>BTPG01000001.1:80352581-80772581 GCA_036245525.1 Semisulcospira habei | reverse complement strand
AGATACTCTAGATTCAGTATCTAGAAACCGTTATGAGATGAAATTGCGAGCAGTTGGCGGGTTAGATCCCAACGAAAACTGTCACGGAGTGACGATGTCGGACTTCTACCTCCGGTTGCTCAAGACGACATTTCAGAATATTTGGTTCATCGCACCAGCTACTACACAAGAAAAGCCTTTAAAGCTACACTACACTAACTACACTACAATATTGACTTGCATGATAAACAAAACCAGCACTCCAGTCTTTCCTGTGATTCTGGAAGAAGGGTATCATACAGTATCCCTCCACAGGTGTTTTGTGTTTATGTTTTTTTTCTTCAAGTACACATGAAGTTGGAAAAAAAACAAATAAATATAGTCTCAGTCTTTGCATCAAGAAGCCTAATCTCACATTCTATGAAATGTGAGAACAGAACAAAGCCATCTAAATGCCCTCCAACACTCCAATCTGCTAAAAAAAAAAAAAGGCAGATTTCACTACTGCCAGGTTGTCAGTGAAAGTGGGCAGCTGCAACTTCGCAATGGCCTAGGAACACCAATAACAAAATGCATGTGAACCATTGCACAATTTTTGAAAATGCTTACCTGTCACAAAGTGGCGTGAACACACACGGGTCCATGGTTTCACTGTTTTGTTCGTGATCTTCTTTCGATTGATTTGGGCGATCCAAAGCCTTCTCCTCTTGGCTGTCAACTCGCGTATTTTGGAGCCCTTATTGAATATAACTGTCAGAATTCTATGGTAAGAGATCCCAAGATCCCTAGTACTTCGTTTCGAACAATGCCTGACACAGCAATCGTTCGTCATGGTGAGAAAAATGCGAATAAATAGGCTTACGTGACACGCTTTCAACCTTGCTAGAGTGGTGGAAATTGCATCACCCGCCAGCTTGCCCTCCAGGGGCGGCAACGCACAAAGTGATGACGTAGATCGGGATAGGTCGATACATGTACTCTGCACTCGAGAGAGACAACCAGTGTCTGTAAGACTCCTGAGCCAACTTCGAGAAAAAGGTGCTGATGGCCTCTCCATTGGCCAAAAAGTACATTGACGTGGGAAAAATAAGGGGAGGGGGAGTGAGGGGGTAGCGTCTCTCTTGGCTTGACTTCGCGAACGAAGATTCTATAGGGCTTGCCCACGTCGTCTGCAGGCATTTTCGTGGCTGCGGAGGCCAATCCGGGACAGGCAGGTTCGACCGCAGTGGCTGCAGGGGAAGGTCTGGTCAGGGTTCTGAGTTACGACAACTCTGTTTTTTCTTCTGAGCCGCTTGTCCTTAAGGTTAGCTCTGCGAGAGTCCTCAAAGGAGACGGCTGCCTTGTGAATGGTGGAGCGCCAGGTGTCACGGTCTGCAGCAAGCGAAGACCACTGGCGGTGGTCGATTTGGCAGGCACTAAGTGACTTCTTGAGACCGTCTTTGTATCTCTTCTTTGGTGCCCCTCTGTCTCGGTGTCCAGTGGCGAGCTCGCCGAACAGAGTGATCTTGGGTAGGCGATGATCCTCCATCCTGGAGACGTGCCCCGCCCAGCGAAGCTCTGTCCGCAGCAGCAAAGCCTCGATGCTCACAGTTTCCGCCTGTGGGGGGGGGGGGGGGGAGCGTAAAGCTGGCCAGATCGATATGGAAACAAAATATGTCTCGAAGTAATATCAGACCCTGTTCTAAGATGTTCCGCTCATCTGCCCTGGGGGATTTGAATAGGATTAAATACTTTTTTTAGTTACAAAGCCACAGGGTGGGTTTTCTTTTTTTCTGGGGCATATTTTTGTCTCTCTCTCTCTCTCTCTCTCTCTCTCTCTCTCTCTCTCTCTCTCTCTCTCTCTCTCTCTATATATATATATATATATATATATATATATATATATATATATATATATATATATATATATATATATATATATATATATATATATATATATTCTTTACTTTTAACAAAGGCGTCGCCCAAAGCCAAAAAATGCACTCAATCAGAGTAGCTCCAAGGGACATAATTTTTCAATAAATTCTGAGAATGCTGTGCTAATGCCATGGAAAATCCAGGCTGGTAAGCTTGCATTGTGTCATCAGGACATCAGCTGTCCTTTTGTGACTGCATCGCTTATTAGATCTTTTGAGCCTTCCACTGAACACCTACTACATAAAGCAATAGGGACTACCCCCAGGCGCCCCGCAACCCGCTGGAGAATATCCAGTCCTCCCCCCAAGAGGGGAGGCTAGTGCATGAATATTCCCAAACAGATCTTGGACCTGCTGGATAGATTTAAGATTTTGCCGCCTACGACCGGTTTCGACCCAAGGTGGGTCTCATCAGGTAGGCATACGGCGTAACCTGAAATTGCAAACACAACGCATGTACCAGATGCCGCCTCCAGAATTTGACTGGTAGCAACCACTGGTCCAGCGTGGATTGCATCCCTAAAGCTTTATGGGGTGTTGCAGTGGAAGAAGACTGACTAATTTTGAAAAGGCAATACCTAGGCAATTTTGTGGTACAATATATATATATATATATATATATATATATATATATATATATATATATATATATATATATATATATATATATATATATATATATATATATATATATATATATATATATATATCGTACTGTCTGCGCTGCCTAGAGTCCTTGATTTTGGATGTGTGTTGCTAAATGGTCTGCTGAACCTAAGAGATGCTAAGTTATGCGTTTGCGGCTAGTGCATTTTTATATATCATTTCCCTGTACATATTTTGTAACTGTATTGATTTCTACTCTGTTTTGTACACAAGGGTAAGACAAATTAGCATGAAGTCGCAGCGTCCCTAGCAAATAAATATCATGTAAAATCAGTGCATTATAAAGGCGCTTTATCCCAATTGAAAATCGGCTCAAAGCGCCGCCGCGAACTGAACCCAACAAGCACGCTCACGTAAATCACGCACATTCACTCACACACTGCACATAAACACAGAACATTCACGACGTTCTAAGGGCAAGCTCAAGGGAAATACTAAGGTTTTTGGAAATTTAAATCGTTTGTATTTGAAATTTCATTTAGGGGGCTGAAATTGATACCAGAGGCGTGGTGGAGGAAGAGCCGGAGTACCCGAAGAAAAAACCCTCGACGGTCCGCCCGAATTAACCCATTCAGCCCTGACGCACTACAGCAGGAGATTGGCGCTAATTTGGCACTGCGCTTGAATTATCATGGTCGATCCATCTCCTGCAACTGGTGCATAGTCATTAGATGACGCCTCAAAAATTTGGGAAATACGGCCTTCGGGCTGAATGAGTTAATGATGACACTGGAGGAGAAAAGTCCGACGCCGGAATCAGTTATTAAAACGCACACCTTAGTCTAGCATTGGTGGCAGACGCTTGACCGCTGCGCCACGGACCTCCCCGTCTCAGGTTTACTAATTAGACCGGATGTCGACATGCATAGGCCTATACTCTGTTCTGTTTAGTCTTTTTTTTTTTTTTTTCACAAGCAGCGCAAGCACGTCCTGAGAAAGTCTTGTTGCTGTTGGGACGTTAAGCAATGTACAATCAATCATATTTTCTTCTCACTGTATATTATGTAGAGAAGTAGTCAGTACGGTGTACAGAAATCAATGTTTAAAACTCATTCAACCCCGACACACCACAACAAGTACTGGATCGAGCATGATAGTTCAAGGGTGGTGCCAGAATAGCTTGGCGCCCATAGGAGCCACTGAAGCTGTTCTAGCACCACCCTTGAACTATCATGCTCGACTTGTCTCTATAATTGTAATACAGTCCTTCAGAGGGCAACTTCAACATTTGAGGATTTCGGTCCTGGGGCAGATTGTGTTATGTTTTCATCCTAGGCTACGTTGGGGGAGCGTGGTTCGACAGGCCAGGGGCAGCTAACCATCTCTGTCTACCTTCGGACCCGGTTTTCGATAATCACGCAGTGCCGAGATACGGAGCAGCAGAGGTGTACGGAGCTGAATACCAAACCTGTGACGAAGTGTCGTGCGACTTTACCGCCTTGTGTGCCGTGTGCGGGATTCCACGTGCTGCAACTGTCATGGTGCCTGCAAAAAACACCTGCTGGCCCGGGTGGACTCTGGAATATTCTGGGTACCTCATGGCTGGTGACCCTCGACACAACGGTTCCTCGGAGTTTATTTGTGTGGACAAGAGTGACGCTTTTTTGCCCGGAAACAAGAACGACGACAACGGCCGACTGCTGCTGTATAGCAAAGCTCGCTGCGGCAGTCTGCCGTGCCCGCCGTACGTGGAGGGTAAGACCGTGCTGTGTGCTGTGTGCTCCAAGTGATTCCCCGACTTTTATCTTGCAACCCCTTCAATGCCGAGAAAAACTGAACACCACCCAGCTGCAAGAGGCATAGATCCTCATGAGCCCCCGCAAATGCGGGGGCTCATGAGGATCTATTCCTCTTGCTGAAAGCGCTTTTCACTTATGCGCCTTGAACCTCTGCTGATCTTTAACGTTAAATGTACATTGATTTCAAAAACACAATCTGCGGCCACTGGCAGTGAAGGGATTGAACAAATGTGTATTTCCATTTGTGTGGACAATCGTGTGCTTCGCATGCTAAATAATGAATGCCATCTGAAAAAAATCCGACACTCAGTACATTTGCTGAACCGTGTGCGTCGAACTTTGTCTGTGTCATAATTAACACATAACAAAGCATTTTGTGAAATGTAGGGGCCTACTTACAGCGGTTGAAGCGTTTATTTAGAAAAAGAACAGTGTTGCTTGGCGACATTGTTAAGAATAAAGAACTTCTGGAAATTCCTTGAATTTCTGAAACCACTTACACATTGAGTGTCTGCTGGTTGTTTGCTTGCGGTTTAGGTTGGTTGGTTGGTTCGTTGATTGGTTGGTTGGTTGTCTGGTTTGTTGTTTGGTTGGTTGGTAGGTTGGTTAGTTGGTTAGGCATGATTGGTGGATAGATTACGGGCAACTATAATTCGTTCAAAATTAAACAAAAGCATCACACACACACACACACACACACACACACACACACACACACACACACACCACCACGCACGCACGCACGCACGCACACACACACACACACACACACACACACACACACACACACATGCACACACACACACACACACACTCACGCACGGCGTACGCACGCTCGCATGCACGCACACACGCTCAAACGAAGAAAACTATACACGTTCATCAAGGTGCAAACGGCTGGTTTAGTTCAATGTCATGAGTCCACCGTTTTTCATAGCAGAAAGTATTTATCAGCAAGTGTTTCAACAACAGTGATATGGCATTTTCTTGTCAAATACAATGCATAGTGCTAGTGTCGTCAAGGGCGGAACGAATGACAACGTCCTAACCCATTCAGCCCTGACGCACTACAGCAGGAGATGGGTCGACCATGATAATTCAAGGGTAGTGCCAGATTAGCTTGGCGCCTGTCGGCGCCAAGCTAATCTGGCACTACCCTTGAATTATCATGGTCGATCCATCTCCTGCAACTGGTGCATAGTCATTAGATGATGCCTCCAAAATTTGGGAAATACGGCCGTCGGGCTGAATGAGCAAATAAAATTTGTATCACATACACAGACGAAATTTCACACGGACGGAACGTACTGCGAAAAAACTTTTGGTGACATGTACGAATGTGCGCTGGTCTGTGATTATGGAACCTTACGTTTTTCATCCGTAAGGTCGAAAATTACTGACCAGCACACATTTCCAGACCAAAATGTCTGTACGTTTCCAACCCAAAAAACACACACCACAAAAAAGGTCTGTTTACACACCCAAACAGAACGCCGAGTTCACAAATAAGTTCAAAGTGTTTCACATTTTGAAAACTGAATACTAATTTATTTATGTAACACATTAACCCATTAAACCCCTACTGCCGCATTTCTCAAATTCGGAGAGTCACTTAATGTTTATGTACTGAGTTGCAGGAGATGGATTGACCTGATGGCGCGAAGCAAATTAATATGGCACTTCCCTTGAATAATCACCTTCTGCCGTAGTGCGTCGGGGCTAATGGAACACGAAAGAGGGGGCCCATAATGTTCTAAGCCTTTTGCTGGCTTCATTCATAATTAGATTTGCTTTCGGACTTGGTAACGTGCTTTCCGACACTTGGTGGTGGTCTCACTAGTGACTTTATGCATGGCCGCCGGTAGTGGGAGGGGTTGACCCTCAGTCTGGCTGTCGGTAGCGGCTTTTGTCGCGATGATTCTTACAGGAGTCATCGTGACAAAGTCGCTACCGACAGCTCAAAGGGTTAAAGTCAAATTTATTTATAAGTGCTTGTCTCTTGGTATTTGCTCCAGTCCAGTATTGTGTATAATCCTACACATTCAGCCTCAGGACCGAAATCCTCCAATTTTGAAGTTGTCGTCTGAAGGACTGTATTACTAGAGACATATCGAGCATGATAGTTCAAGGGTGGTGCCAGAATAGCTTGGCGCCTATGGGCGCCAAGCTATTCTGACAACACCCTTGAACTATCATGCTTGATCCATGTCTTACTGTGGTGTGTCGGGGCTGAATGAGTTAATCGGCCTTCTGGGCGCAAGCAATAAAGGTTAAAATAGTTGAAAGAAGTTGTTTTGAAGTTTGTTTTCTTTACATTATTCATCGCGATTTGCATTTCAGTCAGTTTGAAACTTTCGCCCGGCCATCTTTTGTCGTGGACAGATGGAACTACGATGAATTAATCGGCCGTCATTTTCAGTGTAGAGAGGTGAATATAAGGGTAAGAACGGTCAGAAAAGGGTGACTTGCGTGGGCACTGGCGACAGCCTGTGGCTGCATGAATAAGGGGGCTAACGTCTTTAAATTTTTCGATCTCAACATTGAGATAAGAGGCCTACTGGTGTCTATTTCACACTATGGTTTGACTGGGCGTCTGGTCATCGTACACGGCGCGAAATAAGAGTTTCTTCCCCTGATAGCACTCTCAAATGTTAAAAACAGGAAATCAGGTGTCCGCCCTTCTCTAGCCGCTCAGCGCTTTCAAAGCGCGCTACGAATCGGACGGCATGCGCCGGCTCAGCATTGTGACAGAATCATAGTTTGTGCAGTCTTCGTTGGTGTCCAATGTGAAGAATTTCTTTCGTTTTTTTGGTGTTTTGTTTACATTATCAGCATGACCAAACATGACCGGAGTGACTCATTCAGTCGAGACGTGCCCCATCCAGAAACACGGCTATTGCCGCGTATCCGGATGCGGCACGTCTCGAATGAGTTAATGCTGTCTACTTCGAGCAGACAGCACAGAGGGCGGTCTTTGAGTCCACGTAAGGAGGACAGGGCAGGGTGAGACAGCTATATATAGTGTAGTGAACCTGATGATTCCCGCTACTCCCTATACCCGCGGCTTTGGTCCACGCAGATGAACTCGGACGCACCACCGTTACGGTAGTAACCTGCCATGAGATACCCGGCATATTCCAGAGTCCACCCGGCCCAGCATCGGTTTGTACCGGCGATCATTACGGAGGAGGACCTGGGGATTCGGCAGACAGCGCACACGGGATCCAGGTCATGCGAAGATTCGGGACACGTGTCGTATTCGGCGCCATGGAGACCGGTGGAAGCACAGCTTGTCCCACTAGAGTGGGAGTCCATGACCGGGTCATGAGAAAGACACAGGTGATTTGCAGCTGCCCCTGGGTCGTCGTACCATGACCCGCCGATAAAACCTGCAGACGTGCAATTCTTAGTTAACCCATTCAGCCCTGACGCACTACAGCAGGAGATGGGTCGACCATGATAATTCAAGGGTAGTGTCAGATTAGCTTGGCGCCTGTCGGCGCCAAGCTAATCTGTCACTACCCTTGAATTATCATGGTCGATCCATCTCCTGCAACCGGTGCATAGTCGTTAGATGACGCCTCCAAAATTTGGGAAATACTTTCGTCGGGCTGAATGAGTTAAAGAGTTGTACAAAGAAGTTGGCTAATAATGCCATTGAGATTTAACGCCGAGCAGGCTGCTAAGGCCATCTTATCACGTGATGTACAAACAATGGGCCACAGTTCATTCATGAATCATAATTAGTCTTTGTTTAAGCCATATTCGTATCAAGCATACAGGCAAAAAGTGCGATGTTGCCAGGTGAGCTTATCATTGTGGTGATTTGGTACGGTGCATGGAAGAAAGTTTGCCAAGGACGTCGACTGTAAAATTTCTCACTAACCAATGTTTGAACATCATTAGGACACTGTTACCATCGGCTCTTAACCGCTAAACTGCCACTGGACGCGGATTTCGCGTCTGAAACCACTGCACACTGTCCGACATTCACGCGAAGAACACACATGAAACAGGACCAAACGTGGGCACAAAGAACACAGAACAAATCCTCATGGGCCCCCGCGACTGCGGGGGCTCATGAAGATTTATGTCTCTCGGCTTGGAGATAGGTAGCGACTGCCTTGACCCGGCAGTTATTTAACAAAATGGCCACATCATAAAAATACTAGCCTCCCACGAGGTGGAGAAGCATATATTTAAACTTTGATTACCGACGAACTTTGGGTGTAGTAGTTTCAAACTGAAAGCACACTTTCCCTTTGGTAGTTCACTGAAATACTTGCCAAACTTTTGTTGTTTTTTCAGCCGGTCACTGTATCTGACAACTACTCACCGCAAACATTAGTAGTCATTTTTAATAATAATAATAATAATAATAATAATAATAATAAGCGCATTAAATAGGCGCTTTATCCCAATTGAAAATCGGCTCAAAGCGCCGCCGCGAACTGAACCCAACAAGCACACTCACGTGAATCACGCGCATTCACTCACACACTGTACATAAACACAGAACATTCACGTGGTGCTAAGGGCAAGCTCAAGCGAGCTACTGTAGTTTTTGGAAATTCAAAATCGTTTGTATTTGAAATTTGATTAAGTTGGCTGAAACTGATACCAAAGTGTAGGGGGAGGAAGAGCCGGAGTACCCGGAGAAAGAACCCCCGACGGTCCGCCCGAATTAACGGTGACACTTACTAGAGGAGAAAAATCCGACGCCGGAACCCGTAATCGAACCTCACACCTTTAGCATTGGTGGCAGGCGCCTTAACCACTGCGCCACGGACCGCCCCGTGCTACTCGAGAACAGAACAAAAGCCAGGTGCTGTATACATTACATCGCTCATTACATATAATAATAAGCACAAGACAGTTACTATGTACTTGTTCTTTAGAATCGACTTTTTTTCTGTGCAGGTTATTTCTCTGCTTTCTTTTTTTTTAGTGCGTTAACCCTTTGGTCAAGTTTGGTCGAGGTGATTCCTGCAGGAATCGCGCCGACCAAACTCGACGAACGGGTTAACCGTTACCTGAATATACTGTACTTGCCGAGTTGGGACAGTTGGCATTACCCCAGCGTATATACGTGGTACCTACAAAAAACAAAAAACAAAAACAAACGAAAAACAAAAACAAAAAAACAACACGATATATTAAAAGCGTCCTGACATTTTCAGCACGTCAAATAGGCATGCCAGATAAACCAGTAAACATTTATTGAATATCTTTAGACTCTATGATATCGACACACATTGTAAGGGAACAATCCACTGAGAAATCAATCAAGATAGCGTACAGCGAAGGTGAATAGGTAAGGTAAGGGACAGCCTAACCTCGCTAAAATCAAATATAGCAATCAAAATCTTCTGATATTTTCTTCTCCAAGATTACTTTCTTCTCCAAATAGCAACAAAAAAAAAAAAAAAAAAAAAAGAAACACAAAAAACCACTTATAATATTAATGATTACGTTCTCCAAATAAGTTTTCCTCAATTTCTTTTCTCCGAAATATTTGGGGTGGGTGGGTGGGTTGGAGGGTGGAGGTGGGGGGGGGGGGGGGCTCACCTTACTTTTCCATTGGTGGGATGAAGGGGGGCGCCAGTACGTGGTCCCCCCTCCCCCCACCCCCACCCCACACGCCGCTCTCACCTCAGTTCATGTTCCACCGACACGTATAAAAATTAACATACCAGTTTCAGTACGGAGACGATTTGGCATAACTCACGTCCATCACGTAAATCTAGATACTGCACCTTAACTCACTTTATGCATGCAGGCGCCGGTACTGTAAACAGTACAGGCGTCTGTATGCACAAGGAGTTAAATATCGTATGTGACCCTCTCCCACAAAATCAGTCTCGCATTTTGGATGTTTTGAGATATATATATATTTCTAAAAACGACCGAGTTCGCTGAATAATTTGATATACGAATGAATGCTGTAGTGTTTAAAAAAAGGAGAAGTTATTAGTCTCAAAAGTTGTTAAACTCACGGGCGGCAATTTTGAGAAAAAAAGCCTGCAGAGTTTCAGCATGCGTGTCTTGCACATCTAACGTAGCAGCGGGAGTTACAAATATTCCAAACAACCTGATATTTTACATGGTGATTTAGTTAGTCCATCACCATACGTAAAACCTCAAGTTAAGCTGCTGGCTATTCAGGATTTTGTGATAAATACCCCCAACGTGACATATAATGTAAAACGTGATATTTGAAAATAAAATGTATTCTCATATTTTGCTCTCAAACGCAAGGTACAAATAATTGCATCTCTGTTTGCATACAAGTGAATTTATATAACAGACTAAGGCAGAAACTTTTAAAATATTCTATCGTAGTCTTATTTTGTGGCAAATGTATAAAAACTGAACCGCTGACGATTTCAACGTATTTGAAACCACCATTATTAAGGCAGAAAAAAAGCATTACAATGACTGAATAAAACATACATCCAATCATAGTATAAATACAAGTACACATATTTAAATCACCCAAAAATAGTATAACTGCAAGTACACATATTTAAATCACCCAATAATAATATAACTGCAAGTATACAAATTTAAATCACCCAATAATAGTATAACTGCAAGTACACATATTTAAATCACCGAATCATAGTATAAATACAAGTACACATATTTAAATCACCCAATAATAGTATAACTGCAAGTATACATATTTAAATCACCCAATAATAGTATAACTGCAAGTACACATATTTAAATCACCCAATAATAGTATAACTGCAAGTACACATATTTAAATCACCCAATAATAGTATAACTGCAAGTACACATATTTAAATCACCCAATAATAGTATAACTGTAAGTACACATATTTAACCCGTTCAGTGCCGAGAAAATCTGAACACCACCCAACTGCAAGAAGTATAGATCTTCATGAGCCCCCTCCGTTGCGGGTGCTCATGAGGATCTATGCCTCTTGCTGAAACCACTTTGTACCCATGTTCCTAGGACAGATAGATCTTGTTGATGTTGAACTGATGAAGGCTGCAAAACACAAAAACGGGCACTGAACGAATTAAAGCATGTGGTGTTTAGTTCACCTTGAGCAGCGAGTGCCTCTTCGTGAAGAGAGTCTGCATTCTTGAGAGCGTGAATTTCCGCCGTGACCACGTTGAGCTGCTGTGCAATCTGACTGACTTCTGGTCCTAAGTCATCAGCCCTGACAGAGAGTTTGTTTGCAGTTCTCGATATTTATAGAAAGTACATCAAGAAGGAGAACGTACAGTATTTAAAAAAGTTACTGCTGATCGTCAGGATGGGGGTAACAGTATTCCAATGAACCAATAAAGAAACTGTCACTACGTGTACACTCGGAGACAATAAAAGAATCAAACACCGAAACAGGGAAAAAATTCAATAAACTAACATTAAACCAAAGAAAGAAAGAAAGAAATAAAATCAAACAAACAAAGAGACACACATGTTGGGATTACATACATCGCAACCGTACTTTTTTTGTGTGCAATAGATACTTAATACATGTATGCAGATTATTGCATCTTACCAGCTTGTGTAATGTTTATAATGCATACTATTATAATCTTACCGTTTCAGCTTGTCTGCGTTGTAAGGCATATTTGCTTGTTCTGCAGTCTGAAACATGCGCACGGGACCTTACAGTGGAATATAATGAGGATAATCAAGAAAGAATACAAACGTTTTATCATCCCTGTCAGTGCAAGGACCGCTTCCACTCCTCCGGCTTAGCCAAACAGCCCCAGTAGCAAAACGTCTTCAGGCCCACGACGGCCGCAGTGGGCCCGCGCACAGCTGTGCGCGGGCACACTGCGGCCGTCGTGGGCCCGAGGACCTTTGCTTACAAGGAGGGTTAATGCATCGTGGTATTAAAGTTCCATGACGTTATCAGACCGACGCGCCGAAGGTGCGGAGGTCTGTTAATCAGCTTCAGAGGACTACAAACCACGATGTAAGTCATTTCCGGGAGGTAGGCAATGAGGCATTCAAGCCGTTGCAAGTTTTAGGTGCTGACCAGTCACTGTGTCCGAAAATAGGCCTACTGCACAACAATAGCAAATGATATGAACAGCAACGTAACATTAACCCGTTCCATGTCAGCTGACGCAGACTGAGTTTCTGCAATCTTCGTTACTTCAACACAATAAACCCTAGATGTCCCAGGAACATGGATTGAAAATGGTGTTGGCAAGAGGCATAGATCCTCATGAGCCTCCGCAATTGCGGGGGTTTGTGGGGATCTATACCTCTCGCAGTTGGGTGTTCACATTTTCTCGGCAATGAACGGGTTAATGGTATAACCAGCCAGTTACGATGACTTAAGCTTCTACAGACAAAACATGGACGGACAAAACACTCACGCAAGCTGACAATCGATTTGAGAGCAAGGAAGAGTTTCTTACCTTGTCTTTCCCAATGTACTGAAAAAGGGTGTCTGTAGTATCCTCTTGAACACGCATACCGTGTAGTAGCATTTCAATCATTTTCCCTTGCTGTTCAATTATTCCTCTTTGAGCTTCCGTTGTCTCCTTTTGCTTCTGAAGTTCCTTTTGCATGGAATCTATCTGCTCAGTTAGCTCATAGTTACTCAACACTTTTTCGTGCTCGCCGTTTGACGACAGCTGAATGTTTTGACAAGATGCCAGTGTTGTAGCAAAAACCAACGCAACTAACAAATATCCTGTCATATTGAATAGTGACGATTCACATGTGTCATTAAAGTAACAATTCATGTTTGCAAAAAAAGTCCAGGCTGCCCAGTGTTGCGGCAGTAGTCGAAATGCGTATGTCATACTGATTAACCCCGTTGGGCATGCAACCACCGGTACTGTAAACAGTAAACAGTACCGGTGACTGCATGAACAAACAAACAAAAACACAAAAAAAGGGGGGGGGATGTCTTTGTTTTCAACCTTGAGATAAGAGGCCAACAGGTGCTTATTTCACATAATGTTCTGTACACAGTAACACGCGAGTGAACTGTGCATTTATAGTTAAAATCTACAGGGACTGTCTTTCCGCTCACCTCTCCTTCTCTCAGTCTCTCCCTTTCGCTCATCCCTCCTTTGAATCTGTCGAGGCCGTAGCAACACTCCCTGGCCAGTCCCTCATCTTCTCATGTATCTACCGCCCCCCTCCAAGCCCTCAAAACAAACTCACAAACTCCATGTTCCTCACCGAGTTTGACCTCCTCCTCGACCACTACAGCACACGACCCGGAAAACATATCCTTCTTGGCGACTTTAACTTTCACTTCGACAAACCCGACCACCCTGACACAAGACGCCTTTGCACATCACTTTCGAACCACAATCTTACACAACACATCACCAAACCCACCCACCGGCTCGGCCGCACCCTCGACTGGATCATCACCCGCACCTCTGATCAACTCTTTCTCAACTCTGACACCTCCTCTGTGCTTCCCTCTGACCACTTCGCCATTCTCGTCTCCCTCAACCTACCTCCCCTGAAAAAAACCCAAGCTCCTTGTCACTCGCCGCAAACTGAAATCTGTCAACCGACAGAGCTTCTTCGATGAAGCTGTCGACCTTCTCTTGGACCCCGCCTCCTCTCCTGATCTTGCATCCCACTTCGACTCCTCCCTTTGAAAACTTCTAGACACCCATGCACCTGTCACCACCTGCTCCATACCCAACCGACCCCCCTCCCCCTGGCTCACTGACGACATAGCTGAGGCCAAGCGCGAGCGCCGACAAGCGGAACGCCTCTGGCGCTCATCTGACCTCACCGTTCACAGACAGATCTTCCAAGCAACTAGATCCAAAGTCTGCAGAATGATCTCCGACTCCAAACGTAAACACCTTCAAAACAAAATCCTGGAATCTACTTCTTCCAAAACCCTCTACGCTACCATGAACACACTCCTAGGCACTCCTAAAGACACTCCTCTCCCCAACACACACAGCAGAGAAGAACTCCCGTCCGCTTTTTCCAACTACTTTTCCGACAAAATTCAAACTCTGCGCAACACACTCGACTCTCTGCCTTCCCCTCCTTGCCTTCCCGACACCCCCTTTTCCGGCACCCCCCTCTCGTCCTTCCGCCCCGTCTCTCAAGAAGAAGTCCTCAAAACCATAAAGTCCATGCCTCTCAAAACCTGCGAACTAGACCCCCTCCCAGCTTCTCTCTACCGGGACGGCCTTCCAAAACTTCTGCCCTTCATTACCGACATCATCAACACATCTCTTGAGAACGGTTCAGTCCCTGATATCTTCAAGTCCGCCATCGTCCGTCCTCTCCTCAAAAAACACAACCTCGACCCAAACGAACTAAAAAACTATCGCCCAGTCTCCAATCTCTCTTTCCTGTCCAAGCTTCTTGAGAAGGTTGTTCTCAACCAGCTCAACCTCCACCTTGCCGACAACAACCTCCTCAGTCCATTCCAGTCTGCCTATCGCAAACACCACAGCACTGAACCAGCCCTTCTACACATCTTAAACGACCTGCTTCTCTCCACTGACTCAGGCAACATCTCCCTTCTTACGCTACTCGACCTTTCTGCCGCCTTCGACACCATAGACCACTCTATCCTCCTCCACCGCCTTCGTCACTCCTTTGGCATCACTGACTCTGCTCACTCCTGGTTTCTCTCATACCTCTCCGACAGACAGCAGTCCGTCACCATTGACGGCGTCTCCTCCAACCCAGTCACGCTCTCCTGCGGAGTACCACAGGGGTCCGTCCTGGGCCCGGTCATTTTCACACTCTACACCTCCCCCCTGTCCAACATCATACAGTCTCACCACATACGCCACCACCTCTACGCTGACGACTCACAACTACTAGACAAAGACAAACTCGACAACACTCAGTCACTACTGACTCGCACGGCTGACTGCTATGAAGACGTGAAAAACTGGATTACAGCAAACAAGCTTAAACTGAACGACGACAAAACGGAAGCCATGTTGGTAAGCACTCGCCAGAAACTTTCCCAGCTCCCTCCCTCTCTCCACCTTCAACTCGACAGCACCCCCATCTCCCTCAGTGACTCGGCCAAAAACCTTGGCGTTATTCTTGATTCCTCTCTTACCATGACCAGCTTCGTCTCCGCCACTGCCCAGGCATGCTACTTTCACCTCCGCCGCATCAGTCAGATCAGAAAATACCTCACCACCGAAGCTGCCACCAAACTTGCTGTCTCTCTCATTCTATCTCGCATTGACTACTGCAACTCTCTCCTTTCCGGCCTCCCTCACTCTACCACTTCCACTCTCCAGCACATCCAGAACAATGCTGCCCGCCTCGTCCTCAGAAAGAAAAAATCCGACCACATCACACCCCTGCTCAAACTTCTTCACTGGCTTCCCATCCCACAGCGTATCCAATACAAGATTCTGTCTCTCTGCTACAAATCCCTGAACAACTGCGCTCCTGCCTATCTTTCCAACTTACTTCACCCCTACACTCCTTCCCGCTCCCTCCGCTCCGCCTCCGACCCTCTCCGTCTCCACATCCCCCGCACCAAACTCAGCACTTTCGGCCCCCGCGCCTTCTCAGTTTATGGTCCATCCACCTGGAACACTCTCCCACTCTCTCTCCGTCAGAAAGACTCTCTCTCCTCCTTTCAGTCCGCCCTCAAAACTCACCTCTTTCAACAGTTCTAGCACTATATCACCACACTCCCCACAATAGATGACTGTCGCAATATATTTCACCATTTGTTGTACGTGAGTCGTCTAAAGCGTGCGCATGCGTGCGCGAGTTGTGAGTGCGCGCTTAGAGTTATAATTATTATAAGATAAGCGCATTATAAATACCGTAATTATTATTATTATTATTTATGTGAGTGCAGGTTACGTGAATGTGTTGCACTTAGTCGTTTGCGTATATTGGTAGGTTTGGCGTACCAGTTTCATTTAACCCCTTCACTGCCGAGAAACGTCAACACCATTCAACTGCAAGAAACATAGATCCTCATGAGCCCCCGCGACTGCGGGGGCTCATGAGGGTCTATGCCTCTTACCGAGACCAATTTGTATCCATGTTTTTTGGACGGTCAAAGACAGCATTTAAACACAAGAGTATTACATTACACGCAAAGGCACGGCGATGCACATTCAGTAATGTACGACTGGAGTTCGGGGAATTTATTTTTAAACGTATTTGACATTGACCCAATTAGCCCCGACGCCCTAGAGCAGAAGATGGGTCGACCATGATAATTCAAGGGTAGTGCCAGATTAGCTTGTGCCATCTGGCACCAAGCTAGTCTAGCACTACCCTTGAATTATCATGGTCGATCCAGCTACTCCAACTGGTACACAGTTGTTAGGGACTAAATAGGTTAAATGTGATATGTACTTAGTAACCATCAGCTCTCTTTTCCCGTAACATACTGTTCTGCTATTTCATGCTTATTATTATTATTATTATTATTATTATTATTATTATTATGAAATGATTTGGCGTGGGAGCAACCCAGTAATAGCTCTTAAGTGAAATCGACCCGGGTAGGCTAGAATGACCCCGGGCTGATCTGGAGTGACAATAATGTTGGAGTGTAACGCCCAAATCACTTGGAGCACACAGCACACAGTACGATTTTTCCTGCCACATAGGGAGGACACGGCAGACTTCTACAGCGAGCTACAGTGTATAACAGAAGTTGTCCGTTGTCATTTGCCTTGTTACCCGGTAGGTATGCCTCGCTCAGATCAACACAAATGTACTCGGAAGAACCTTAGGTCAACGGATGACCCGCCATAAGGTATCCAGAATATTCCAGTGTCCACCCGGACGAGCAAGTGTTCTTGCCGGGTACCATGACAGTTGTAGCTCGTTGAATCCGACACACGGCACACACCGCTGTCAGGTCGCACTGAGGTTCGTCACAGGTTTCATATTCTGTTCCAAACAGCTCCGCAGCACCATGTCTGGGCACTGCGTGTGCGTCGAACACTGGATCAGGAGAAAGACACAGGTAGCTGGCGGCAGCACCTGGCTTGTCGAACCACGAGCCGCCCACATAGTCTAGGAGAAAAAAACAGTAGGGCAAGACAATAATAGATTCAGTTTTTCTATAGTTACGTTTTTTGTGGGGATGGCTGCCAGTCGAATGCGCCCTGTATCTACTATTTAAGTTTTTTCACGCACGCACGCACGCACGCGCCCTGCATCTACTATTTAAGTTTTTCACGCACGCACGCACGCACACACAAACACACACACACACACACACACATATGGAGTCAGCAAAATTTTAGTCGACTTTTATTTGTCTCCGTCCATTACAATGTGCCAACAGCATTCGGTTTCAATATGCCAGGCAATGTTCATCTCAGTGTGCCGAACTTCGGAATTATATGGTTACAGCCAGAGCGGAGAATTGCTGACAGCAGGCCTTTAGACAACAGGGCGAGGGAATCGAAGATTTTCGGTCAAGAGTTTCGTGACAGTCAAGGGCATGAAACTCTTGACCGAAAATGAACATCAATCCCTTCCCCTGTGCACAGATGAGACAGTCGTTGATAGATACAGTATATAGACCAAAGGGAATAACTTCAACGCTGGACGAGCATAAACGAACCGTTAGAAATGGTTAGTTCGAGGTTTAACGTCCACGGCACCGAAGTGATAATGGACGGCCCCGATCATGGCGGGTTATCGGAGACAAGGAAATCTATTGCGTATGCAGTACGACCTGAACACTGATCAATTCAAAGGCACTGCAATTGTGCCACTTTGATTTACCAGGACCTTTCAACGGAAAGCCTGTCTTGTTTTTCCCTGGATTGTGAGTCTAGCTGCCGGGGCCAGAACGGGGACTCGAATCCACGACCCGGCGATTCCCTTCTCTCTCTCTTTCACTCAATCGCCTAACCGCCTGATTTATTTCTGACTCGGGGCAAAGGTATCTGTATTTATGTATGTCATGCGTTGAGTTATTTCCTTTGTTGAGTGTTCACTAACCCCTTGGCTGTCGGTAGCGGTTAAGAGTCGTCGGGGAATCGATGACAAAATTTTGTAATTAATATCACAGGCACTTGATTCCTGGGAGTGAAACATGTGTTGGGGTATGCCACACAGTTGGTGTTGAACAAGCGCATCGCAGTTTTAATTTTCTCCAGGCACCAAAAGAGGTCCAGGGACAGTGATGGCCAGCACGGAACAGCGGGGAATTTTGTTCTCCTTCTCTTGCTGTTCTGTCTGCCGCAACTCGTCAAAAGTGACACAAACCGCTACCGACACCCAAAGATTTCATGACATTGTCATGAGATCATATTTTCACTTGGAGCACACAGCACACAATACGATCTTTCCTTCCTCATATGGCGGGCACGGCAGACTGCCACAGCGAGCTTTGGTGTAATACAAACGACTGCCGTCATCGTCGTGCTGTGTTCCCGCTTGAAATCCCAGGCTTTTGTCCACACATAAGAACTCCGAGGACCCACTGTTGCTGCTATGACCCGCCATGATATACCCGGAATACTCCAGAGTCCACCCGGACCAGCAGGTGTTCTTGCCAGGCACCATGACAGTTGTAGCACGTGAAATTCGGCACACGGCACACACTGGAGTTAGGTCGCATGATGGTTCGATACAGGTTTGATATTCAGCCCCGTAAATCTCTGCTGTCCCGTAACTCGGTATTGCGTGATTATCGAAGATCGGACTGGAAGTTAAGCAGAGATGATTGCCGGCTCCAGGGCTGTTGAACCACGTCCCTCCAACATAGCCTGGTGAACGTGCATCATTCTCTATAGTCTAAGTAAAGTACTTGGCACACACGTATATCCGAAAACTACACATGACACTGAGAATCGTAACATGAACCTTTATTCTTTTCTATGTGAAAATCAGTGAAGTCACCAAAAAGACTGTACTCTTCGGAAATAATAAGAAACTGATGACATTAAATAAAACTACACAATAATTTGCTCATTGTTATTCCACCATGCCCATTGCGCAAACGGCCATCGGGCCGACGTCCGCCCGATGGCCTTTGCGCACTGGGCAATGTCTTGTAAATCACACTTTAGTTCATGTGGGTAGTTGGTCAGATGAAATTCACGATTCTACTTCGCTTTATCTGCAACATTTGTTGCAAGTAGATCGTACTGTTTCACCATGATAAAATGCAGCGCAAATGGTACAGTAAGCCAAAGAGTAAAATACATCGCGAAAAACCGGAGCCGTAAAGCCACGCATTTATTTAATGCGTTGTAGGATTTGTATTATCTTGTAAAAACAACAAGAACAGCTAGTACGCAAAATATCCAATTGCCGAAGTCAACATATTCTGGCCTGCGCTCAGCTGAGCACGGACCATCTGGGGATGATTTTTTATTAAATCACAACAAAGAAACATGCCTGGAAAAGACAATTAGAAAACAATTTATTGAATTTCACTTATTTGTATGTCTCATTTTGAAAAAGGGTGTAACCCTTTTTCAAAATGAGATATACAAACAAGTAGGTCTACACAATGCTCTACCAATAATTGATGAGATGTTGTAATTGTCCTATCCTAGCGCGTTGTTGGGAATTTCTTTGCATTTTACTTGTTGGTCCTGTATTTCATGTAAGGCTGACATCGGCTGGGCTCGAGAATCCTTTACTGACGGGGCAGCAAGAGATCTCTCGGCCTTATTTTCCTACACACCTCCTTTAGTTTGTTGCCTTTGAGCGGATAAACTGTATCACACACGTGTGTGATACAGCCCTGCTGCGTGAACGGCCAAGTATGCACACAATTGTCTTGTACAACGTCTGGTAAACAAAAAGGTACGGGAACACGCGATATTGAAATTTGACCTACTTTAAGCTAGTCAGGCGCAATGACATAATTTCATAATGACGATTGACTCTTTGGCGTCATGTATTGTTCTATTTGTTCATCATGTAGGAACATTTGTCTGGCCGCATCCAAAATATTGACGTCACATTACAAAGTAAATTACGTGACTCAAGATCTTTACCAAAAAACACAATGGCGGCTGTGTTGTGACTAGGCATGTTCCGAACTCCAACTCACATCGGATTTATGCAAAGAAAAAGGTGATTAAGAAATAGATTCTTACATCTGTGTCAGGTGATACTAAGAGTCTCACTCTCGTGGTCTTAAAACCTTATCCTACTCGTTTTCGCTCGTAGGATAAGATTTTAAAACCACTCGAGTGAGATCCTCAGTATCACCGAAACACCCATGTAAGAATCTATATATATCCGATTTCCCGATATATTGGTGCGCGGAATATTGACGCTGATCTATATGCAAGTTTCCAAGTGACCATGGAAACAACTCTCACCTGAATAAACTGTGTCAGAGGAGTTGGGACATCCGGCACTACCCCAGCGCACGTAGTCGGAACCTGCAACACACATTAGCTGGCTAGCTGATCAAGTACTTTGGATAATCATGACTGGTCCATCTCTCTGGGCTTGTCATAATTCTTCGGCAGGGGGTTCGTAAACTGTGGTGTATACGCCTCTGTAAGTACTTAAAATAAAATCCGTTGTTAGTGTAATTTTGGATTTGAGGGCTTCGAGCTAGCTCCCAAAGTACACGCTAGCAAGCGGGTGAAACATTCTGAGTATATAAAAAATAGCAAAGAAAACAGCTTGAATGCTAATGCCGATACCGCTCGACTGAAAAAACGCGTCTACTACAGACGCGTCTTTTCTGTCGAACGGTGTCGTCAGTATAACAACAGTCAAGCGGTTAAAGTTGTTTACCTCTGCACGACACGACCAAAGCAATGCTGCAGTCAAACAGACGAAGAAGAAGACCAATGAAAACAAAACAAAAAACCCCAACAACTTAGGCACACACTCTAGCGTATTAATTTACGGCAATTTCTGCTCCACTATCGTTTCTATATATATTGACGAGCAAATGCAATGCGACATTTTTGGTATAATCGAAAACACATTAGTGTTTCCGATGATTCCAAAAATGTCGCATTTTTTTTGCTCGTCAGCATTTAAGTAACGTCTTTCTGGACTGTATCCCAGTAAGCCAACGTAATCTGGCCGCTGTCCGCAGAGCCTTTCGCGTACTAGGACTCCGTGGATCAAGGTGAAAGTGATGTAGACGGCACTTGCGAAAAAACTACCCGACTTCGGTACGATGAACCTTACACGGAGTCGATATACACACCTCTGGCCTGATCCTGCGCAGCGATGGCTTGGCTGTGTTGCACGTCCGCATTCTTGAGAGCCTGGATCTGTGAATTCACTTCGTTCTTGAGAGCCTGATAGTCGGCCGTTACTTCATTCAGCTGTTGGGTGATGTGACTCACTACCGGCTCCAGGGCTCCGTAATCATCAGTTCTACAAATACACACAGCACGAATACACGCACACATACAAAGTCTCTTTCGATCTCATTTTTCAAATAGATGTGGTTCGATAATCAGAAATGGGTCTGAATTGTTCATGTTTCGACAAAAACGGTGAACTAGAAGCTCGCTTAAACTTGCGATCTTGTATGTTTATCCGGCGGCTCTCAATCCAGAGTTTTTGTCGAAACGCGTACGACAATTTTCACCTACTTCAAATTTCTGGACATCAGCTATTAAGGTTGCATTTCACATAAAAGATATCAAGAAACAGCGAACATGGCTAAATTGATTTTTGAGTGAATATTAGAGGAGGAAATTCTAGTTTATAATGATTTGATTGTTATTCCACTGTTTGCGAGCATGAACGGGTTGAATGATTAACTCATTCGAGACGAACTGCATCCGGAGACAGGCTTAAGCCGCGTATTATCCGGAAGAAGTTCGTCTCGAATGAGGTAAGCGAAACCTTTTCTGTTGTTTTTGTTGTTTCTGTTGAGTCCACGCAGGCACAAACTTTACATCTTGCGTCCAGGTCGTCTGCAACACACACGCACGCACACACACACGCGCGCGCGCACACACACAGACACACACAGACACACGCACGCACACACACACACACACACACACACACACACACACACACACACACACACACACACACACACACACACACACACAACCGACCAACAGACACATGTATAAAATCCAGACCAAAAAGGTGACTGCTGAGCGTGTAATATGCAGAGAACATCCCGAAGAAAGAAATACGCTCAAGAAAATACAATTACAGCACAATTAAAAAGCCTAATCAACCACCAAAGAATAGATAAGTACCCAATGCGCAAAAAGCCATCGGCCCGATGGCCTTTTGCGCATTGGAATCACATTCTGTACCTGTCTGTTTGTATATCTATTAAAAAAAAAGGGTCAATGCCGAAGTATTGAAAATTGGTTTGTAATTACCTTTTCTAAGCGTGTTTCTTTTTTCGTTTAAATTTTATCCTGACACATATTCACAAACACACGAGTGTGCCCGTTCATGACTTCCGTTCCTGCATTTGCGCCCATAAATATTTTTCTTTTGCCGAGCAGTTCAGTCTTGCCTTGACATCAGATAAAGAGGGCGAGGTATGAATGAATGAATGAATGAATGAATGAATGTGTGTGTGTGTGTGTGTGTGTGTGTGTGTGTGTGTGTGTGTGTGTGAGAGAGAGAGAGAGAGAGAGAGAGAGAGAGAGAGAGAGAGAGAGAGAGAGAGAGAGAGAGAGAGAGAGAGAGAGAGAGAGAGAGAGAGAGAGAGAGAACCTTCTTCTCATCCACGGTCCCGTGCGGTGTCGTCGTGCTATCGTCCGTCGTCACGTCGTCATCTGTCTTGTCGTCACTCACTACCGCACATTCCTTGACTTGGCGCTCTAGATTTTCCACACGATGCTGCAAAACCTTTGCATTTTCCTCTTGCTCAAGACTCTGTTGCTCCAACCTATCTATACGACGCATAAAAAAATTCGTCCTCGTTTCTTGCTCTCGTTTCTGTTGCTCCAACTCGTTCGAAGCTGGCCAACTCTCTTCTCCTGCTCTCGTATCTGTTGCTCCAACTCGTTCGAAGCTGGCCAACTCTCTTCTCCTGCTCTCGTTTCTGTTGCTCCAACTCGTTCTGAAGCTGGCCAACTCTCTTCTCCTGCTCTCGTTTCTGTTGCTCCAACTCGTTCTGAAGCTGGCCAACTCTCTTCTCCTGCTCTCGTTTCTCTTCTCCTGCTCTCGTTTCTGTTGCGCTAACTCGTTCTGAAGACCGAGTAACAATCTTTCCTGTTGGTCAACCCTCGTTGCAAGCATGTCGTTGTCTTTCTCGTGGCTGCGTTGGTCTTGAAGGTGGCGTAACATTCGTTGTTCCATATCTTTCATTTTATGAGAGACCAATCTCGCTATTTTGTTCCCCATCTCGTGAACGACCGGCTTCTCTCGTACGGCGCCCTCAAACCTGCGACCGACTGACCGTTCATTGACCTCCCCCGAATGAGAAAAAGGTCCTCAGGCCGACGTCGGTAGCAGTGGCCCCGCGTACGGCACAGTCAAAAGTTGGCCCACCGCGCACAGCCGGCCCTGGCGATTAAAAGGGGCTCGGTGCGACGTCGGCGGTAGGGGCCCCACGCACGGTTGTGAGACTCAGTGCCGTGCGTGGAGCCCCTACCGCCGACGTCGGACCGAGCCCCTTTTGATCACTGGGGCCGGCTGTGAGCGGCAGGCCAACTACTGTAACATTATTTTTGGGCTGGTCAACATCTACCGATATCGGCAAGAGATTTACTTATTTATCTATTTGCTGACTGAGGCTCTCATTTATGAGGATCATTTATATTTGACAAATAAATTTTAGTTAATTTTCAAAGCCGGGTTTCTTTTCCTTTCAAGGATTCATTCATTTCAAAGTTTAATTTCATTTAAAGGTTTATGTCATTAGATGTTTGATTTCTTTCAAAGTTTCATTTTCTTTTCAGGGTTTCATTTTATTTAAAGGTTTTATGATGTCATTCAAAAGATTCATTTCTTTCAAAGTGTCATTTCATTTGAAAGTTTCGGTTCGTTTCGGTTTCCTTTCATTTCAAAATTCCATTTCATTTCAAAGTTTCATTTAATTTCAATGTTTCGTATCATTTCATTCTCCATCCTGCTGTAGAACATACTCCACAGTGTCAGCATCCAAGTTGGTCAGCGGACAGACAGCAGTCACAGACAGTGCAACACACAACAGAAACAGTACAGCTATGTCTGCCATTCTGGTTGATTGCCTGCAGAATGAAATGTACTAGCTAGGGAAGTCCGTTGGGGTCGGTCAAAATCGTTTTTTGTTTCATGATAAGAATGTATGTTACAGAAGCCATGTTTTAACCCAAAGAGTCCTTATCAGAATACAGACACATGAATGCACATCAACGGAAGGTGAAATAAGAGGACGGATCAGATACCACAAGGGGAAAGAGGGGGTGGGGTCAAACTCAGTTTTTGCTTGGGGATCTTCAACCTGACACAAAAATTCTCCGGGCCGCCAAAACTTGCTTCTCAGTGGCCCAGTGGCTGAAAAATTAGACAGCGCGGGGAAGGAGCGGTAAGCGTTCAAGCCGTCTGTGACACACAAACATCTACCTGTAAGCGGGGCGGGTAGGGGGTCAGTAGGGGGTGGTGGGGGGAGGGGGATGGGGGAGGGGGGAGGCGGGAGGCCGGAAGGAAGGGGGCAGCATAACTCGCCAAAAAGACCTTTTAAATAACATTTAAACGATTTTTAGGCTGGGGGAGGCGGGGGGGGGGGGAGAGAACCCCTGCAACCCTTTCCCTCCCAGATCCAGCCCTGCGGTTCCGATGTCTGAGTGTCTTTTCTAGCCAGGGTGGGTTCCGGCTGGTGTCTGAGTGTCTTTTCCCAACCGCATTGGCTCCTCGGCTCACGAGAATGGTTGGGATTAAGACTGCAACTACTTAGTATTTCTCTGTGGGCTGGCGATTGGGTGCCTGATAGGCGGGGGCAGGGGATCTAACTGTTGTCCAGCGCTGAGTAATTCCCCTTGGTTTGTTGTACAATTCTGCCAGCGCTAGCCTCACCTATCTGGTTTGTGAGTATCTCAGTATAACTCGAGGCAAATTTGTATCGTTACATTGTTGTGTAATGTTCTGTGCATCTACTGTGGGAATACAGGGTATTTACCCGACCACATATAGTAATGCACATTCGTGTTTGTGTATGTATGTTTCCCCTGCCTACTTCCTAAGTTCCGGAGAAAGACATGGGTTATATAAGAGACCTGATGCATCTTATTTGAAGATGCAAATGATCGTCTTATTCTATACCTGCGTATTTCTCTGTGGGCTGGCGATTGGGTGCCTGATAGGCGGGGGCAGGGGATCTAACTGTTGTCCAGCCGGCTGAGTAATTCCCCTTGGTTTGTTGTGCAACTACTTAGTTTACTAGTTTACATATATTGACGAGCAAAAGAATGATTGCGACAATTTGTGAATCATCTATGATACCAAAATTTCGCATTTCTTTTGCTTGTCAGTATATATATGTTGTGTGTGCCTGTGTGTGTGTGTGTGTGTGTGTGTGTGTGTGTGTGTGTGTGTGTGTGTGTGTGTGTGTGTGTGTGTTGTTTTTTCACACCAATACCATCTTTCCACGTGACCAGGCACCAGAAGCAATCTTCTTCTTTCTCTTTTTTTTAAAGTCAACTCCTTACAGCATCTGCAAGAGACATAGGTCCTCATGAGCCCCCGCAGCTGCAGGGGCTCATGAGGATCTGTGACTCTGGCTAACTCTATTCAAGTGTACATCCTCGGATGAAACAAATCTCTTTGAGTTGAAGAGAAGTTCTGCGTCAGAATGAAAACCCACAAAACCATACTTATCCTGTACGCTGAGGGCTGTTTTCATCGTGTGTTGAGACAGAAGACTCGATACCCTGCTCTGTTCGCAAGTAGGTTGTATTCACCATCGAAGTCCTTTTATCTGCAAGAGGCAGGCATCCTCGTGAGTCCCACTGAGCAGGGACTTACGACTGAGGATTCCTGCTTCAGTCTTGCACCTCTCTGATTCAGCCCAGTTTACACACATCTTCCTCTTACTTAGAGGTGTTTGAAGGTTCCGGCGTTGTCAGCCTGGGGCAGGAAAATTTACGACTACTCTCAAAGAACTCTCCGGGAGAAAATGAGAAGGAGATGCGATGCTTAAGATCAAATGTAAGGCGAGGTGAATGACAAGGACTATCGCGGTAGTCGGATCAGCATGGGAAAGACGAACACTGCAAGGTATCGATGTAGTACTGCTGATTAGTCTCACCCACACTGATAACGTAGTTTAAGCCCTGACACACTAGAAAGAGATAGTTCAAGAAAAATGCCAGAACTGACAGCGGACTGGCGCACCGAGGCACCAACCTATTCTGGCACCACTCTTGAAATATATTTTTAATTTACTTTAGTTGTTGCAGAAGAGAAACATTTACATGTCCAAAGTTTCTCAGGAGTCCAGTGAAGAAAAGAATCGTCAGTCGTGATCCGGCAGCGATTTGTGAAATAATATTATGTTGTCACAAAGTCTCGTGAATCGTGATTAACAGAACGGAATCTTCGTGATCGTGTGACAGGAAGCACCACTCTCTCGTCACAGCAGATTGTAGTAATGCTACATTTGATACGTGCTGCGGTGTACCAATTAAAGCACTTGAACTGCGGTGCTGCACGGCACGTGGTTCGCGGTAGTGTTTTTAGTGCTGGCGACGACAGACCGGAGCAGGCGCTCTATGCCATCGGGCCGGAGAGAATTAGAAAACCAAAGTTGTAAAGCACTTAACGTCAGGCACACTCATAACGTTTCTTCCACACAGCCAAAGCCGCCCATCTGCAAGAGGCATAGATCCTCATGAGCCGCCATCAGTCGCGGGGGCTCATGAGGATCTATGCCTCTTACTGGAACCAATTTATGCCATTCTTTTTCTCCAGCGGAAAAAGTCGCAGGTGTATGAGTTTAAGTTACTTGTTCTTTTTAGCCTGTAACTCATGAAGGTGTTTGCATGCAGTGTATGGAGGTTTGCATGTACAGCTGATTCTGAAATACTAGAATGCACCTCCGTCTGTTTATCAAAAAAATAAAAAAAAAAATAAATAGAGAGAGAGAGAGAGAGAGAGAGAGAGAGAGAGAGAGAGAGAGAGAGAGAGAGAGAGAGCTAGCCCGGTCCACCAGGCACCTCCCCCCCCCACCTAGTACTCTATAAGATTGGCTTCAAAGTGTACCTTAGTATGTCCTGCGATGTTTAAGCCATGTTCCCACAAAATCCTAAGGAACACCAGATATATAGCCGATGGCGCAAGGGTACCCCCCATTCACGCTCTTCGAGGATGTTAAAATGAGCTTAAGAAACATTTTCCTCTAAATAAATCAGAATTTATTCCACTGAGAAGCCCAAATTAGGCACTATTATGTTACGGCACACTTTCTGCATCCTCTGCCAAAAAAACCAAAAAAAAAAAAAAACAGAATGAAAAAAATATTGAATCTCTGGCTCAGAGTGAAGGTATTTCCTCACCCATTAAACGGCCAATTAGGCGAAAACGCAAAAAAAAAAAAAAAAAAAAAATAATAATAATAATAATGTGTCAGATTCCTTCAGACATTTTCTATAGCACTGGCAGTCCATTTACAGGTTTACAACATTAAAAAAGGATGTCACAATTATTATAAACTTGATTAGGTGATGCTTTGCATCACTATGAGTGCCACAGTGGTTGATTTTGTATCCCTACCCCCAACTTGTAAAAATACACGAAATTAATTTTTTTAAAAATTACGAAAGTCATTCCATTTCATTTTGACCTCTCTTTACCTATTAAGTTTCAATAATGTGAGCATAAAGTGCAAGAAAATGAGGAAAGTCGGCATCTTTACGATACCTTCGTGTTGAATGATAGCTTTTCCCCCTTTATAATTGCCGAATTGGGAAACATACCTTGTTTCTGATGCTCTCAGACATTTTGCATACGATAGGTCTTTTTTAGGTTTTAATGGTTAGGATAGAGTACCACAGTTACTCCCAACCTGATTTTATGATGTTGTGATGCATTTAGGGGCCACAGTGGCTGAATCTGCTGCCCTACCCCCATTTGACCAATACGCAAAGGAACGCAAAATGATCATTAAAATTGCCTTCGTCATACTCCTCTGATTAAATATTTTTTGTTGCCAGTTTTCTTAACAAAGTGTTCATATTAAGCGTACAAATTTGTGATCACTTCATTAATTTCAACGTGACCCATCAATTTAATTGTAATTCATTTTAGTTAAGGCATACAATGGGGGAAACGTCTGTAAACAGGGGCTGCCGCTGAAGCTTCTACCGTCTGGAGTGGGAGGCACGAAGTACCGATGGCTGAAAAACGTCCTCTTCAAAAGAACAGCCAGACTGAAGTAAACGGCACATTCAGCAGTCTTGTCAAACGCGGGGAAGGTGTAGTCAAGGAGGTGTTGTGTCTGATGTTGTTCTTGCTACGTGCTGCGGTGTACCAATTAAAGCACTTGAACTGCGGTGCAGCACGGCACGTGGTTCGCGGTAGTGTTTTTAGTGCTGGCGACGACAGACCGGAGCAGGCGCTCTATGCCATCGGGCCGGAGAGAATTAGAAAACCAAAGTTGTAAAGCACCTAACGTCAGGCACACTCAGAACGTTTCTTCCACACAGCCACATCAGTACAGCAGTACCAAGGTTCGTCTCCATGAGGATAACTTTGCAGTGTGGAGCGCAGCAGAACATACATAAATACCATCCTGCAGAATCCAGGATGCTGCCAAGAGAGTCAGCAGCTGGACTGAAAGATGACCACTCAAACTGAGCTAGACCATCTCTTTCAATCAGATGGTATTAATAACGGTATTATTATTATTATTATTAGATGGAAGAGGTCAGCTTGAAAACTGGAGACCTTCCAGTACCAAAGACAAACAGGCCAACTTTACTGACAACAAATAAATTACTGGATTCACGTGGAGGCCTCACATCGAAGCCATCGAAGCTAGAGCTGCGGAAACAAAATGTCTCTGATGAAGAAACTGCAGCATCCTGGCGCAAGCCAACACCAGCTCGGTCAGACCAGTCGTACGATGCCAAGATAATTCGACAACATGAAACACTGCCTCCAAAAACAACAAAACCAGGCTTGACAAGATGCAGAACATGGGTCATTCTCATGATGAAGTGACATTCTTAGAGCCATCTGGAGCACCCCAATTTAGGAAATGGAGGACATTGGAGCCACTGGAACTCAGAAAAGCACACAAGATGAAGAGACTCACTAAACACCGACAGCACTAGAGACTACAGGAGCAGACCAAGAACTGTCAGAAACATCCAAGTCTAAACCGCCAACTGAAGGTCCTGCAAAGGGCTAAAACTGGCATCCTGGAACCAAGCCCAAAGATTTAAGAGCTCCCTTCACATATCTGGACATTTCGAAAGAGCCTTCCAGACAACATAAATGATGTTCCATGACTCTTTGCCAAAGGTCGCGGCACTGCACAAAGCCATCTCACTGGAGATTATGCACAAGCGCTACCCTCACAGCATCTGTGCTCACATCTACACAGGCAGGTCCGCACAAGACACCGTGCGGAACGGAGGAAGCGGCGTGTACATCTGTTGTGCAGACCGCACTACTACCTCCCTCTCCTTACCAGCTGGTGGTCAGCAGCTCCAACTATCGTACAGATCTGCAGGCGCTCAACACGGCAGCAGAGCACTAGCTAGGGTAAGGCAGCAGCTTGATCCACTGATCTCCTCACCAGGAAGCTTCAAGATAGACTGGATGCCCTGTCCACAAAATAGTGCTGCAGTGAATTCCAGTGCATTCTGGAGTAGCTGGGAATGGGGAGGCAGCCTGGCCAAAGCAGGCCCCAGACTACCTGAGGATCACAACCACCTGTAAAGAAACCAAGACACTACAGCAACAAAGTGATTGGCAACAGCAGGATGGCGGCTGCAGCCCGTGGGCAGACGACATCAACAAGCTGAACAGGGAGAACCAGACCACCATCTTCCATCTATGCACTGATCACTCAGGACTCACCTCGTGAGACTGGGTCTTGCGGAAACAGCCCTACGCGAATGTGGCGTAGAAAATCAGTCTCCTTAGCACACTCTCCAGACCTGTCCGTACAGAGAAGCGGTCCGCTGGCAGTTCTGACCAGAAGACACTCCCCTGTACACCAAATTCTGAGAACCCGCTGCCGACCTCTTGCAAGGTCACTTATTGGCAGCCAGAACAATATAAGATTTAAAGACGGCCATAGTCAAGGAATTGAACGTTGCAGAAGAAGGCAACAAATGGGGGTGGAATTGGTGATCTCGTGGTGAACATGTGGAAACTAAGTATTTTCATAACATTGCTTTGGCTGTTAGGAACCATGAAACTGTATTACGCATATTCATACTTACACCTTACTAGACGAAAATAAATGAAAAGAAAAGGGGAGACCTTACTAGACCCACCTTACGCTAAGTAAAATATCTCCTAAAAGACCAACCAGTTTCACTCATGCAGTCTATCATTTTTGCCTTTTTTTTCTCCACTAAAGAAACAGCAAACAAATTGATTGATCACATTGTAATCAAAATACAGTCCAACGCTCCTAATATTTTACGGACATTAAAGGGATCGGAGACATGACATCTCCCTGAGATACATCTTCCCTGAGTTTGACAAGACTGCTGAGTGTGCCGTCGACTTCAATCGTGCAGTTCTGTTGAAGAGGAAGTCTTTCAACCATCGGTACATCGTGCCTCCAACTCCAGACGGTAGAAGATTTAGCAGGAGTACGCATACTTTGTTAAGAAAACTGGCAACAAAAATATTTAAACATAGGAGTATGACGTAAGCAATTTTTATGATCATTTTGCTTTCCTTTGCGTATTGGTCAAAAGGGGGTAGGGCAGCAGATTCAGCCACTGTGGCCCCTGAATGCATCACAGCATCGTAAAATCAGGTTGGGAGTAACTGTGGTACTCTATCCTAACCATTAAAATCTAAAAACGACCAATCAGTTGTATACAAAATGTCTGACGTCATCGCAAACAAGGTACTTTTCCCAATTCAGCAATTTTTAAAGGGGAAAAATCTATCATTCACCACGAACGTATCATAAAGGATGCCGACTTTAGTCATTTTCTTGCACTTTATGCTCACATTATTGAAACTTAATAGGTAAAGAGAGGTCAAAATGAAACTTAATGACTTTCGTAAATTTTTCTAATTAATTTCGTGTCTTTTTACAAGTTGGGGGTAGGGATACAAAATCAAACACTGTTGCACTCACATTGATCACAGCATCACCTAGTCAAGTTTATAATAATTGTGAGATCCTGTTGTAATGATGCAAGCCTGAAAATATACTGCCAGTGCTATAGAAAATGTCTAAAGGCATCTGACACATTATGTTTGTCTTTTTTGGCGTTTTCGCGGAATTGGCCGTTTACTGGGTGCACAGATATACTAATGGTCAAAACTTAAGGGCCACCCCACTTTTCGTGTCATTGTTTATCGTCGCAAGTACGCTAATAAAATACAACGTTCTTTCGATACAAATGGGTTAAAAGTTGACCTTAGACAGTCCACTGTACAGGGAACAATAGACAACAATTCATCAATTTCCACGAACGTGTCAAATGCACGTGAAACATCGTCAGTGATTGTGAAAAGCTGTGCGATATTGGCAAGCGTACCAAAGGCAGGCAGGTGGAAAAACTCGGTAAAGTCGTGATGCACGTGCTAAAGGGGTCAGTCGTGAACACTGAGCACTTCTGTTTCGCTACAAATACCGGTACATTAGGGCCATAATTGTCACTTTCCTAATCATGCCACCACGCCGAAGCCTAACGTCAGTAGATCAAGGCCGGGCGCTAGCGTGGCTGCAGGATGGAATTTCCGGACGAGAAGTTGGGAGACGTCTTGAGGGGTCCCATTCAGTGCTCCAGAGGCTGCTGGCACGATTCCAAGAAACTGGAAGGGCAGAACAAAGACCCTGCTCAGGACGCCCGCGCTGCACCAGCAGAAGGGAAGACAGATACCTATGTGTGGCGTCTCTGCGCGACCAAACTGTCACGTCAACCACTCTGCGACGTCAACTGATGCAAGCTGCAAACGTTAACGTCAGTAGAAGCACAGTCTGCCGACGTCTGCACGAAAATGGCCTGGTTTCATGCAGAACAGCAGTGAGAATACCCCGGCCCTCACTCCAGCTCATTGCAGAGCCCGGCTTGCCTGGTGTCGTCAACATGTGAGGTGGAACAGACGCCAGTGGACAGGTTCTGTTTACTGATGAGTCACGGTTCACCGTGTCCTTCAACGACGGCAGGGTGAGGGTCTGGAGACGCCAGGGCGAGCGATTCACGGATGGTTGCTTCCAAGAGGTGGATCGCTACGGAAGAGGCTCAGTCATGATCTGGGCAGGCTTCAGCTGGGAAAGCAAGCCCCCCCCCCCCCCTCCACGTCATCCGAGGCACCCTGGACTGCGCTATCGGGACGAGATTGTGCACCCCCTCATCCAGCCAGCTGTCCAAGCCATACCCGACAACGCCGCTGTTCTGCAGGACAACGCTCGACCTCATCGCGCCCGTGTGGTGGATGAGTACCTTGAGCATCGGGGCATCATGAGGATGGAGTGGCCAGCTCGTTCACCTCTGGGACGTGCTGGGGCAACGTGTAGTCAGCAACCCCTCCCCCCCCCCACACACCTCAAAGCGTCCCCCAGCTGACTCAGTTCCTGCATCAAGAGTGGGAAGCCATCCCACATGTTCTCCGAACCCTGGTAAAGTCCATGCTTGGCTGCAAACGGTGGGTACACTCGCTACTGACTGGGGCAGTCTTGTGTGACTTTTCAAATGTGGGATGGGTGAACATTCTAACGTACTGTTGTTGTTACAATTGCTTGACTTACTCAAAAAATAAATGAAATTGTTACTGAATAAATTAGCAAAGTACTGACTCAAAGTATTGTTACATTATTTGTGTGGTGTTGTCGATGCGTCTGCGATAAAAAGTGGGCCTTAAGTTTTGACCATTAGTATACCTTCACTGTGAGCCAGAGATTCAATATTTTTTCATTCTGTTTTGTGTGTGTGTGTGTGTGTGTGTGTGTGTGTGTGTGTGTGTGTGTGTGTGTGTGTGTGTGTGTGTGTGTGTGTGCAGAGGATGCAGAAGGTGTGCCTTAACATATAGTCAATAGTGCCTGATTTGGGCTTCTGGAATGAATTCTGATTTATTTAGAGGAAAATGTTTCTCATGAGCTCATTTTAGCATCTGCGAAGAGCGTGAATGGGGGGTACCCTTGCGCCATCGGCTATATCTCTGGTGTGTTCCTAAGGATTTTGTGGGAACATGGCTTAAACATCGCAGGACATACTAAGGTATACTTTGAAGCCATCTTATACGGAGTACTGGGGGGAGGGGGGGGGGGGTGCACGGTGGCCAGGACTAGCTTATGGAATCAATGAATCAATGAAACTTTATTTTACAACGGTTAAGGCATTGACATCGTCATTGACACAGCCATTTTACAAATCTGCCGTTGCTAACCCAACTACAAGACTAAATCAATCCAGACCAAAAAGGTGACTGCCAAGCGTGTAATATGCAAAGAAGTACCCATCGGAGAAGAAACACGCTTAGAAAAGACGGGTACAACACAATTTATTAATATTTCGGGTAAATACCCTTTGTCAAAATAGACAAACAAACAAACAGAGAGATTAACCGCTACTTATCTTCAATGGCAGAAGGAATGTGGCAACTGAAGGAGGTGACGTAAAAGAAAAGAAAAGGAAGAACAAAAGTGCGCAAAAAGTAAAAATGACGTCAACGAAAAATCGTAATAGAGACTAGACTCGGAAAGAACCTGAACACGAGAGACAAGAGTGTGTGCAAGTACGTGCAGGAGCGAGCGAAAGAAAAGGCGTGTAGATGAAGCCAGAGAAAGAGAGAGAGAGAGAGAGAGAGAGAGAGAGAGAGAGAGAGAGAGAGAGAGAGAGAGAGAGAGAGAGAGAGAGAGAGAGAGAGAGAGAGCGAGACGGAGAGAGAGAAAGAGAGAGAGAACGAGCGGGGAGTACCCTTGGGCACGAAGTAGGCTGAGTGTCTAATACACAAAGCCTGCTAAACGCCAACCCGAAGGCAAACTTTATATCACCTTCAAGTTGAGGACTACCTCGGGGAAAAACGGGAAGACCCCGGGAAAAAAAAAAACCCAGCATTTAGCACGGTACACAACAAGTAATAAGTCATGAAAACAAAGCAAATAATCAAAAATCAGTAAGAGAATATAGGTATAAGTGGAGAGTAGGTAGTAGTGAAACCGTCTTCAAGGGTAACTCAAAAAATAAGGGGGGGGGGATAGAGAGAGAGAGAGAGAGAGAGAGAGAGAGAGAGAGAGAGAGAGAGAGAGAGAGAGAGAGAGAGAGAGAGAGAGAGAGAGAGAGAGAGAGAGAGACGGGGGCGGTGGGGGGGGGGGGGAAGAGGAAGGGGAAGAAGGGAAAAGGAAAAAGCGTAAAGAGAGAAAGAGGGCTAGAGAGAAGTGGTAACGGGGGTAGGGGGGGGGGGGAGAAAGAGGGAGAGAGGTAGAAGGAAAGAGAGGGGGAAAAAAAAGAGGGGGAAAAAAAAAAAAAAAAAAAAAAAAAAAAAAAAAAAAAACACGATCGCCTCGCCCCAAAACCGCGTATCAAACCGTGAGCCGGAGACCCGGCGCCCGACAGGGAAGGGCAAGGGATCCAACTAAACGTTCGGCCAGCGCTGAGAAAGTCCCTAAGGGAAATGTACATATCAACCAGCGCCAACCTCACCTAACTGGTTAGTGAGTAGTAAAACAGTGAGGTAAAGTAGCAAACACAAGCAAGGTAAAAAATGTTAATCTTTCATATTCAACCCGAGTGGCGCCACAGTGCCCAGTTTATTAATCATAAATTTTTCACGGTCTTTCCTGGCCCAGACATTACTGGCTTGCATAAGCCAGAGGCCTTTAACCCGAATGTCCGAGACGGAGTGGTCGGCCTCAGTGATTGAAATGTCGTCCGACCGGTCTGTTGTATTGGTACTTGACAGACTGAAGATGTTCTTTGAAACGGTCGTTGATGGTTCTTTCCGTCTCTCCAACATAGAGTTGGCCGCATTTCACACAGGAGATGACATAAATCACGTTGGTGGTTTGACACCTGAAGTATCTGTCTATGTTGAATTTGTAACGTGGACCATTCACCACGGTGGAAGGGCAAATAAAAGGACACGTCTTGCAATTAGGAACATTGCACGGAGTGGAGCCGGAGGGTCTGGTGGTATGACGAGGCTTGAGAGTAGAGCGAACAAGCATGTCCCGCAAATTAATATCCCTCTTGAAAGCTACCAACGGAGGTTCAGAAAAGATAGCAGCAGATTCTTGACTGGATGACAGAAGACTGTCTACACATGCACATACATATAAGTAAAACATAATACTTGCAGACAATTGACAACACTGTTCACATAGGCAGACATACTCATAGATTCTCAGACACCCCCTCCCTCCCCCCTCCCCCCCCCCCCCCCGCACACACACAGAGCTACTATTATAGTTCAAATGATAAATGAAAAGGATAACATGCTTAATTGGGAATAAATGGACCCAGCATAGAAAGAGACATATAATACATTTAGTTAAGGCATCCACGAAATACTTGCCGAGACCCTTTTTAAAACAGTCTGGTGAGGAGGCGGATTTTACATGGTCGGAAAGCGCATTCAAGATGTTTTGTTATGGAGTAATAATAATAATCGCATTAAATAGGCGCTTTATCCCAATTGAAAATCGGCTCAAAGCGCCGCCGCGAACTGAACCCAACAAACACGCTCACGTGAATCACGCGCATTCACTCACACACTGTACATCAGTAAACACAGAACATTCACGTGGTGCTAAGGGCAAGCTCAAGCGAGCTGCTGTAGGTTTTGGAAATTCAGAATCGTTTGTATTTGAAATTTGATTAAGTGGGCTGAAACTGATACCAAAGTCGTGGGGGAGGAAGAGCCGGAGTACCCGGAGAAAGAACCCCCGACGGTCCGCCCGAATTAATGGTGACACTTAATAGAGGAGAAAAATCCGACGCCGGAACCCGTAATCGAACCTCGCACCTTTAGCATTGGTGGCAGGCGCCTTAACCACTGCGCCACGGAGAGACATATTTTGTATCTGCCTTACCCAATTCTGTGAATGCGCTCAAAGCGCCGTGAACTGAACCTAACACGCACCCTCACATGAAACACACGCATTCACTCTGAAGACAGACACAGTACAAGACAAACATAGGACATTCACGTGGTGGGAAGGGTCAGCTCAGCTACCGTGGTTTCGGAACTTGAAACCGTTGAATTGATCTTTGTTTGTGTATGCATGTTTCTCCTGCCTACTTCCTAAGTTCCGGAGAAAGACATGGGTTATATAAGAGACCTGATCCATTCTTATTAGGAATGGAAATGATTGTCTTATTCTATACCTGCGTATTTCTCTGTGGGCTGGCGATTGGGTGCCTGATAGGCGGGGGCAGGGGATCTAACTGTTGTCTGTCCAGCGCTGTGATTCCCCTTGGTTTGAGTACTGACAATTCTGCCAGCGCTAGCCTCACCTATCTGGTTTGTGAGTATCATGTATAACTCGAGGCAAAATTTGTATCGTTACATTGTTGTGTAATGTTCTGTGCATCTACTGTGGGAAATCAGGGTATTTACCCGACCACATATAGTAGCGCACCTTCATGTTTGTGTATGCATGTTTCTCCTGCCTACTTCCTAAGTTCCGGAGAAAGACATGGGTTATATAAGAGACCTGATCCATTCTTATTAGGAATGGAAATGATTGTCTTATTCTATACCTGCGTATTTCTCTGTGGGCTGGCGATTGGGTGCCTGATAGGCGGGGGCAGGGGATCTAACTGTTGTCTGTCCAGCGCTGTGATTCCCCTTGGTTTGAGTACTGTTGAATTGATCGCTTGTACTGACAGTATTTGAAACTGTTCAGTATAAAGTGGCCTGAAACTGGTGCCGCCAAAGCTATCAAAAAAAAAAAAAAAAAAAAAAAAAAAAGAAGCCGGGAAGGAATCTACAGGGATGTGACCCGGCAGCCAACCAAGAGACATGGATCCTCATGAGCCATCTGTATACGCTCAAAATTGTCTTCAAACATACTTCTTCTCTAAAGTAAGGCGATTAACCTATTTAGGTCCGACGCACTGCAGCAGGACTGAGATGGATCGACCATGATAATTCAAGGGTAGAGCCAGATTAGCTTGGCGCCGTCAGGCGCCATGCTACTAAATCAGGCACTACCTTTGAATTATCATGGTCGGTCCATCTCCCTCAACTGGAACATAGTCGTTAATGACACCTCCACAATTTGGCCGTCGGGTTAAATGGGTTAAGCCGGTACACAAAACAAATTTCCGCCAGAAATTGCAGCCGAATACAAAGCCAGAAATACCTTGTTATTTTACAATCTCTGCATAGCCTTGCACCGCATACTTCTGCTCTCTCAGTGACGCCCAAGTCGAGTGCAGAGGGAGGCTGCTACGGCGAGCACAAGGTCTTCGGACCGATGTCAGCCTTAGCTGGCTCGTGCGCGGGCCAGCTAAGGCAGACGTCGGCCCGAAGACCTTGTGCTCACTGCTTCAGCAGCAGAGAGGTCATGGGTCGCGGCTGATGCCTTCGCTTCAAAGAGATAGCTGCTCACATTTTTTTTTGTGTGCGGCCAGGCTCTTCTGCCCAACTTCTTTCGCGCCTAGGATCAAATGCAGAACACGGATCTGCCAAGACAGCGTGTATGTGAATGGCTACGCTAATCAAGCCCTACCCTAGAGCGTCATGCTAATTAGGTCAAACACTCGAGCTGTCTTGGCCGGTCAATCCATCGCGTGTCTTGTCAGTATTGACGTGGCGCTTGAAAAGACGAGAAATAAAAGAGCGGTTTGTCTCAGAAAATGAGAATGTTATAGCTGTAGGTTACAGCATCATCTCCTCTTCACGAGGAAAATAAATATATACTACGCATGTAGAAATCACGCTGCTGCGGACACACACACACACACACGTTCCTCGCGAGCTCATCCAAGAACTGACAGAAGATCTTCGGGCCGCTACTCGGCCTTATTTGGTTCTACTACGGATGATGCCTGGCCAAAGACTTGTGGCATTTTGCTCACGAGGTCCTGCACGTTGGTAGAGCGCGCATCAGTGTATGCGCCCCAGGCAGACTGAAGGGGTGTGTTTGGGATTTGTTGCGAAGAAACTTGATAAGGCGCGAGCGAGTTTATGGGTGCACAGATCGACATAGACACAAGCACAGAAAATACATCACAAACTTCCTCACTTTCCCTCAAACGGATCCGTCTGCAAGAGGCATAGATTCTCATGAGTCCCTGCAGTCGCAGGGGCTCATGAGAATCTATACCTCTTGCTGGTAAAGATCGAGAAGAATTATGCATAATTATGCATCGTCAGACAGGCGGCAAGCTATAGAGGGTTGAGTTGATGTTTGTAACATATACTGCACGACTCTAACTGATGAGTTTGGCAGTGCCTTGAGCTAAGTGCAGTTGGCTGCAAGACTGCTCGTAAGTCTTCACCAACTATTTGGCATCATCTCGGTCGGTACTGCCTAACAAACTGTGGTCTTAGGCTGTGCTGTGTAGGTCAGTCAAACGCGCATTTATAGAATTCACTGACCGTGAACGGAGTCTTTCTGTGATATTGCGGAAAATCGGCCTACGCTGGAATATCTCAGAGGCCGAGAACGGAGTTAGCCAACGAGTAGCGGATTTATTTATTTATTTATTTAAACCCTTATCATTCGGAATACACCAGGGTGTGAAATACGTTTGACTAAAATAGTTCAAGGGTAGTGCCAGAATAGGCGCCGAGCTATTCTGGCACCACCCTTGAACTAAAGCCATTGGTCTGTATCCTTATCTGTAACTGAGTACTATAATGTAGCTTGCATATGGCAGTGTACAGATTTGAAGCTTTTAGCCCGAGTATGATATGGGTTAAATTTTTGCAAGTGTTGCAGTGACGAATCAGTGGTCATTGAAATAATTTTTCTCTTTCCAGGCAAATCCGTGACTGAGACAGTCGACATTGCTTGCACGGGGTTCACATTACTACAGTCAACCACTGAATCAATCACTGAACTGGGCCACACCTAAAAACTGACAGGACTGTTTTCATATCATGATGGTGCCAGGCCCCACTTCTTCTAAATCAGCACTAAGACAGAAGCATGGAAATGGGAAGAAGTCAGTCTGAAGTTCCGCAGCGTCGTCTTGTCGACACTTGGTTCCAAATTGAGTAATACTGACACTGCCTGTGTGCTACCTGTGTTTGGAATGGAGTACCTCTCGTCATTGAAATACCTTCTGATCTGTGCTGTTACAGTCTGCAATCGTGCCCGACTCTACGATGTGTGACTATATAGTGTGCTCTTGAGTTCTGGGTCAGTGTATACAGATTTTGCGTTGCCAACTGATTTTTGACGGACTGGATCAACAGTACTGTTTGTCAATGCAAGGATTATAAAACAATCAAATAACTGTAAAATAACCATGGAAGCAGAGGTATGTTTTTACTGTTTACCTTAGCTCAATTGGGTGCTTTGTTTTTACGCTTAGTAAAACAACAAACAAACAAGCTAACAAAGATAAGCCAACAAGAAAACTCTAAAGTCTTGCATTGTCTCCCAAGAGAGCATTTTACCATGTATAGGTGCCGTATAAATCCTCCAATTATTATTATTATGAAGGAATAATAATTACATGGAAATCCAGTTTTCTGGTTGTACTGTTACGAACGTTTACACCAGACCATAAATTAATTTATTCTGACAAATAAACCAATAAGCCAGCAGTAATTATTTTTGCAAAATTTGTTTTAAAAACATACAGCTGACTCACAATGCACAGAACCCCGCTGATTCAGTACAAAAGTTGTAAAACCCTGTTCTTGTTTGAAAAATAAAGCGGAAATGAACTGAAGAAAATCACTGTATGTAATAAACTGCTTTCTTGTGACGGTAGTGGTTATTGTGACAGTATTTAGCACTCCAGTAAGGTCAGGCAGCACTTTTTGTTTGTTTATATAAATTAACCATTATCATTGGGAATACACCATGACCAGTGTGTGAAATAAGTTTGACTAAAATAGTTCAAGGGTAGTGCCAGAATAGCTTGGCGCCTCTAGGCTTCAAGCTATTCTGATACCACCCTTGAACTAAAGCCATTGGTCCAGATCTTTATCTGTAAGTACTATAATGTAGACTGCATATGGCACTGTACAAATTTGAAGCTTTAAGCCTCAGTGTGATATGGGTCAAGACATCTCGGGATCAATGAAACCCATTAGTCTGAAGATCAAATCGACTTGAGTGCGGGCTTCTTTAACCCATCTAGTCCTCACGCACTACAGCAGGAGATGGATCGACCATGATAATTCAAGGGTTGTGCCAGACTAGCTTGTCACCATCAGGTGCCAATCAGAATCTTATCTGGCACTACCCTTGAATTATCATGGTCGATTCATCTCCTGCAGGTGGTACATGGTTGTTGGGTGACATCTGCAGAAAGTTGGAAATGCGGCCTTGGGGTTAAACGGTTTCATATGGGGTTTTCACCTTGTCCTCCGACTCGGGGACATGTACACATTTCTGTGCGCTGGTCTGGCATTTTGAATCTCACGTCATTTAAACCTTTGCATGTTGGTAGTGGTTTTTAAAAACCGCTACTGACAGCCAAAGGGTTAAGTTCTAAAACCACTGTCGAGCACACTTCCTTAACTGGGGTAGAATGAGTTAACTCATTCTACCCCAGAGACACCACAGCAGGATAAGGATCAACCATGATAGTTCAAGGGTGATGCCAGAATAGCTTGGCGCCTCTGGGCGCCAAGCTATTCTGGCATCACCCTTGAACTATCATGGTCGATCTGTGTCCTGCACTGCAATGCAGTCTTCAGAAGACGACGGCAAAATTAGGGGATTTCGGTGTTGGGGTAGAATGAGTTAATTTTCAACCACGTCCTCTAAGAATAAAGTAGTTGTCAAATGCTGATTGGTTGATTGCATTATTGATTAATTGATACAAAGTCGATCAATTCATTTGTGGATTAATACGAGGTTGATTGATTGATTGGTACAACTGATTCCTTTGTTGGATTGACTGATTGATTGATTGACTGATCGATCGACTGACTGATACAGCGGTAGACTGACTTGCAGACTGCACTACTAACAGACTTACTGACGGACCGAACAACTGCCTGACTGATCATGCCTTTCACTAACATACCACTTTACTCAACAATATATTGGCATGTGTCCACAGAGTTACGTTGACTCCACCATCTACGCCTATGATGAGAATGTTACTTTCTGGGACTACTTTTGGGAGGATCACAACCGAACCCTTCTGCCCGACAACGGCGACCACATACATCATCACCAAGGCGGTGACAACGCCCATAATTACGCAGCGCTGGTGTTCAGCCCGGCAAACTGGTGGCTCTTGTGGATCCTTGCTAGCTCAGTAGTGCTTCTGTGTAGAGTGCGGTGACCGCGGGAAGTGTGCACATTTTCAGCCCTCTGGCTGTCAGTAGCAGTTTTTGTCGCGATGATTCCTTCAGGAATCATTGCGACAAAACCTCTACCAACAGCCAAAGGGTTAATGCAAACATTATGAACTGACTGTGTGAGAAGGAACATCTGAGGTCTTCTGCGTGAAGTGGATTAAATAAACTTGTCGGCCTGGTCCTACACATTCAGCCATGACTTACTACATCATATTTATACACTATGAGAGTTTAAGGGTGGTCCCAGAATGGCTTGTTATCTTAGTGGCTTGACACCATCCTTAAACTATCAGGGTCACTCTGTTTCCTTAACCCATTTAGCCCCGACACACTACAGCTGGAGAGGGATCGACCATGATAGTTAACGGGTACTGCCAGATTAGCCTGGCATCAGATTGCACCAAGCCAATCTGGTACTACACTTGAATTGTGATGGTCTATACACCTCCTTGCAACAGGTAAAGTCGTTAGCTGACAACTCCAAAATTTGGGAAATGCAATCTTGGGGTTAAATGGGTTAACTACAACCAGGTGGCCATATTTTTTCAGTGAATCCACCTGAATGCGATTGACAGCAGATAACCGGGACTGAAAGTGCCACTGGAATCAAACTGAACATTCATACCTGTAAATACATTTTAATTTATTTCTGTACAAACATATAAATGCCTGCATAGATGTGTGCGCATCCTAGCAGCTACACAAAAATGTTCAAACTAGTGTACCAGTGCGTGTGCACTTAAACACCATAGAGTCAAAGCACAGCACCTACATAAATACATGTACCCTCTGAAAAAATATTCGCAGTGCAGAAAACATACCCAAGTACTGAGATACTCTACATGCTGACACTGATGCAAAATCCGAACTGAACAGTGCGAGTTGAAATCTGCTGTTAAACCCTTCCACTGTTGAAGCACAGCAAACTGCTACAACCTGAGTGAGGCACAGACCTATATAAGCCCTAATATCTGTTGGAGCTCATGAAGATCCAAGGTTCTTGCTGGTCCCATGTATCATTTTCACATTTCTCAGGTGTCGGAGGGTATCAGGTGTTCAGTTTGAGTGTTTAGGAAGCACCGCCATTCATGGCCAGTGGCTATGAACGGTTAACCCACTTAGCCCTGGCAAATTATAGCAGGAGATGGATCGACCATGATAATTCAAGGATAGTGCCAGATTAGCTTGGCGCCATGTGGCGCCAAGCTAACCTGGCACTAGCCTTGAATTATCATGGTCGATCCATCTCCTGGAACTGGTACACAGGTGTTAAGTGACACCTCCAAAATTTGGGGTTAAATGTTTGAAGATCAGTCTGGTTTATTCTACACAACTAACAATAATAACTTTTACTTGGAAAGGCATCTACTAAGACCAAGCCAGCTGACAGAGAAGTATCAGCCATAATAGTTTAAGAATAGTGCCAGATTAGCTTGGTGCCTTCCCAGGCACCAAGATAATCTGGCACTACCCTTGAAACATCATGGCAGCTACATCTCCCACTATGGTGACTTAGAGGTGAATGTGTTTTCGCATTAAATGTACAAAGTATACTACTGTTGCCAAAATAGGTGGGTTGGGTGGTGGTTTTTTTTTATGGAGTGGACTACAATAAAGATCAGCCCTTGCTTTGGTGTACTTAGAACAGAAAATGGACCACCCATAATAGTTCATGGGTGGGGCAAAAACAGTTCGTATTGGTGTCTCAAGGCACCAAGCCTTTCAGGCACCACCCTTGAACTATCAATCTGCGAGCTCACCTCTGAAGATTACAGTTTAAAAAACAGGTTGGCCATGATAGCTAGAACTATCATGTTTCATCTGTCTCCTGAATCATGATGTAGTCTTTCCATCCTGATACTCTTCTACATGAAATAAATGTGACTATGACAGCTCAAGGGTGGTGCCAGAATAGCTTGGCGCCTCTGGGTGCAAAGCTACTTCTGGCACCACATACCCTTAAACTGAAATGGTTGATCTATCTCCTAACCTGTAATGTAGCCTTCATAGAACAAACACAATTTAGACAATTTTAGCCTTGGGATTTAATGGGTTAGAGAATAACTCACAAAGTCTGAAAAATTTCACCTCACATTGCAATAAATTATATTATACCTCTGGCTGTCGGCTGTGGTTTTTGTCATGATGATTTCTGCAGGAATCATTGCCACAAAAAATGTTACCAACAACTAAAGGGTTAATCACTCAGCCCTTACACTGAAAAGACGGAGATGACTGACCACGAACATCTGAGGGTTGGAGTGATTGCATGGCTGGTGTAAGGACTAAGATGACTTCATAGTTAGACAACAAGCTGAGCCTAGTAAAGGAGATTGCAAAGGACAGGAACTGAGATACTGCTGACTGAAATATGAATTTTTTTTCTAAAATGTATTTTTTTTGAAAAATACTTACCGATGGCATTACTATCTGGAATACACTCTATTGCCTATAGATTTCAGCCAAAAGTTGTGTACCACACAACTGGGGAGGAGACACCGGGGATCCACGCACCGGGGCCCCGGGTGGCCTCCCCTTACTACCCTATCCCGGCATTCACAGGGCGACCTTGTCAGTTTCACACTTAGCCACAAGAGGCAAGCGGGGCAGGTGGGAGAGCCATCCGAGTAATGCCATCGGTAAGTATTTTTCAAAAAAATACATTTTAGAAAAAAAATTCATTTGTTTTTTCAAAATACATTACCAATGGCATTACTATCTGGAAGAATGGTGAACAGGGGGAGGGTGCCATTCCTATAACCGTAACCTAACCACTCCGCCGGACCCAGCGAGAGAGAACTCCCGACGATTTCAGCTATGACGTACCTAAGACACCTGCGGTGCTCGGAGGGAGTGCTGGGCCGCGGAGATGTCACCCACCCGTGCCAGGGAGTCATGTTGGCCGGATAGGTCTCTTAGGTAGAAGCGTGTGAATGTGGAGTCTGAGCGCCAGCTGCCCGCTGTAACAATATCCATGACCGAGCAGTTGCGGTCCAGAGCGAGACTGGTGGCTACTGCTCTCACTTGATGCGCCCGGATTTGGAAAAGTCTATCGCCGCCTGGGGAGAGGTCCTGGTAGGCCGACCTAATCACCCACCGCAGCCAGGACGACACGGTTTGGGCCAAGATGTCGTGTCTGCCAGAGGACAGAGGGAGGAAGAGGCGTGAGCGCCCCCGGCGTCGCGGCTTAGAGCGGCGCAGGTAAATCCTCAGCGCCCGCACCGGGTCCTGTTGACGCGATCCAGGGGAAAGGTCCGCTCCACGGAGGGGCCGTACAGTCAGCGTCTGAGAGGCCGCCGCGGGGCGGCGGTTCTTGGCCAGAAAGGATGGATCGGGGAGAAGCTGTGCAGAGCCATCTGAGCGAAACTGCAAACAGGCTGGAAGTATCGAGAGTGCGTGAAGCTCGCTTACGCGGGACGCAGTGGCGAGAGCCAGAAGGAAACATGTTTTCCGGGTCAAATCTGAGAACCGAGCTAGGGGGAGAGGTTCAAACCGGTCCGTATTCAGCCACATTAGTACCCAGGCGAGATCCCACCAGGATACTAGGGAACGGGAAACAGGACGTCGGAGCTCGAAGTGTGCCAGTAAGTCCGACAGGTCCTTGCAAGCGCCTGGGTCCGGAAGACTCAGGTGGCGGTAAGTGTCTGCGATCATAGCCCGGTAGCCCTTGATGGTAACTGGGGCTAAGCCTTGGTCTTCGAAAAGCCACAGGAAGAACTCCGCCAGTTGGTGGGTGGCTAGATTAGTGGGAGGGAGACCATGGGAGGCGCACCATGTCTGAAAGACCCTCCACTTGCCTTCGTACACCTTCCGTGTAGAGAGTCTGCGGGCCGCTGCAATCGCCGCCACTGCTGCATCCGAGAAACCTCTAGCAGCGAGGGCTTGCCGGACAACCTCCAGGCGTGTAGGAGGAGGCGCTCCGGGCACGGATGGAAAAGATGCTGACGGGGCTGCCTGAGCATTGTGGGCAGGGTAGGAAGCTCCAGGGGGGGGGGGGGGGGTCCGTCGCTAGCGCGAGCAAGTCCGTGGTCCAGCCCTTGGTCCAGTTGAAGGGGGCCACCAGGAAAAGGACTGCCGAGCATCCCAGAAGCTTCCGCAGCACCTTCGGAACGAGGACCGACGGGGGGTAGGTGTAAGCTATCAGGCCGTCCCAAGAGATGGAGAGCGCATCCACCGCCAAGGCGAGCGGGTCCGGGACTGGAGAGACGTAAACCGGGAGCTGGTTGTTCCATCTGGTGGCAAACAGATCCACTAGCGGCGTTTCCCAATGTGAGCAGATCAGGCGAAAAATATCAGGGCATAGGGACCACTCCGTGTGGAGCAACTGTCCGCGATCACGTTCAGGTGGCTGGGGATGTGGCGGGCTCGTAGCGTAATGCACCGATCCCTGCACCAGAGGAGAAGGTGGTACAGGAGAATGCACAGGGAGGGCGAGTGCGTGCCCCCCTGATTCTGTATGTAGGCCACCACCGTCGAGTTGTCGGAGAGAACGAGAACTTCCTGGTTGGTCAAGGTCTCCTGCCAGAAGTTGAGGGCCAACCAAACTGCCTTCAGCTCCAGCCAGTTGATGTGTTTCCCCAACAGCTCCTGAGGCCAAAGGCCCGAGGCCGAGACAAAATTCGGTAACAGATGCGCGCCCCAGCCGGCCTGGCTCGCATCGGTGCAGAGAGACCACCGGGGCGGAGGGGAGTGAAGGGGCACGCCCGTAGCCAGCCAAGAGAGGTCCGCCCACCTCTCGAGGTGAGGACGAGCCAGAGGAGTAACTGGTACGAGATCCAAAAGAGAGCCTGACGTGGGACGCCAGTGAAGGAGGAGCACCAGCAAAGGGCGCGCATAAAGCCTGCCCAAGGGAAGCAGGTCCGCAGCTGCACTGAGGAGGCCCAGGAGTTGAAGCCAGACCCTGGCGGAGAAGGAGGTTCCTACCGCCATCGAAAGTGCTAGATCGACGATCTTCTGTCGCCGGGCCAGAGACAGGCGGACAAGGTTGAGGTCGGTCAGGAATTCCATCCCCAGATGTAGAAACCGTCAAGAGGGGGAAAGATCCGATTTCCCCAGATTGAGCAGAAAACCGAGACGACGCAGAAGGGAAAGCAGGGCGTCTCTGTCCTCCTGGAGCGCCGAGGCGACCAGGTTGTGCAGCAGTAGGTCGTCCAAATAATTGGAGGCCGGGCTCAGGGAACGTTGGCGGAAGAAGGCCATCACTGCATCGAGAAGTCTCGTAAATACCCAAGGACTGATGTTGAGGCCGAATGGGAGGGCGCAGAACTGGTAGACGATCCCGCCAAAGGCAAACCGAAGGTACCGGCGAGACGACGGATGAATCAGGACGTGAAGATAGGCGTCTGACAGGTCGAGGCTGATCGCGAAGTCCATCGGTCGGACGGCCGCTCGGAGGGTCCTGGCCGTCTCCATCCTGAAACGAGGGGCCAAAATGAACTTGTTTAGCGCTGACAAGTCGATAACTGGACGCCACTTGCCTCCTGGTTTGGGAACAAAAAAGAGGCGGTTGTAGAATGCTGGTGAGTCCTGTCGCGACACCACCTCTGTCGCCGCTTTGTCGAGAAGGGCCGCAATTTCCCCGCGCAGAGCGTCTGCCTGTAGGCCATCGAGCGGATCCTGGGTCCACATGGGGGACCTGCGAAGAGGCGGAGGGGAACGGAATGAAAGTTGTAGGCCTGAAGTAACCGTGGAAAGGATCCAAGGGTCGTCTGGGAACAGCGATCTCCAATGGTCACTGAAGAGGGACAGCCGCCCGCCGACTGGAGACCCGAGAACTGTCGACGGGGGCGGAGGCGGGGGCAAGTCAGCGAGCCCGACCGCGCCCCGATTTACGGGCGCCGCGGGGCCAAGATGGACGAGTGGCGGGGAAGGGCTCAGAGGCCTGAAGCGGACGAGCCCGACCTCGCGACGAGCTGACTGGAAGCACAGAGGGTCTGGAAGACCGCCGGGCACGACCCCCGACCAGGCGGGGGGCGCGAAAGCGGTTCGAGGCTGGGGTAGCTGCCGGCTTGGGCCACAAGTCCTTGGAAGCGTCCTTTACTGTCTGCCACGTGTCGCCGAACAGATGAGAACCACCTAAGGAGGCCTGACGAAGCTGGGTCTTCACTGACATGGGAAGATCCGAGCAGAGACGCAGAAGGGTATCCCGCCGCCAGAGGTCGCAATTGGCCGCCGCTGCCATGGCGTTGGCGGAGGAATGGTAGGCGGCCCGGTTGGCCGCTACCAGGATGGACTGCACATCACGGAGCGGGGACGGAACCTCCAGGTCCCAAGTATCCTGCAGACACTGTAAGACTGCCTGGGTAGCCAATTCCAAATAGCCAGAACACGCCAGAGAATTCCGAGCTAAGGAAGCGATCCTGTCGAGAGGCCGCGGCCAAGAGTTCTGGACCAGTCTGCGGCCGCCCGCCTGGACTAAGGCCGCCGTATCCACCGCTGGAAGAGGGACGGCGAAGGCTTGGGACTGTCCTGCGTACCAAGCCTGGCGGAAGTTCAAGTTGATCCCCGCAGGCCACCGTGAGTCGGTGAAAAACCCCGTGTCGCCGAAGGTGTCGTTACGTAACTGGGCGGAGCACGCATCGGTGAGGTCCCGGAAGCCAGCTGGCTGCGGGAGGGACTTGCGGCGCTTGACTTGCCTCTGCGCGTCGACCATGGCGGAAGCTTGTCTCTTCAGCGGGGATGAAGGCGGACAGAAGTCAGGTGGTAGGTACTTGACAATCAGCCGGGAGGCCTCTCCCAAGGCGCGGACCGTCTGCGAGCCGAGCGAAGGGCCGACGACGTCCGAAGAGGAGGCCGACGAGACAGTGGACAGGTGGGAAGGAGATCCAGCCGCCGAGTCCTGCAAGAAGATAGCCGAGGCCGAATCAATAGGATGAAGGCTGAGGACATCCGGTTCCAAAAACCGACCCTCCCGCGAAGGGGATGAAAGGGGCGAGCGGCTCTGAGAGCGCCGCACCGCCGCGCGAGAGGTAGACGGCACCGCCCGCGACGCACGCATAGAGGAGCGCTGCGGCAATGGAGGGACCGTGGAAGAAGGGCGGTCAACCTCAAAGCCAAGTTCCGCACGCGGAAGCTGGAGAAGGTTATCCGAACGCGATCGTACTAGAGACAAAGCGGGGTCTGGTCACATCGGGCCCGCCTGGAGAAAACGGGGCGGGGAGGGGGGGGGGTGGGGTGGGGGGGGGGGGGACCGTAACGTGTCTCGCCTAGCCCGCTCAGGAAAGGCGGAGCGGGGAGGGGACGAAAACCGGGCACGCGGCCACCCGTCCGAGGCCTCGGAGCGTGGGGGACGCGCGATGATGTCACACCGGGCCCGCCTGGTTGATACGGGGCGGGGGGGGGGGGGGGGGGGGGGTGACAGTCTAGGGTCATGCCAAGCCCGCTCAGGAAAAGCGAAGCGGGGAGGGGACAATCTATGAACCAGCGGCCCCAGCTCAGACGCTTCAGAGCGAGGGGGACGCGGGTCCGAGTCATGCCGGGCCCGCCTGGTCGATACGGGGCTGGGGGGGGGGGGGGGGGGGGGGGGGGACAGAATAAGGTCACGCCAAGCCCGCTCAGGCGAAGCGAAGCGGGGAGGGGACAATTTTTGCGCATGCGACCCCTGCTCAGACGCTTCGGAGCGTGGGGGGCGAGTGACAACGTCGCCCCGGGCCCGCCCAGACGAGACGGGGCGGGGGGGGGGGGGGGGGGGGGGGGGAGGGGGGGGGGAGGGACGAAAGCGAGGCTGGCCGAGCCCGCTCGGAAACAACGGAACGGGGAGGCAGCACTTCTAAAGGTCTCAAGTCACGTTTCGACGCCTCGGAGCGTGAGCGAGAGCCTCTCTTATCACGTTTTCTCTCTTTCTTACGTTTGCGTTCACTCATCCGCACCCACTCTGGCGACCTAGAGCTGGGGGTGGCTGACGAACGCTCAGCTCGCCCAGGCCACTCGCCCGAAGCAGAGCGTGGGGAGCGCGACTCCGAAACTCGCCTACCCTGCTCCGAAGACTCGGAGAGGGGAGGGAGAACCTGCGAGGTAATGGTAAAAGAAGGGGACTTACCTGTGGGCCGGAAAGCCAGAACGACGGAGCGAAGCGGAGCCCAATGCGCCAAGGAATTGACGTCCACCTGTGGAGGATCCCGGGGAGACTGAAGCGGCTGAGAGGGCCGGTCGCGTCTGTAGAAGTCCCACATGCGCGACCACCGGTCTTCCATCCACTCGGCGCAAACGTCGCAAGTTCTGTCTGAAGAGCAGCCCGAAAACGGCAAGCAAGCGTCGTGGGCATCGTCCGGCCACTGGAAGTCCCCGCAGAGGAGGCAAGACTTCACCAAGGAAGCAGCCATGCGACCGTAGGTTCCAACAACGTAGGTGAAAAAAAAGTCGCACCCTCACTACAAGGCACAAAGTCACGTGAGGAGTCTAACCCCAAGGCCACAGCCAAGGGCGAAGCTCACTAAAGGCAGAGCCAGTCCAAACCGGCCGGGGCTCAGTTCACACACTGTAGCCAACAATACGCAAAGAGCAGCCACGAAGTAAGTGAGTCCAAGGCTTAACAGAAAACTCCAAAGCCAAAGGCCAAAACTCAAAAATTCACTGAAGAAAACCGTCCGAAACGGAGCAAGGCAAAAAACTCGACCGTCCACGGTCGAGCTATGAGTGAAACTGACAAGGTCGCCCTGTGAATGCCGGGATAGGGGAGGGGAGGCCACCCGGGGCCCCGGTGCGTGGATCCCCGGTGTCTCCTCCCCAGTTGTGTGGTACACAACTTTTGGCTGAAATCTATAGGCAATAGAGTGTATTCCAGATAGTAATGCCATCGGTAATGTAATTTGAAAAAACAAACATGGCTACATCTAATAAAAGACCATCTGCATATTCAGTTGTTGACGTTTTCTTAATTAATGCAACCTGTTCCAGGCAATAAAGAGTTAATAGTTGACAATATTTCCTTTCTAAATGCTCTTGGTATAACTTTTGATAATGATGCACAAAGGGATTAATGCAACTTCTGAAGTCTGAATGTCGCAAGATGATTGACTTTCTAGATCTGCTCTTCTTCCCCTTCGCTTCACAGGAGAGTAATTCCCCTGCTGCACACAAGCAGTGTGGCAAATCAACACTGAGACCGCGTTGTACTGGTGAATCTTAACCCATTTAGGCCCGACGCACTACAGCAGGATAAGCCATGATAATTCAAGGGTTGTGCCAGACTAGCTTAGCACCTGATGGCATCAAGCTAATCTGGCACTACACTTCAATTATCATGGTCATGCCCTCTCCTGGAACCGGTACACAGTTGTGAAATTACACTTCTAAACTTTGGGAAAAGCAGTCTTAGCCCCAATGCCCTACAGCAGGAGATGTATTGACCATGATAATTCAAGGGTAGTGCCAGATTAGCTTGGCACCTGATGGCGCCAATCTAATCTGGCACTACCCTTGAATTATGGTCAATCCGTCTCCTGCAAGTGCTACATAGTTGTTAGGTAACACCTCCAAAATGCGGTCATGGGGTTAAATAGGTTAATAGCAATAAAAGTCTGCTCTGGAGCAGGTCACTGGCTGGTCGAAAGCACAGGACTGAATGACAAACCCCACTTTTTGTTACCATGAAATTAAAAAAATGTACTAATAACACACACTGGCTGTCTCTATTGCTTCACTACGCTGAGTTAGTGTTGTGAATCATGGGAGACAACCATCATAGTACATTAGTACATGTACCTATATTAAAACCCACGAAAATCCTACTATGGTACAAATACATTACATGAACAAGAAATATCACTGTGTGGTCTAACATGCACACATAACAGGAGGTAACCAACACCAAGTATTCAGTAGACATAGTTGTCTCCCTTCTGCCTGCTGCGCATAGTTAGTTGAGGAACGCAAACTGATCCCTGCTTCTGGATGTTTGCTGCGCAATTTTTTCCTGCGAGGTTGGTTAGAAACATTTTTCTTCACAATTGTCAACTATTCCGAAAAGTCACAAGCCATATTACTTGTTACGTGTAAGTGTCCGTTGTTTTTCCGCAAACTCCACGATTTTCTCGTCAACTTTCAGCCCCTTGCGGCGTCGCACCTCGTTCATGTAATAACGGGCGCGATTCTCGCTGTCGGCTTTCTCCCCATAGTGCATGTACTCCTCTTCTGTGGACGGCACCCAGAAAGGATCAAGGTCCAACACCTGTGACATAAAAAAGGCAACATGTCTCAAAATGAAATGTACAAGCTGTTCCAACACCAACCCTGAACTATCCAGCTCAACCCATCTATTGAACTGTAGTGTAGGCTAAGAAAGCAGGACCCACCTCCCAGTGACTGAAGCGTAGCTGAGGACTAGCCAGGCCCGACGTGCGTATCCTCATCTCCTCCGCCATCCCAAAACTCTCCACGATGGGAAACTCAGCCTGAATGTTGAACATCTGCGTTCCCTCACGCATCTCCTCCGAGATCACTCGACCATTACGCTTTCCGATCACTGCATATAGCCGGCCTGCAACAGATTTCATATCACATTTATGTGCAAAGAATTGAAAACCCATCCTAGTTTATCCCATATCATACTGAGGCTAAAAGCTTCAAATCTGTACACTGCCATATGCAGGCTACGTTATAGTACTTATAGATAAGGACACAGACCAATGACTCTAGTTCAAGAGTGGTGCCAGAATAGCTTGGCGCCTAGAGGCGCCAAGCTATTCTGGCACTACCCTTGAACTATTTTAGTCAAGCTTATTTCACACCCTGGTGTATTCCAAATGATAACGTTATCCTGGATCTCAACATGCTTCTCCACACACATAACCGGCGACCTGCATCCTTTGCTGTCAGGAAAACACACTTCTCTCATTGATTCCACATACACATGACCCGCAGCCAAACACAAGTGATAAGACAATTACTAAATAGATGTAATCTTGGCATGTTCCCTGCTGCATCAACATTCCTGAAGTTGAGGGTCATCAGCAGTTTCTCTCCGATGAAGTAGGCCATTTCAGATTTGTGAGACCTGGTACACCACTGTGTTTACAGTCAGTGCATACAAACTTTTCACTTCTTATTGTGCATGTCAGTAACTAAACTGTCAGATCTCAGAAAGACAACATAAATAACAACAGCCAACATCACATCTTCACTCTTTGGTGCCGTTGGTTGCGAATTGTGTTTCTTCGTTTTTTTCAATACCAAATTGGCCCAGCCTCAAGGAACACAGACATGCAGACCAGCCTACCCCCTTTTTGCGAATTTAGGGGACCACCAAGGCCAAAATGTGGGATTTGACATCAAAATGGGGGAATTCACTTTCGACGTGCCATTGCACATCGTAGGCGCCACTATGTCCACAGTCGAAATGGTGGTCGCATGTTCTGCAAACAGCAAAATCGTCACCTTTTGACAAAGCAATAATGAACGACCCTTGCTCCGTGTACGATGAACTAAAGCAAGTCATGAGCTTCTTCGGCTTTTTATTCTTTCCATCGTCAGTAGTTGTTGTGTCTTTCCACTTAGACATGACGCCGGCAGAGCATACAACATGAGGCTGAGTGTAAACATGTACGAGTAAATTTGGCGGACGGAAGTCTCACACTGTCTCACTTGAGGACTGAAAACACCGAGGGAAGACCGCGAAGACTGAATAATTATAAAGCGCAAACAACGTGCAAAAACACATCTCGGCAATTCTGCCTTGTCACAATGCGTGAATCGGGATCGAAATGGGGGAATGCGTGAGTCAGGTCTGAAATGGGGGAAAATCACGCAAAATCCGTGATGGTAGGCAGGTCTGGACATGAAAGAGGCATAGATCCTCTTCAACTCCTGCAACTGTGGGGGGCTAATGATGGTCTATGTCTCTTGCAGATGGATCATGTAGTCTTTTCCTTGGCAGTGAAGGCTTAATCGATTCAGCCCTGACGCACTACAGCAGGAGATAGGTCGACCATGATAAATCAAGGGTAGAATTCACTGCCCTTGAATTATCATGGTCGATCCATCATTAGATGACACCTCCAAAATTTGGGAAATATGGCCGTCGGGCTGAATGAGTTAATACAACAATACTGATATGAAAGAAAGGGAAAAGTGCTTAATCACTTTGTACATGTAGCCCCAGGGTACTGTTTACCATCAAAACATACATCAAAGTCATCCACAGGTACATGAAAAGAGAAGAAATAAGTTTTACAAGACTCACCCAGCACATCGGTGGTAGCCTGGATCGTACACTGGTAGACAGCCACCATCAGTCGTTGCGGCATGGTCTGGAATGATTTCCGACATCCATCCTTCACAACCGACATTAGCTGGCCAGACATCGGCCCGAAAACATCCTTGATTTTTGATTCATGATCACCACTAGGTTCACCGTCTCGTATACTATCAGCAGAACCTGAGCCTTTGGCTTGGTCCGAGCAGCTTACAGAACTGTCTTTAGAGGAGTATTTAACTGCACTGTCATTTGATGTGGTTTTGTCTGTGGATTCATGAGAAGGGTTTCTGCTTGTACTGCCTTTAGAAGAACTTTTGCCTGCACTGTTTTTTGATACATGATCACTATCTTTTTCCGACTCTTCAGAGTTTTTGTTTGAATGAGGGGCAACACTTTTCCTGTCCACATTTTCCCAGCGTTCAATAACAAAGCACACACCCTGTAAAGGTTCTTCACACAAAGGACCTGCCTGCGTTGCCAACTGAAAACCCGCAATGATGCTGCTATCATTCTGCCTTATCTCCCCTGCAGGTTTGCCTTTGGAGTTAGCTTCTCCTGTGGAATTGCCTTCCTCAAGTGCACTCCAGACAGACAACCGGTTATAGTCCGGCACACGATTAAGCAGAACGTTGGGCCCATTGTGACGTGGCCCGAACGCCCATATATGGTCAACCGCATCCGCCCACTGTGAGCCAGCAGCAGTGAAGACTTGGTGTAACTCTCTCCTCAGTGTTGTCAGTTCCTCTCGCGCTGCTTCCATTATCTACACACACACACAGTAACAATTTATTGGCGGACTTCATGATAACTCTCTCCTCAGTATTGTCACTTCTTCCTGCGCTGCTTCCATTAACCCATATCATACTGAGGCTAAAAGCTTCAAATTTGTACACTGCCATATGCAAGCTACATTATAGTACTTACATATAAGGATGGCCTAGAGGCACCAAGCTATTTTGGCACTACCCTTGAACTATTTTAGTCACGCTTATTTCACACAATGGTGTATTCCAAATGATAAGGGTTAACCCATTTCACCCAGGGACGTACTTCCCAACCATTGGAAGTGTCACCTAATGACTATGTACTAGTTGCAGAAGATGGATCGATGACGATGACAAAGCACTGCAGCAGGAAATGGATGATAATCTGGCACTACCCTTAAATTATCATCCATTTCCTGCTGCAGTGCTTCGTGTCTAAATTGGGCTGAACAGAAACAATTTATTGATGAACTGATAGTAACTCTCCTCAGTTTTGTCCATTTTTCTCGTGCGGCTTCCATATCTATACACACAATGATCAAATGTAAAAGGCAATCTGCATTTTCACCCACTTACCCCTGACTGTCTACAGCAGGAGATGGATAGACCATTATAACTCAACGGTAGTGCCAGTGCCAGATTAGCACTAAGCTAATCAGGTACTATCCTTGAATTAACATGGTCGAGCCATCTCCTGAAACTAGTACATACTTATTAACCTTTATCATTCAGAGTACACCAGTGTGTGAAATAAGTTTGACTAAAATAGTTCAAGAGTAGTGCCAGAATAGCTTGGCGCCTCTAGGCGCCAAGCTATTCTGGCACTACCCTTGAACTAAAGCGATTGGTCTATATCCTTATATGTAAGTACTATAATGTAGCTTGCATATGACGGTGTACAAATGTGAAGCTTTTAGCCTCAGTATGAAATGGGTTAAGTGACACTTCTAAAATGTAGATTTGGGTTAAATGGGTTAAAATAAAAACATACCAATCTTGTCTCTCTATATCTGCGAACTAGCCATCGATTTTGGCATCTAGTGCCAGGAACAGATGACACATTGTGAACCTCGTTACAATCAACTTGGGACAATAAAATTCATTTTTCTCTAAAAGGTATTTTTTCGAAAAATACTTACCGATGACATGACTCGGATGGCCCTCCCACCTGCCCCGCTTGCCGCTTTCGAGCGAAGTATCTGACTGGTTGGTCTCGTGACAGGAACCGGTAAGGAAGGAGCGGGAGATAACTCTCGGCCCCTCTGGGGTTCCCCGAGTGCCTAGCGGGTTGTGTAGGCACACAACGGGTAAGTAGGCTAAAATTGAGCTAGTAGTAGACATTTCCACAAAGTCATGTCATCGGTAAGTATTTTTCGAAAAAATACCTTTTAGAGAAAAATGAATTTGTTTCCTCAAAAACATTACCGATGACATGACTTTGTGGAAGAATTGCGATGAGGCGGAGGGTGCCGCATGACAACTCCCTAGGAGGGAACAGAGCCGTCCTCCCAGTCGCAAACTCCCGACAATTTTAGCGAAGTGCATACCAACGGCGCCGGTGGCGCCGGGAGGGAGTGTTGCGCCGCGGCGATGTCCCCCACCATTGCGAGATACTCTCGCTGGCCCGCCAGGTCCCTGAGGCAGAAGCGGGCGAATACAGATTCAGTCTTCCCGTCCACGGTAGCCACGATGTCCGTGACAGCGCAGTTTCTAACAAACGTGGCGCTCGTGGCCATGGCTCGTACCTCGTGTGCGCATATGTGCAGCCTCTTCGCTCCCTGCAGGGAGATATCTTGATAGGCGGAGCAAATGACTCAGGGAGCCAGGAAGAGAACGTCTGGGCTGTTAAGTCATTCCGCCGGTCTCAGAGGTAGGGAGAGGCGTGCACGCCCTCTGCGGAAGGCTTTAGATCGTCGCAGAGCAGTCAAAAGGTGCGCACGGGATCCTGTTACCTGGTCTCCTGTGACAGGGGTTTGTTTCGTAGCGGCCGTAAGGTGAAACCTGCAGCGCGGTCAGAGGAGATCTGTTTGGCAAGGAAGGCCGGGGCAGTGAGAAGTAGCACGGACCCGTCCGCTCAGAACTGTAAGCAGATAGGATGCGCCTAAGCGCGTGTAGCTCGCTCCCCCGTGAGGTGGTAGCCCGGGCCAGCAGGAAGCACGTGTAGCGTGTCACATCTGCGAACGGGCCACTGTAAGGGTTCGAAGCGGGCAGAATTCAACCACGTTAGCACCCAGGGTAGGTCCCAGCGGGGGAGGAGGAGCGGTAGGCCGGGCGCCGACTGCCGAAGTGTCCCATAAGGTCGGCGAGGTCTGTGCAGGCGCCCAGGTCTGGGTGTCCGCGGTGTCAACGTGTAAGCGAACCTGGACAAGTGACCCCTCACCGTGAAGGGGCTAGGTCTAGGTCTCAGCCGAGCCAGATAGAGGTCCGCCAGCTGCGGATACGACAAATCCGTGAGGTACAGGCTGTGATCGGGGCATCAGGAACACAGGACTCGCCATGTCCCACGTAGACTCGAATGGCTGAAGGTCTGCGGGCTGCAGCGATCGCCTCCACCGCTGTACCCGAGTAGCCTCTAGCACCGAGGGCTTGCCGCACAACCTCCAGTCGTGAAGGATGAGCCGCTCCGGGCAGGGAGGAACAGCGGCTGGCGCGGTGGCTTGAGCATGGTGCGAGGAGTGGGAAGGCGCATGGGGGGGGGGGGCCCGTGGCGAGGCTGAGAAGGCCGGTGTTCCAGTGGCGGATCCAGGCGAACGGAGCGACTAATAGGAGGGCCGCCGAGCAGCGCCGAAGGTTGAGGAGGACTTTGGGTACGAGGACCATCGAGGAAAGGCGGAGGCCACCAGGACGTCCCAGGGAATGGAGCGCGCATCGACAGCCCAAGCACGGGGATCGGGAATTGGGGGGACGAAGAGGGGAAGCCGAAGGTTCCACCTTGTGGCGAACAAGTCGACCTGGGGAGACTCCTAACGGGCGCGGGTCAACCGATAGATGTCCTGCCGAAGGGTCCAATCCGCGTGTAAGAGCTGGCCGCGGCGAGACAGCGAGTCGGTCCAGACGTACAGCTGTCCGGGAATGTCGGGCTCGCCAAGAAGGTCCGGTCCTCGCACCAACGCCAGCTCTGGTAGAGAAGCATACCAAGCTCGGGAGAGCGTGTGCCACCTTGTAACAGGAAGTAATCCACCAAAGGTGTGTTGTCAGAGAGGGCGAGCAGCTCCTGGTGTCTGAGGAGTTCATCCCAGCAATGAAGGGCTTGTCAACGGCCTGCATCACTGGCCCGACGATGAGATAGTGCGTTAATCCGAGGGTCGAGGGCCGGAAGTCGAGAGGAACCGAGGCAGGAGATGAGCATCCCACCCAGAGAGGCTCGCGTCGAACCCAGAGAGTACTGGGGCGGAGAAGATGCCCGGGGAACTGCCGAAGCTAGCCAAGCGGCGTCGGTCCACCGACGAAGGCGAGGCGACAGAATCTGGGGCACCGGCGCCATAGTCGATACGTCGCCGGAAGCCGGGCGCCCAAGGAGTAGGAGATGCAGCTGAAACGGCTGGGCGTAAAGACGACCTAGGGAAGAGTGAGATCAGACTTGCCCTCGTTTACTAGGAAGCCCCAAGTGCGTCAGGAGGTGCAGTAGCGCGTCCTTGTCTGTTGCGAGAGAGCTCTCGGACTGGCGGCGAAGGAAGAGGTCGTCTGGGTAGATCGACGTCGGACTGGAGGAGGACTGTCGGGCCTTGGCGACTAAGGAGTCCATCGGCCGGTGAACCGCCAGGGCAGAGTTTGAGACCGAACGGGAGCGCGGGAAACTGGAGAAGACGCCGTCGATCGCAACCAGCGAACTTCCTGGGGGCCTGGAGCATCGAGACAGCAGGTACACATCGGAAAGGTCCAAGTCGACTGCGAAGTCTAAGGCTGGACCGCTGCTTTCAGGGCTCTGGCAGTCTCCATCCGGAAGGAGGGCCGTAATCTGTACAGGCCGAGAGAAAGAAACCTGACGCCACTTCCTCCAGGCTTCGGAATGAAGAACCGGCGGCTGTAGAAGGCTGGCGAGTCTGAGAATCGGAAAACCTCCGTGGCAACTTACCTGAGGGAGGAGACACCTCCCGCCGCGCAGAGGCCTCAGCGAAACACGGGGAACATGAGACCTCGAGGGAAAAAGACGGCCAAGGCGGGGTCAGGGCACAATCGGCGGAGGCAGCCAAGCGTAGACCGACGCGAGGTAGGCAGCGCGGTAGGCGACTCCGCTAAGAAGAGCAGATCAACCCGGAGGCGTGATGGAAGGGTGCCAGGAGTCCTCCACCCGACGAACCATGGCTAGAGAGGAGAGCTCCAGGAAACCGGCGCAGGCTAAGGTGTTCCGGATCAGGGACGCTGTCCTACCAGACCACGGGGAAAGGCAACGTCTAAGAAGCGGTGGCCGCCAGCTTGTGACCGGGCAGGGGGGTCCCGCGCAGGAAGAGGGATGGAGAAGCCTGGGAACGCCGACAACCAGTCCCGATGGGAGGCGACGTCCAGGCCAGCCGGCCAGCGACGATCGGAGAAGAACACCGGCTCGCGTGGCGTGGCAAGTAGCCGGTGCGCCGAGACAGCATCTCGCAGTTCCTAAGTCCGGACAGCTGGGGAAGCAACTTGACCCTCTAGACCTGACGCTCGCTAACCATGAAGGCGGAGACCTTCCTCACAGGGTGGGGGGGGGGGGGGGTAGGGAGGTCAGGCGTCAGCTGGCCAAGTCACCGCGATGATCCTGGCAGTTCCATCCAAGGCAAGAGGGACTCCGCACGTGACACGACGAAGAGCCGAAGGGCAGCATTCCCGAAGTCCGCGGGCGAAGGGAGCGACCAACCTCATCCAGAAGGGCCGAGACGGAGTCCTCGGGCAGCAAGCTAAGAGCCTCTACGTCCAGGGGCGGCGAAGGGGCGGGCGGGACACCGAAGTCGTAGGCCGACACGTGGGCAGGGAACCGTCCTGAGTAACGCGGAACGCCCGGAGATGAGCAGGGAGCGACGAGGCGGCCGCGAACGACGAAGCGAACACCAGGAAGAGCGAGGAAGAGTCCTGTCCGAAGCGGAGAACGACGTCTGGACCGTGGACTGCGAACAACCGAAGAGGAGCGCCGCCGAGGGGAGGGGGGCCGAAGACGGCGGCGCGGCGGACGCGTCGAACGGAGCGGGGGCGAGCGCGAAGCGGAGGGGTAGGTGGCGCAGAGGCGATCCCGGAGGGAGGAACAATCCTTCCGAAGGCGCTTGAGCGGCGAGCGCTAGTGTCCTGAACTGAAAGTGGAACGGCAGGAGTCGGGGGCGCGACTGAGTCGCGCAAGCTAGGGCTGACGTCTCTCCTGGCCAGACTCAGTGAGTAGGGCGCTACGCCGGCGTTCAGATCCTCCGGAAGGATCAGCGGGCTTAACGGGCAGAGATGGGTGAGGAAGGCCAGTCACGTGGGACGGCACATGGCGGACTGCTGCAGGCCGGGCTCAGTGAGGTGGGCGCTCTGCCGGCAAACAGACCCTCCGAAAGGGTCAGCGGGCGTGGCAGCAGTGGCAGTCCTCTGATCAGCCAGCAAGTGAACTGAAAGTGGAACGGAGGGAGTCGGGGCGCGACTGTGTCGCGCAAGCTAAAGCTGATGCCTCTCTTGGCCAGACTCCGAGAGCAGGGCGCTATGCCGGCGTTCAGATCCTCCGGAAGGATCAGCGGGCTTGTGGGGAGAGAATGGTGAGGAAGGCCAGTCAACGTGGGACGGCTCAGGGCAGACTGCTGCAGGCCGGGCTCAGTGAGGCGGGCGCTCCGCCGGCAAACAGACCCTCCGGAAGGGTCAGCGGGCGTGGCAGCAGTGGCGATCCTCTGGTCAGCCAGCAACACCGAGTCCCAACGGGAATCCTTTCCGTGAGGCCAGGGCGGGAATGGGCGGTCAGCACCGTAAGGGCTGCAGAAGAATCAACCGGAGCCGGAAGTGAGGAAGCAGGCAGGAACCGCTCTCGTCGGTACAGGCTCCAGAGGTCCGACCAAACATCTCCGGCCAGGTCACACAGACATCACAAAGGTGGTACGGGTAGCAGCCCGCACAAGGGAGGCAGACCGCATGGTCATCCGTCGGCACTGGAAGTTGCCCCATTGGGAGCACATAAGCATTTGGGTTCTGTAACAGACAAAGGGCATAGCAAGGTCGCAAACACAGGCAAGAGGGCGCCGAGCCCTCATTTTTGTGATATAATTCTGTTTCCATCTCACCAGCCCTACCGGGCATTCTCTTTTCAATTAGTGGGAATGGGATTTTTATCATGTGCACTGGATGATTATGCGTGCTGTGCACATGAAGGCGAGACAGGCAAACGTAAGCCGAGTCTGTAGTAAATTTGACTAGATGGGATTGAGGAAAAGTCCATATCCCATTCCTGCCCACCAGGGGATCCGAACCCGGGATCTTACGACTGCCAGCGCAGTGTCTTATCCACTAAGCTACCTCCCCCTGTCCACCAAGGTACTCCAGGCGCCGTGACCGCCGGCGCGTGAAACAGTGGTTATACTCTCCAAGGGCTAAAGGGCCTTTAAGCTGGACGAACGGAACGTGGGTGCCGCCAGGCCCTACGAAAACCAGCGTCTGAAAGGCAAAGTCTACTCGTAAGCTAACGAGGCATAACCAGGAGAGAGAAGGCGACGTCCCGCTAGGAGAGTCGCAAGAAGGCTGTGCAAGGCACGGAAATTAAGCTCAATAGTTGGTGCCCTTATGTCGTAACCACAACGAAAGACGAGTCCCATGGCAGCCGGCTCTCGACCCGAGGGCCGGCTGTGGGTAGCTACCATTACCTTACCTCCAAGCCGAAGCGGGAACGGGGGGAAGGGTAGCCATACAGCAGTCACAGCACAGAGGAGAGCCGAGGAACCCCGGAACGGCGCAAAGGAAGAAGCAGGCAGCGCTAGAAGGCGGCAGGCACGGAAGAGAAGTCGGAACGAGCGTAGGCAAGACGAAGACCGGTCGAGGCACAGCGGAGCAAAGCCCGACACGTCTTCTCGGCACGAGCGAAGTAGCAAGACTGGTTGGTCTCGTGACAGGAACCGGTAAGGAAGGAGTGGGAGATAACTCTCGGCCCCTCTGTGGTTCCCCGAGTGCCTAGCGGGTTGTGTAGGCACACAACGGGTAAGTAGGCTAAAATTGAGCTAGTAGTAGACATTTCCACAAAGTCATGTCATCGGTAATGTTTTTGAGGAAACAAACACCTGGGTGTCTATTGTTATATCCAAAGTTTGTAATGATCTGGAAAACTACCGAGTAAAGTAGGTAAAAGCACTTTAAGGGGAGAGAGCTGTCAGCTGGTCAAAGCGCACCAGAAAGATAGGAAAGAGAAGGGAAAGAGAAGTGACCAAATGGCAGTTAATGTAAAAGACCCCCCCTCCCCACCCCCCCCCCCCCCCACCACTAAAAGGAGCGTATCATCATTCACTGGATTGCCAGCCCCTAGATGCATGAAAAACTCAGACCTAGTTCTCCCTTGTTGGGGGGCAGGGGGGGCGCGGCAGGGGGGGCAGGGGGGCAGCAAGGGGGGGAAGTTGGGGGAAGGGGGGTGGAGGGAAGGGGGGGTGGGGGTGGGGTGGGGGGTCCAGATTGTAATTGCCAGTGTGGACAGCTGTTTAACACTATTGTGACTAGCACTGCCATTGCTTTATCTTCCTGCCAGCCTGGGCCTGCCTCCAAGACCCTTCCAGAAAACCAGGAACTGTAAACAAATCTGCCTAGAAAGCTTGAATTAAGTCCAATCACCATCAAATTTTGTGTACTAAATGAAAAAAGGATGCCCAGTTCAGCCGTGCTATTTATATGTTTGTCGCGCGATTCGTATAAGCCACCATCTTAAAAAAGGGGGATAATTTGTGTTTTTTTAGTTTGTTTTTTTTCGTACTTGCTACCACCACAGGCTCCGATTCTGGCACTGTTTCTGCACTGCTTTCTTCATCACTGTCACTGCTATTTTCGCTTTTTTGAGGTGAAAAAGACTCATCAGAATCCCTAACGTGCTTTTCTCCCCTTTCAAGCATCTCAGACCACACCACGCTCAACATCACTGCCTGAGGAGTAGCGTGAGTGCGTGCAGTGAGGCGAGTGCCAGCAGGCTTCGGGCCCCAAAATTCCAGCTGAGGGACGTGATGACAGACACAGTGATTGTGTTCTTACAACACTGACTTAACAGCGTGTGCATGTGTGTACTGTGCTTTAGTAACAATTTTGGACTGCCGCTTTTACGTTAATGTTGTTGTTTTACTATTATTGCTTAAAAATTAGTAGGTGTGAAGTTATATATTAGTTAAGTTATAATTAAGGTGGTGACTATTTATGCCGGAGCGACTGTCTAATAGCCGGCACTGTTCTTATAGCGACAGGCCCCCAGGTAGCAACTGTGAAAGTATAATTCGTCTTTTTGTTCTGTTGATGCGTATCTCTCATTTGTGTAACTAGTATCAACCAAGCAGAAAGTTTAAAAACATTATATTACGTGTTTAAGAGATACTATGATAGGGCTGTCCTTAGTTTGCTTTGTGTTAGGGAGGTTCAGGTCGGGTTGGGGCCGTTGGCGCCGACCATGAGACACCTTGGCGACGGGCTTCACCCGTCCCGAGCCATTGTCCATTTCAGTGTTGTGTGTAAACTGTTGTGTGAGTTTGGGTGATTGCGAGTTGCACCTGAGGTGGCGAAACAAATTTTCCTGTATGTGGCAACATGTATTTGGAAGAATAAAGTTGATTGATTGATTCATTCATCCATTCATGTGGCTGCAATTCTTTATCAAGGGAAACAACTCAATTTCCAGCAAGCTTCAAAACGGGAGAGCAAACATGAGTCTTCTACCTTGTATCACTAAAGCGACTCAAGGCGCGGCCTGTCAGTGCGCGATGCTAGGCTGCCACGACTCGAGTTGCGGCCCGTCGCGGATGTGTTAAGTCACCCCTTTTGTTGTTGTAAGAATCAGTGTGGTTGGGACCTCCCAAAAATCTTGTCACATCTGACTTGTTAAAAGGGGCCTTGTCATAAGCAAAGTCCAGTGTGCTGGTCTGTGATTTTGAACCTTATAGCTGCAAGCCGTAAGTCCAAAATCACAGGCCAGCATACACATTTCTTCAACGCTACCTTGAATCCAGTCTGAAGGTCACAGGTCTGCCCAGCATGGTCTGCCGCCAAAGCGTCCAGCGTTTTGATAACGTCCTGATGGCGAAGGATGCAATCTGTCACACCTGAAGGCAGAGGAATGGCGCAGATGCGAACCACGCAGCGGTGGTTGGGGGTGTAGATCTCCACCAGCCCATCTTCCAGAACCTCATCATCATCCTTGAAGTCCTTCAGCCGACCTCTGGAGATGAGCGTGTTCTGGTCCTGGATGGCTTCGTTCATGCGGTCGACACGGGGCCGGGGGATGATGGTCTCCCGGAAAGGCACGATGGGCTTAGAGACATTCACCTCCACATTAGCGTACCTGAACAGTGTCCACAGGGTTAACCCTTTGGCTGACAGTAGCATGAATCACCTCAACCAAACAAGCTACTGACAGCCAGAGGGTTAAAAAGTATGTTCAAGATAGAGGCATATATAACGTTTTTCATTCTGCCATTGTATATTACAATCTACAACACATTCTGTCAGAAAATTGTCTTCACACGCAGGGACTCATGACGACCCACACCTTGTGTGGAAAAGCATGCAGACGGGGGTTCTCATGCATTGAAATCTGTGCTGATTTCGCACACATAATATCCAGCCACCAGCAGCGAAGGGGTCGAGGGTCATAACAAATTTCTCACCGTCCTCTGAGATCGTCCACACAGCGCTGCAGATGGACCTCCCCGGCCGTGACTATCACGTGCTCTCCTGTCTCCTGAACCAGCACTTGCACACACGGGTCTGCCTGGTTCAGCAGTCGCAGCCCCTCCACCAGTTTGGACATGTCCGCTGAAACAAGGCGATATCATATTAATTTTGTCAACCCTTTGGCCGTCGGCAGTGATTTTTGTTGTGAAACCGGTAGCAGTTTTTGTTGCAGTGGTTCCTGCAGGAATCATCACAACAAAAAACAGTACTGACAGCCAAAGGGTTAACTCATTCTACCCTACACAAGTCTAGGTCGTTTTTAAGATCAAAGCTTGCAAGCCAGCACACCAAACCACAAAGCAGACCGTGTACCCCGACACAAAAAGCGATGGAAAAAGAAATCCACTTGTCCAAGTGGGGTGAGCCGAGCATACAATTTACAAAGCATTTGACCCTGGCTGCACAGCATACACTGATACAGTCTCAGGCATAGCGTACCAACAAGAGGCATAGATTCTCATGAGCCCCATGCAGCTGCAGGGGTTCATGAGAATCAATGCCTCTTGCAGTGGCTAATGAAAATCTATGCCTCCTTTACATGAACCCCGTGGCTATTTTCCATAAATGCTACTCACACCAAACATGTGTAGCACCAACGAATAACAAAACAAGGAATAACAAGTTCTGCCTTTGCATGAAACCGCCTAAAAAAAAAAAGTAATTACAATGAAGTTCAAATATAAAAAGCAAGGCTTTTATTTATGTCATAACTAAAGTTTATTGTAAGAAGAGCAAGTGTGGTTGTTATATATGATGTTTGTCACATTTGACACTGTTATAAGAGGAATCAACTGATATAGCACTGAGTGAAACGAGCAAGTTTCACAAATACACATCAGACAGAAGAAGCATCAAAAATAAATTTTTCTCTAAAATGTATTTTTTTCGAAAAATACTTACCAATGACATTACTGTTAGGAATAGTGTCTTAGCTAGCCTAATTTCAGCCAAAATTGGTTGTGTACCTATATGGCAGGGGAGGCAACAAGGGGCGCCATAACCTAGCCAGTATCCCGAGTAGCCTCCCTTCCATCCCCATCCGGGCACTTGCTTACCGGAATCCCGCCAGTCTGTTTGCTTAGCTGACCAGCGGCAAGCGGGGCAGGTGGGAGGGTCATTCGAGTAATGTCATCGGTAAGTATTTTTCAAAAAAATACATTTTAGAGAAAAATTCATTTGTTTCCTCAAAACACATTACCGATGACATTTCTGTTAGGAAGAATTGCGAAAAGGAGGTGGGTGCCGCTTATAACGCACGCCCCTAACCCCGCAAAACTGCCGAGGCCCGCCCTCCCTGGAGCAACCTCCTGATAATTTCAGCTAAGAATTGCCTACGGCACCGAGGGTGCCGGGAGGGAGTGTTGCGCCGCGGCGATGTCTCCCACCAGCGCCATGTTTTCCCACTGGCTGGAGAGGACCCGATAGGTTCTCGCGCTGGCTGGAGAGGTCCCTCAGGTAGAATCGGGCGAATTCGACTCCGCTTGCCAGCCCACGGCTGCCACAATGTCCTTGACGGCGCAGTAGTGGTCGAATGCGAGGCTTGCGGCTATGGTTCTGACCTCGTGCGCCCTGATGTTCATTCCCTTGGCTGCATCAGGGGAGAGGTCCTGGTAGGCGGCGTATCACCCATCGGAGCCAAGAGGATACCGTCTGGGCTGAGATGTCATTTCTACCTGGGGACAGAGGAAGGAATAGGCGGGTGCGTCCCCTGTGTAGTGGCTTGGTCCGGCGCAGGTACACACGTAAGGCTCTCACCAGGTCCTGCTCTCTGGTCTCCCAGACAGGGCCTGAATCCCCCAAGGGCCGAATGGTGACCATCTGTGAGGTTAGGAAGCCAGGTCGGTCAGCAGTTGCACAGAGCCATCCATCCGGAACTGTAAGCCTGAGGGGCGGGCTGATAGAGCGTGCAGTTCGCTGAACCTGGCAGCGGTGGCGAAGGTCAGTCGGAAGAAGGTCTTCCGCCTCATGTCGGCCGTCCGCGCCAACCAGAGTGATTCGAAGTGGTCCGAGTCGAGCCACATTAGCCCCCAGGTTAGGTCCCATCGCGGCACCAGCGAGCGAGGGCAGGACGTGTAGACCGAAGTGGGCCATAAGGTCGGCGAGGTCTTTGCAGTCACCAGGGTCGGTCGGCCCAAATGGCGGTATGTGTCAGCGATCATGGCCAGGTAGCCCCTAATGGTGATTGGTGCCAAGCTGGTCAGTGAAGAGCCAGAGGAAAAACTCCACCCGCTGGGAGACCATCAGATCTATGGGAAGAGGCGCTTGTCGTCACATCAGTCGCACAGGACTCGCCACTTTCCCTTGTAGACTCGCCTGGTCGAGTGTCTGCGGACTGTAGTGATAGCTCCCACCGCTGCACTTGAGAAGCCCCTAGCGGCGAGGGCTTGTTGCATCTAGGCGTGGAGGAGGAGTTGCTCGGGGCACAAAAGGTACCTCGCCCGCTGTGCCTGCTGAAGCATCGTGCGTGGGGTGGGGATCCGCAGAGGGGGGCCCGCGGCGAGGTTCATGAGGTTGGTGGTCCACGAGCATGTCCAGCAGTATGGATCCACCAGGAATAGGACTGGGTTGCAACCTTGAGCTTGAGCAGGACCTTGGTGACGAGCACCGTAGGTGTGTAGGCGCAAGCAACGAGGCCATCCCATGAGAGGGAGAGAGTGTCGACCGCTCAGGCTAGCGGGTCTGGAATGGGGGAGATGAAGAGGGGAAGCTGGCGATTCCACCTTGGCGCACCGAGGTCAATCATTGGGGTCTCTCATCTGTGCAGATCATCCGAAAGATGTCCGGATGGAGTGCCCACTCGGTTTGGAGAAGCTGGCCACGTCACGCGATGGAGTCGGCAGGACATGCAGAAGTCAAGGGATGTCTCTCGCTCAGAGAGCGATGCCTTGATCTTCGCACCATCGGAGAACCTGGTAGAGGATGAAGCATAGGGAGGGGAACTGCGTCCCACCCTGCTTCTGGATGTAGGCGACTACTGTGGCGCTGTCTGAGAGGACGAGAAGCTCCTGGTGTCGCAGACGTGACTCCCACACAATGAGGGCTTGCCAGACCGCTTTTCAGCTCTAACCAGTTGATGTGCTGGGCCACGAGATCCGGGGACAGACACCAGAGGCTGTGGAGAATATCGGTAGCAGGTGAGCGCCCCAGGTGGAGAGACTTGCGTCGACGCAAAGGGACAGCTGGGGTGGAGGCGAGTAGAGGGGAACTCCCATCGCGAGCCAGTTTGGATCTGTCCAGCAAAGAAGGTGAGGATGGAGCATCGGCAGCCCCCGAACCTGAGACTCGAGGTCGTCCGTCGAGGGTCACCAGGAGAGAAGCAGAAGCAGCTAAAGCGGGGGGGGGGGGGGGGGGGGGGGGGGGGGGGGAAATAGAGATGTCCTAGGGGAAGTAGGTCCGCTGCCGTACTCACCAGGCCCAGAAGCTGAAGTCACACTCTGTGGGGATCACCCCCTCTTGAGACACCTGCCGCGCTAGGTTTGCCAACTTCTGAATTTGCTGCTCCAGAAGCCGCACTTCGTTGAGGTCGGTACAAAATTCCATCCCTAGGTGGACAAGCGGCGCGACGGCGTGAGATCGGACTTGCCCACATTGACCAGGAAGCCAAGCCTGTCGAGGAGATCTAGAAGTGCATCTCGGTTCTTCTCCCAGGAGGCCTCTGACCGGTTCCGCAAGAGAAGATCGTCACTGACCTTGGAGCGATCTCTTCCACGGTACCCTACATCACCACCAGAGATGAGCACAGCACTGTGAGCAAGAAAGCCCAGACACTGGCCATGCTCGAAGAAAAGTATCCCCAGGAAGCATGGATACGGGCATACACCGATGGATCAGTCACAGATGCAGTTCAAGATGGAGGGGCTGGGGTGTACATTCAGTACCCAAACGGAAAATGGCAGGCAGAGGCAGTACCAACAGGCCTTCACTGCACAAATTACAGAGCTGAGGTGGAAGCCCTGGTCCACGCAGCTAACACCCTTAGTGGCACTGCAGACCCTGATGCCCAGATTGTCTTCCTTACTGATGCCATGTCTGTCCTTGAGGCAGCAACAGCAAGCAAACTGCCACGTCTACAAGAGGCACTGCAAAACATCAAGTGCACCAGACTGGTGCTGCAGTGGATCCCTTCACACTGTGGCATCTACGGCAATGAAGAAGCTGACAGAATGGCAAAAGCGGGCGCAGAGAAAGAACAAGATGAAAATGGAGTCAGCTTCACAGAGATGAAGACCATCATTAAGTCTGTGTACAGACCACCACAACGGCCCATAGACAGTTACCATCAGCTGTCCAGACAAGAGCAGGTGACCATCTTTCGTCTGAGGACCGGGCACAACCGACTCAATTTCCACCTGCACAGACGCTTCCACCTCGTGCCATCTCCCCTGTGCCCTTGTGGAGAAGCAGAGCAGACCACAGAGCACATCCTCCAGGACTGTGGGAACCACCAGCCGCTGAGGGAGGAGATATGGCCGAAGCCCGCCACTCTACAAGAGAAACTGTACGGGCCTGTGGAGGCACTACAGAAGACCACAGATTTCATTTTGAGAGCCAAACTCCAAGTGTGACGGCGTTCGAGAAGAAGAAGAAGACCTTGGAGCGGAACAACTTGTTGGACTTTCCAAGCGTTTGGACGGTCGTGCTCCTGTCTTGGAGGCAGGCCTAGGGTGATGGCTGGCATCCAAGTTGCGGGACACAGTCCGCAGTAGTGGCGGCCTGTCCCGCGAGCGCGACCGCCGTCGAGGTGTGGGAGTGCGCTCGGTCCTTCTAACACCCAGTGGCCCATCCGCATGGAGGGTAGGCAGGCGCGTGCGATCTCGTCGTGAGCCCGGCTCATCCCTTAACTTTATGCTGGATTATCCCCCGGGTTGATGCGACCTGTCCCATAAGCGTGAAGAAGGTCAGGGCATGGGTGTCTGCTCGGAACTCCTAACGCCAAGCATTGAGGCGCAACCGGGGGTTAGGCGGGGCGATAACTCCTTCTCTTTCTTGGCCAGGCTCGTTGTACTCTCTCTAGCTGACGTGCGGTCCAGCAGTCTCATCTCGGGGTACCTGCACTGACTTTGGCTGGGGCAAAGTACATCCACGGATTAGCGCCGCAAAGGAAGGGTAGGCTTGGTGAGCAATCGCTGTGGCTGAGCTCGTAGTACTCTATGTGCCGAGCGGGAGCCCAAAGGCCCAATAGTCTCTTCCTGTCCAGGGTATCAGCATTGTCCCTGGGCTGGACGCCATATGCTTGTGCTGGGTCGTTATGCATGTGGCGTAGCCTGTGCAGCCCGAGTGTCCAATCGGGAAGTAGGTGGGTCAAGCTAGCTCGCTGTCGGGTTCATCTACTCTCCCTGTCACTGACGATCGGGTGCCCACTGGTCCAGCAGTTTCGTCCATCCAAGGGTACCTGTCACTGCCCTAGGAGTGAGACGATGTACACCTGTGCTGAACTGGTCCCGACAGTTTGGAGGGCCGTACTCCAGAAGCCGCTGCTAGATCCGGAGGTCGGGGGGGCGGGTCATGCATGCACATTGCGGGCCAGACTCATACTGGATACTCTCAGTACTTAACGAGTTGGCACGAAATCGGCCGAAGTCCTAGGATCGGTACGGGATGGGCTCCCCCGTGCAGTCCGAGTCACCACATCTGGGGAATATGTCCTGTCACAGCCGCAGAGGTGGAAAGAAAGTTAGCCGACGGCTGCTCTCGGGCTGGTGCCGGCCGTCACGGCGATAGAAGCCCCAGGCTGGAACCACTGCTCGTCTAGCCAGGGGCGCAGACAATGCACGGGTGAGTGGAGGCCCAGCCAGAACAGAATAGGCAGACGGCATGCTCATCCCTTGGCCTTTGGAAGTCCCCACAAGCGTGCAGGTGCGGACTTGTAAACTGCAAAACATAGTCAACAGTGATAGGCGAGCAAGCCTGGCTCTCCGAGGCCACGCGACGAGCGTACGCGAACGAAGGTAGACTTCGTACCCAATTCCAAATCCACGGCCAGTGCCATCGCCCGGCACTCTAATCTCCCTTCCCTGAGCGCCGGTCACGGGCAACAACCGAGGTTTTACCTTACCATGTCGGAGAGGCCGGAAGCCAGACAAAGGGCCGTAGGGGACCAACCATGTCACAGAACCGAAGCCCCGCACCACCAATGGTAGAGGCGCACCACGAAGGTAGCTCCAAGCTAGCACCGTAAACACAGTAATCCAAGCTAGTGCTGAAACACGGGAAGTAATCCAAGTCCCCAGCACCACAAAGTCCGGCGGAAGCCCCCACACGTAAAACCGACGAAGGTAAACTCCAAGCTAGCACAGTGAACACAGTAATCCCAGGCCAGTACAGTGTACACGGCAGAACTCCAAGCCACAAGGCGACCAGTCACACCGTACACAGCCAAGACGCAGAAGCATAGATACACAACCGTTCACGGCTAGCTAAGAAACAGACTGGCAGGAATCCGGTGGGCATGTGTCGGGATGGGGATGAAAGGGAGGCTATGCGGGATACTGACTAGGTTATGGTGCCCCTTGTTGCCTCCCCTGACATTTGGTACACAACCAATTTTGGCTGATATTAGGCTAGCAAAGACACTATTCCTAACAGTAATGTCATCGGTAATGTGTCTTGAGGAAACAAACATGTATTCTACTGGCCATGGTAAGCCACAACTGATTACACTGTATTAACCCATATCATACTGAGGCTAAAAGCTTCAAATTTGTACACTGCCATATGCAAGCTACATTATAGTACTTACAGATAAGGATACAGACCAATGGCTTTAGTTCAAGGGTAGTGCCAGAATAGCTTGGCGCCTAAAGGCACCAAGCTATTTTGGCACTACCCTTGAACTATTTTAGTCAAACTTATTACACACACTGGTGTATTCCAAATGATAAGGGTTAACACAAACTCAACTGACTCCACTGTCTGACTAAAAATGTACTGCAAAGTAAATTTGACGTGCCTGGTGAGACTGGCTCAACAGCCACACGTAATATAGGGGAGGCATCAAAATACATGTTGGTGAAGGCAGGACACGCCACTGTCGACGACACTGTTGCCGACTTTAAAATATGTTCCTCGAGGCCCCCAATACCTGCAGAACAAAACAGACACTAGTTAGCAACTGCTGCAAACAAAGAAATCATTACTACAAGCATCTGTTTAACCCATTCAGGCCTGACACATGACAACAGCAGGAGATGGATTGAAAATGATAATTCAAGGATAGTGCCAGATTAGCTTTTCGCCTGATGGTGCCAAGCTAATCTTGCACTACCCTTGAATTATCATGGTCGATCCATTTCCTGCAACTAGTACATAGTTGTTAAGTGACACCTCCAAAATTTGGGAAATGTGGTCTTGGAGATAAATGGGTTAAGTGTAAAATATCAAACGCGGCAGCTGCAGTGCACCTGAACTAACTGACAAGTGTTCCACCTTTGCCCACCTCACACAACAACCACCTGTGTCACTCACATGTTGTGGATGTCAAACCCAATTTACTCTTCAATATCACAGATTATTGTCCTCTGACATGCACAAAGTCGAACAAACAGGACAAAACAGTGGCAAAAAAAATTCTTTGTACCCAGTATATTGCCTGCAGGCACACAGCCCAGTTGTTCCAGTTCGCGACCCATAAACATGTACAGGTCGTTCACAATGAAAGACGTGATGTGCTGACTGCAGCTCAGCTTGCGCACGCTTTCTGGTAGATTTGCCCCGTCCAAAGCACTCTCCTGCAAGATACAGATAAACGAACATCACAATCATTCCTCGGCTTGTACAAAACTGATATTTATTTACTTTCTGTGACTGTCCCCCACTGTCACTTGGAAATGTGAGAGGTTCCCGTGTGAGAGAATGCACAGTATACGTAGTCACAACAAGTGAAGTAAATGGGTCTGCATGCCGTACAGCTTGGAGACAGTGGTTAATTACATTGGAGAGGCAAAAAGCTAATCAGGCACTACTGATGGAGCTGTTACCATTGATTTCATTTTCCATCAATTGATATTAACCCATTTAACCCCACGGCCACAATTTTGAAATTTTGGAGGTGTCACCTAATGCCTAGGCACAGAAGATGGAACGACCTTGCTAATTCAAGGGTAGTGCCAGATTAGGTTGGCCAAGCTAATCTGGCACCGCCCATGAATTATCATGGTTGTTCCATCCCCTGCTGTAGTGTGTTGCGGATAAATCAGTGAACAGTGCTGATTTGGCAATACCCATGAATAACCCACCCCACATCCTGCTGTGGTGTACATCTACACAGGTGAAATTCATAACAGTAAAATCATTCTAATGTCTACAGGGTGAACGTCTTAACCCATTTAGCCCTGACGCATTACAGCAGGATATGGGTCGACCATGATAATTCAAGGGTAGACCTAGATTAGCTTGGCGCCTTCAGGCGCCAAGCCAATCTGGCACTACCCTTGAATTATCATAATCGATCCATCTCCTGCAACAGATGCATAGTCGTTAGATGACGCCTCCAAAATTGGGGAAATACGTGCGCCGGGCTGAATGAGCTAACAATAAAATAATACTAATGTCTACCTCCAGCAGTGCTTTAGCTGGGTCGTGTTTTGGACCAAGGACGTACAGCCGCTGTCCCCGTCGTATCATCCCACTGAAGATCCTGGCAAATGCGATAAACACATGACCGTTCTCGGGTGGCTGCCTGTCTTCCTCTCCCTCGGTGTTGTGGCCATGCATGTGGGTGTCCTGAGGGAGCTGGGTTGCTTCCCCTGAGGCATCACCTGAAGGGAAAGAAGTGTGCACCTTTATAAACGCATCATACCATGTCAAGTTTGCACCTTGGTTGGCTGTATACATATTGATCCCCGCCACCTCACCCCCTCCACAAAAAAAAAAAAAGAAAAAAAAAAAATCCTAGTTGATGGCAATGAGTCTTGATGTGGAGTATCATCACCTGATTCCTTTGGCTGTTGGTAGAGGTTATTGTTGCAACGATTCTGCAGGAATTATCGCGACCAAAACACGCTACCTACAGCCAAGGAGTTAACCTTCTTGTGTATGTAGGACAGGCAGCATGGGTGGATGCATGCAAGGTTACATCTGATCGATTAATCAATCAAGCAGCTTGAGAGGTAGTGTTTTCACAAATGTCCCGATAAATATGGCTGTCATGACTTTGACCTCTGATATACCAACAAAACTCTATTCATTTGCTGTTAACTTGTGCATTGCATTATTGTGTATTACCCTTCTCAGTGCCTTCCTTCTGCCCCACATCTGTGGCTTTAGCTTTGTCAATGGCTGTGGTGGCAGCAGAGAGGGCAATGTTTTCTGCGTAGCGCTGACGGGCTTGTGGTGCTCGTACCTGCAACTCTTGCGCCGTCAGAGACCTGCACAACAAGATCGGCAACTGCTAAAACATTTTGGCTCAATATCCTTTGCCACCATGAACACAATCTCAAAATGGGGGCTCTGAACAGGGTCTGCACAGAAATCTGACCAATCCCCATTGAAACCCATGACCCATAGTATCAGAGACCATTCAAACAAAATTGGGGTTCAAAATAAATGGATGCATACCGAGTATGTGCAAAAGCTGTTACCAAACGTGGGCCAGTCTTTAATTTTGGAACTTACAGTTTGGAGCCACTAGATCCAAAATCACAGACCTGTGCACAGTGACAATTACTTAATAATAATAATAATAAAGAGCATTTATATTGCGCTGAATCCCCAGGAGCAGTGGGCTCTAAGCGCGTTACAAAAAATGTATATATGCAGAATCTCACTACCTTTAAAAAAAGTCTAATCTATGCACTTCTAATCTACGCACGCACATACAACTAAAACACACATAACAAAACCATATGTATGCAGACCAAACCATCATCACACACACGCACACACAATCTGTGGATTAATGGTACGCAAGCTGAAAGAAGTTAGGTTTTAAGTTGGGTCTTAAAGACGTCAATGTTTTCAGCATTCCGGAGGTGTAGGGGAAGTGAGTTCCAGACAACAGGGGCTTGATACTGGAATGTCCGGCAGCCAAACCGCTTAGAGGAAAAGCTGGGGACACGGAAACGCTTCTCAGAGCAGGAACGAAGGGTACGGGAGGGCTGATAGATGTTGAGGAGGGATAAGACAACCAACTTTCATCCATGATGTTATTGTTAACCTGTCTAGCCCTGATGCACTACAGCAGGAGACGGATCGACCATGATAATTCAAGGGTAGTGCCAGATTAGCTTGGCCCCTGTCGGCGCCAAGCTAATCTGACACTACCCTTGAATTATCATGACTGATCCTCCCATCACTTGCAGCTGGTATAGTCAATAGGTGACACTCCAAAATTTGAGAAATGCAGCCTTGGGATTAACCCAAATCATACTGAGGCTAAAAGCTTCAAATTTGTACACCGCCATTTTAATGCAATCTACATTATAGTACTTACAGATAAGGATATAGACCAATGACTTTCGTTCAAGGGTAGTGCCAAAATAGCTTGGCGCCTAGAGGCACCAAGCTATTCTGGCACCACCCTTGAACTATTTTAGTCAAACTTATTTCACGCCCTGGAGTATTCCAAATGATAAGAGTTAAAGGAGTGAAGACTAGTCATACCTTTGCCTGTACTGAGGTAGAGACTTGCATTCCACAGGGAACATCTTGGACACATACACAATGACCGGGGATTCTTCTGACGCAGCACATGCCAAAAAATCTATAAAACATTAACAAAAGAAAATAAACATTACGTACAAATGCAGAGATGAATGCAAATACACAACTTGATCAAACTGAGGGTTACCGCATAAAGGCCACTGCTTAGAGACTGTGTTGTTACTGTTAAAAAGGATGATGAGGTCTTTAGGCAGGCACTCTTAAAAAATGGTACGGCCTCAATATCAGGCATGGGAATTAGAAAAGTGAAAAAAGTCTGAAATTCCCAGCGTGGTCCTTCATTTCAGCGACCAAAAAAAATCAAACGACAGGGGGGGGGGGGGGTAGCGTGGTCCTTCATTTCAGCGGCCCAAAAATCAAACGACTGGGGGAGCTTACCGGATCATGATCAGGTGCACACTAAACAGCACTCTGTCTTGAACGATATCCTTTCTCACCGCCATTTTCAACAACTCGTGATGCCGCCATTTTCCCCACACGTACAGTGCGCGAGATGGGAAGCGAGCATAAAAACAGTGCGTTCAGTGTTGTATTGCCCGCTTCCACGGTAAAGTAACGACTGCGTTAAAGCCACAATAGGTGATGCGTAACTCTAGCGGGCGGCATATCACTTTATCCAATGTGGCCTCGCAGTGTATAATGACCGGTGCTCAGTTACTTTTTGCACCCCAATTTTTTTTTTGGCGGACAATTTTTTTTTTTGGGCGGCTGAGCAAATCATTTTGGCGGAAATTTGCCTTTAGGGGGACAATTCCCATGCCTGCAATATGTTTACAGCATGAAAATTCATTTTTCTTTAAAAGGTATTTTTTCGAAAAATACTTACCGATGACATGACTGAATGGAATGGAAGTGTCTACTACTTACTCATTCTAGCCTAAGAGCCAGTTGTGTTAAGACACAACCCGGGAGGCACTCGGGGAACCCCGAGGGGACCAAGAGTTGTCTCCCTATACCCACCACCCGGAAGCCGGGTACCCATAATCCCTCAGTCAGGATACTTGGCGCACGAGCGGCAAGCGGGGCAGGTGGGAGGGTCGTTTGAGTCATGTCATCGGTAAGTATTTTTCGAAAAAATACCTTTTAAAGAAAAATGAATTTGTTTCTTCAAAAACATTACCAATGACATGACTGAATGGAAGAATTGCGAACAGGAGGTGGGTGCCGCGCTCCAGCACACTTTAGGGCCCAAGGGCCGTCCTCCCTAACGCAAACTCCCAACGACCCTAGGTAGGTGAATACCTACGGCGCCAGGAGGGAGTTGTGCCCCCCGCAAAAAGGCCTCCACCAGAGCGAGGAGTCTCTCTGGCCTGGCAGAGCTCTGCAATCGAGGCGGGCGAAGTCATCCTGCCCGCCAGCCTCCAGTAGCCACGAAGTGCAAGACAGTACAGTCCCTGACGAATGTGACGTTCGTGGCCCTGCAAGTGCCTTGATAACGTACCTGTAGCCTCTAACCTCCCTGAGGGAGGGGTCCTGTAATTCAGAACGTATGACTGAGCTTAACCAGGAAGAACGTCCGGCATGTAGCGTCAGTGCTGCCGGAACCGGCAAAGAGGCGAGCGCGTCCGAAGCGAACGGCTATGTCGTAGGCACCCGTGAGGCTTGTACAGGGATTTGCTACGTGGTCTCCTGGTGGAATAGCGCCCCGTAAGCGGGCGCAAGGTGAACCTGTGGACCAAGGCGTGGCGGTCCAGGTAAGGTATGGTCCGAGAGGAGCTGTACGAATTGTTCCCTCGAACTGTAGGCAGACAGGGTGAGGCGTAGCTCCTGAAGCTCGTTAACCAATCCACCACGGCAACATCCCTCAGGCGCCGTATGGCTGCAAGGGCAAGACGTAGCATTCGATGACTCCTCCCGAGGGGAGTCGACAGGAGGCTCCGGACGAGCGCGTGTAAGTCTCTCCGACCCGGGCTCTGAGGAGAGGCGGGTTTCTGTCGGCAAGTGGACCCCCAGCAGGATCCCGGCGGCTTACTTGGAGACGAGTGGGTACCGAGATTGTACGTGGGACGTCGCCAAGCGCGACTCTCTGAACTGGGCTCTGTGAGGCGAGTTCTCTGCTTCTCAAAAGCTGTGTCCGGGCTCGCTCCGTCCGGGTAGCGGCCTCGGTCAAGGCCCCATCCTGTGCCCCAGTCCACTGAAAACGTAGGATCATCCTGGTCTCATGCGCCGATCCTCCGAAGGTGTCCTGGTGTATTCCGTGTGTAGCCACTGGTCCCACCGGGGAAGACTGGCCCAGATCTACCGTCGGTCCAGGTAGCGTCACGCACGGAGGGAGATGAAGTTCTTTCCCCAAGCACCAGGGTAGGGGGTATGCACTGGTCGGAGGATCGCCAGCTGCCCTGATCCTGGAAGAACACCTCCGCTGTCGCGTAGCCGAAGAGGAGAAGCTCCTGTGGCCTATCCTTCCCCCCACGAGCAGAAGAAGCAGGCCTAGTAGTCCGCGACAGATCCAAGCTAAGCACGCTCTTGTCCGCGAAGTCCGAAGGTCGAAGGGTTGGACCTCGAGAAGAATCACGGAAGTAGGAAGCATAGCTTCAGCAGCCGGGCTTAGAGACGACTAAGGTGAGTAGATTCGACTCCGTGTAGTGGCTAGGCCTCCACCCCGAGCACAGCCAAGCGGTACCATCTGTCCGAAGTACGGCACCCCCCGGGTGCCCAACGAGAGTTGTCGAGATGGTTAGACGTCAGGGAGAAGGGGCTGCGCCTTGGTTCCCCAGTGTCCACGATGGATGAGAACCCCCGGTGAGTCAAGGGGCGATGCCGGGCAACTTCCGCAGCAGGGCGGCGGCGATGAGCTTGGATGTCCCGTCCAGCGCCGGCCGAGTGTCCATCCGCGCAGAAGAACAGGTCTGATGGAACCGCAGCACTGGAAGCCGAAGAAGAGGAAGAGGAGAAACGGCTGAGACGTCCGAGCAACCAGTCCGAGGGGTCGTCAGCCGTCAAACTCAGGGTGTCAAAGTCCCGCTGTCTGGAACCGGCGACCGAGGAGGGCTCCGAGGGAGGGAATCCCGCTGACGGCGAACTGCAGGTCGAAGACTCCCTCCGAAGGGGAGAGCGAAGACGGCGCGACGCGGCAAGGTTCTCCCGTTTGCCGAAGGCGGGTTCCGACGAGGAGAACGGCTGCGACGAGGAGGAACGGAACGGAGAGGACGAGGGAAGGGGAAGTGGCCGGACGATGGGAAGAGGAACGGGACGAACGGGAGTCCGAACGAGATGAGGAACGCGAAGAAGGCGAAACCAGTCGAGGGAGTCCTGATCCGTCGAACGATGAGTGGAGAAGGTCCTCCTACGATCTTGCGAAGCAGAGCGATAACGGTGAGTAGAATCCCAGCGCCTACGATCCTCGCGAACAGGGGGATCCGGACGAGTGCATGTAAGTCTCTGTGAACCAGGCTCTTGGGAGAGGCGGGTTGCTTGCCGGCAAGGGGATCCCTGCGGCCAGAGATGAGTGGGGAACGAACCAGGCTCTTGGGAGAGGCGGGTTTCTGTGCACTAATCCATTGAATACTCAAGTGGCGTCTTCTGTGTCGGATCAAGTTGGTTTCGCGCGTCCGGTGCCGGGGGCACAGCGGAAGGCGTCTTGGGCAACTCCAAGCACCCGAGCGGGAAGGTCCTCTTATGATCTTGCGAGGGAGAGCGATAACGTCGAGTAGAATCCCTGTGTCTACGCTCTTCACAACCAGGAGGTTCCGGACGAGTGCGTGAATGTCTCTGTGAACCAGGCTCTTGAGAGAGGCGGGTTTCTTGCCGGCCAGGGGACCCCCAGCGGGATCCCGGCGGCTTCTTCAGAGACGAGTGGGGAACGACGGTGGAGGAGGGACGCCACGAGCGTCCCACCAAACCAGGCTCTTGGGAGAGGCGGGTTCTTTCCACCAGCTGTATCCGGGCGCGCTCTCTAACGGAGGCGGTCTTGACGGTCGAACTCCCACACTGCACTAATCCCTCGATTACTCAGTGGCGTTTTCTGTGTCGGATCCAGCTGGTCTCGCACGTCCGGTGCCGGGGGCACAGCGGAAGGCGTCTCGGCAATCTTCAAGTACCCGAGAGGGTAGGAGTCTCCCTCCTCTAAAGTTCCAGAGATTAGACCATCGCAGCTCCGGCCAGGTAGCACAGACGTTACAAGAGTGGACGGAAGCACACCCAGCGCACAGGAGACAGACTGTACGGTTACCCGACGGCCACTGGAAGCCTCCGCATAGCTTGCATGTCCTCAGCAGTCCGATAGTGGTCCCTACTCTGGCGCCGCGCAGAGCGAGCGGGACGAGAGGTGGCCCGGAACTGTGTTGATAGTAGTCTCCGCTCCCTTGGAGACGATCATTCTTACTAGAGTCCCTGGACGTGCACGTGAATGTCTCTGAGCCGGGCTCCGAGGGAGGCGGGCTTTCTTGCCGGTAAGGGGGACCCCCAGCGGGATCCCGCGGGCTTCTTGGAGACAAGTGGGGCAGAAAGTGGACATGGCTTCTTGGAAGTCTTAGTCCGGGCGCGCTCCCTCCTGGAAGCGGCCTCATCGATCCAGGCCCACTTCGTGCACTAGTCCACTGAATCCGGTGTGGGGAATCCCACAGGGACGTCCTGGTCTCAAGAGACCGGTGCCAAGGATACGTTGGAATGCGTATCCACATCCTGCGCATAGGAGACCCGACCCAGTGGTTGTCCGATGGCCACCGGAACATCTGCCTTGCGTGAAGGACATCGGCATGCCCCTCTTCATCGAGGTGGAACGGGATCCTTCAAGCACCAACAGCATAGGTCGCTCCCGCCTGCAGAGGCTTCAATGCTGCCATCCGCGCTGCTGAGGCCAGGTGACGCAATCATCCCAATGTGGTAGGAGGCACCTCCCGTGTCGGAAGACAGGCCTAGTCCCAATGGGCGCTGCCTGGACATGAAGAACACACCTACCAGTAGCAGCCGGGCTGGGGCTTACAGCCGAGAAGCTGCTTGTCCTCTCAAGGTGGTAGTGTACTGCAACGTCCTAAGACGTCGGACGTGTGCGTAATTGTCTTTCCGAGCGGGCCTTGCCAGAGGCTGTTCCCGTGCGCTCCCCCTGGCAGCGGCCTCCACGATCCATGCTCGCGCACTAGTCGCGACATCCGGTGTGGCTTCTCTCCCAGGGCAGTCCGTTATCGTGCGGAAACCCGCAGTGTATGGAAGGCGCCTAAACCGGTGCCGATCGCTTGCAAAGCAAGCATGGTCGGCGGGGCATCCGGTGCAGTGGCGAAAGACCCCTGGGGGCTGAACTAGCCACTGTCATCTGTGTGAATGGGTAGCGCATCCCTGCAACAGATAACACCCGAAGGCCTGCGGGTGAGTCCTGTGGGACTAAGCCACGAAAGGTAGCCTTCGTAACAACAAAACACACAAGCACCAAGCGGGGTAACAGACTGTCAAGCCTGCACGCCAGCAGTGCAGCAAGAAGGTAGACTCACTGCCCTCAAGCACTAAGGTGAGCAACCAACATATGTAGCAAAAGTCAAACATGTCATGACAGAAGCGAGGTACCAAACTCAGACCTGTTTACCCCCTGGGTGTAGTCAGTGTACTTTCAACTGACTAATTGTGTACTTTGGACCTCACATGTGTAATTATTCCCAAGCCAGTGAGCTGTCAGTTTCTCCAAAAAGTGTATTCTTGGGTAAACAGGTCTGCAAACTGCATGCCGACAACTAGCCGTGCAGTAAGCAAGCAGGCCCACTGCCGCCAAGCGCTAAGGCGAGGGAACAACATATGTACACAAAGACGAATACGTCATGACGGAAGCGAGGTACCAAACTGCACGTCTGCAATCTAGCAGTGCAGTAACGAGGTAGATTCACCGCCGTCAAGTGCTAAGGTGAGCAACAACATATGTACCAACCCCTGTGACAAAAGGAGTCAGGCCCCCAAACATTATTACTAAGGGTGACCGTGTGTGGAAAAAAAAAAAAAAACCAACACCGGCCGCATGCTGTACAACTCAATACGCAATGACAATCAAGACAAGAAAAACATCTGGGGCAGAAAATCACCACTTTATGTGGACATGCCACGAGGGGCCCGCCCAGCCAAGGAGCGTAAACCCCCCAGCTGCCCGCCGGAACGTATATCCACTGTCTAAGGTACGTGAGTACTTGTCTACCGCGTATGCCTGCGTATGCGAGTGTGCGCTTAAATCCATCACCCGTGAGCGAAAACAGAACAGGCGCTGGTCCCGAACAAACCACGCGATGACAAGGCGTGACTCAAGCTGTGCCACTCAGCTAATCAGGCCATGGAGTAAAAGAATTCTCCACACCCAAGGTACAAAAGCGTAGGAAACTTCTCTACGATTCACCGAAGGTGAGTGGGGGCGCAATTACAGTGAGAAGAAGACGAAAAACTTCGTACCTGCACAACCAGTGCCCAGCCCGGAAACCAGCCGAGGGTCAATCCCGCTACCTTACCTTTCCGCCGAATGGGAACGGGGGGAGACGTCCAAAAACCCGCCTGGCACGACCGGCGAAGATCACCGGACAGCTCACCAGAGGCCGAAGCGCAGGCGCCAAGCAGTGGGGACAAGAAAACCACGCAGCAGCACAGGCAGGGCCGACGAAACGATCCTATCTCCCGCTCTTCATACCAACAGCAAGTCCGAACCCGAGAACGGTCGAAAACCAAAGTCCGTAGGCTAGAGCCGAGCGCAAGACGACCGAATCGTGCGCCTAAGTAGACTAGACTGGGGGATTATGGGTACCCGGCTTCCGGGTGGTGGGTATAGGGAGACAACTCTTGGTCCCCTCGGGGTTCCCCGAGTGCCTCCCGGGTTGTGTCTTAACACAACTGGCTCTTAGGCTAGAATGAGTAAGTAGTAGACACTTCCATTCCATTCAGTCATGTCATCGGTAATGTTTTTGAAGAAACAAACAAGGTACGGAACAGCAGTATCACCCATATTTTCACTCATATAATCAGCAACAAACAAAATATCATCAAAATCAACCCCAAAGCTGCCCCCTTCTTTAATGTTAATTAGAAAAGATAATTTGTTCTTGTTCAAAAGTCACTATTGACCCCCAAAAAAGCAAGCTTAGTGACAGTTATGTAGCTATGGAAACAGTGCTTTTCACCCCTTTAATGCCAGACATAACACAACTGCAAGAGGCATAGATCCTTAAGAGCCCCTGCTACAGCAGAGGCTCATGAGGATCTATGTCTCTTGCTGGCTCCATTTCAAATCCATGCATTTTCCTGAATCAGACGACCATCAGACTTTCTCTCTGCGATGATTTCCAAAATAGCAATTCATGTCATATGTCCACAAGCAGAGAAAGTATTAATGCTGCCAACAAACCTGTTTTTAACTGTTGCGTTTGAGGTGGAAATGAGTCGAACCGTCGATTCTGGCTGCACATGAGTTTCTCTGCTCTCTCATCAGATATCTGTTGAGGTGACGGCAATTCCTCTACTACCACGGCTGAAACGGAAATAAAAGCTGGGTCTTTATATCAGATCGAGTTGTATCAATGCAACATGTGTAAACAGTGTCCACAGTATTCGGTAATACATGTACTGAGTGAAAGGTCGGTTTATGTGTATGAATATCAGCAGGCAAAAGATGCTGGCTAACTTGAGAAATATTGACTGCAGAGGCTGAAAAATAAATTTTTCTCTAAAATGTATTTTTTCGAAAAATACTTACCGACGGCATTACTACTAGGAATACTTCACTTAGCTTAACAATTTTAGCCCCAAAAACTCGTTGTGTACATTACCACAGGGGAGGCAATCACTAGGGGTGTCGTTACCAGGACACCCAGGGTGGCCTCCTCTCCTCCCTATCCGGTGGCGCGCTCACCGTTTCCCGGCAGTCTCTGAGTCTTGGCTCGACTGCAGCAAGCGGGGAAGGCGGGAGGGACCTCTGAGTAATGCCGTCGGTAAGTATTTAAAAAAAAAGGTATTTTTTCGAAAAATACTTACCGATGACATGACTTTATGGAAGTGTCTACTACTTACTCAATTCTAGCCTAAGAACCCGTTGTGTTGTCACACAACCCGGGAGGCACTCGGGGAACCCCGAGGGGGGTCGAGAGTTGTCTCCCGTTACTGTCCATCCGGTTCCGAGTCACGGTGTGACTCATCAGTCAGGATACTTAGCTCACCAGCGGCGAGCGGGGCAGGCGGGAGGGTCGTCCGAGTCATGTCATCGGTAAGTATTTTTCGAAAAAATACCTTTTAGAGAAAAATGCATTTGTTTCTTCAAAAACATTACCGATGACATGACTTTATGGAAGAATTGCGAACAGGAGGAGGGTGCCGTGCCCCAGCACACCTTTAGGGCCCAAGAGCCGTCCTCCCTGCCGCAAACTCCCGAAAACCCTAGGTAGGTGTATACCTACAGCGCCGAGGCACCAGGAGGGAGTGTTGCGCCACAGTGCTGTCCCCCATCAGCGTGAGGAGTCTCGCCGGCTTGCCAGATCCCTGAGATAGAAGCAGGCGAAGGTAGATTCTGCCCGCCAGCCCACGGCAGCCACGATGTGTATGACAGCACAGTTCCGGTCGAACGCGACGTTCGTGGCCATGGCACGTACCTTGTGTGCACGTATCTTTAGCCTCTTCGCTCCCTTCGGGGAGGGAGCCTGGTAGGCGGACCGTATGACTGAGCGTAGCCAGGAAGAGATCGTCTGGGTTGTAGCGTCAGTCCTGCCGGGTTAACGGCAGAAGAGGCGTGCGCGTCCACTCCGGACGGCTTGTGTCGGCGTAGGTACACATGTAGGGCTGGCAGAGGATCTAGTTGCCTGGTTTCCTGGGGGAAGTACGTCCCTCTCAGCGGCCTTAAGGCGAACACCTGTGGCGCGGTCCAAGGAGACGTGGTCATGGCAAGAAGGCAGGGTCCATAAGGAGCTGTCATAACGGTCCGCTCGAAGCTGCAGGCAGGCAGGGCGCGCTGAAGCGCATGTAGCTCGCTAACTCGGGCCAAGGTGGCGAGAACCACCAGTAAGCATGTCGGAAGAGTCATGTCCGCAACAGGCCATCCTTGGTCTCCGAAGAGCCAGAGGAAGAAGTCCGCGAGCTGGGGGTTAGTTAGGTCGGTGGGGGTACGGCACTGGACGCCGCCCAGGAGCACAGTACTCGCCATCTTCCCTCGTAGATGCGTCATGTCGGGGGTTTGCGGGCTGTAGCGATAGCTTCCACTGCTGCACTCAAGAAGCCTCTAGCGGCGAGGGCCTGCCGCACAATCTCCCAGCGTGAAGGAGTAGGCGCTCCAGGCACGGGTGGAACAGTCCAAGGTGCACATTAGGAGGGCGCCGAGGTAGGTAGATGCCAGGGAGACGGGAGCTGCGCCTAGGTACCACTGCGTTCACGAAGCGGTGAGGACCCAAGGGCCGATGACGAGAAGGACGGCAGCGCCCGAACTGGTAACTACTCCGTCGCAGGAGCACCGGAGATAATCCCTGGAGGCCGAGCGCACGGGGACCTGGAGATAAGGGTCGGAAGTCCAGGCTGAACGCGTAGTCCAAAGCTGAAGGAGGAGCCGAAGACCACACGGCGAGAACCACGGCCTAGCGGCGGTGGGAGCGAAGGGAGGTGTCTTGCGAAACCCAAGGTCCTAGAGTAACCTCCAGTCTGCTCGAACGCACCGAAGAGCAGGGCCGCCCAGGGAAGCATGGCGCAGCTGAGTCCTCAGCACAGGGGACAATCCGCGGCAGGTCGTCAAGAAGGGGAGCCAGGAGTCCTCGAAGCGGTGGACGAAGGCTTGGGTCAGGAGCTCCAGCATCCCACGCAGGCTAGGGAGTTACGGACGAGCGAGGTCATCTATTCCAACTGCCGAGCTGGGAGCGGATCCACAGCAGACAGGGGCGGAGGCACGCCTGGGAGAGTCCCGAGAACCAGTCCTGATGAAGGCAAGCCGAACCGGGCGGACATCTATGGACGGCGAAGCATACGGAGTCCCGGGAATCCAACAGGAGGAGCGCTGAGCAGGCGTAGCGCAGGTCACGAAGGCCGGAAGCCGCGGACCGGGACAGGCACTCCTAGCTGTCATCCAGCGTCCACCAGCGAAGATCCTCCTCATGAGGGGGGGAAGTCGGCGGGCAGTCAACCGCGAGAGGCATGGTGGAGATGCGAAGGGTACTCGTCCAGGGCAAGCAAGAAGTCTGTAAGTGACGAAGAGGTCGGCTTGCGTGCGGGTTCTCTATGCCCGAAGGCCTCAGACGCGTGCGTAAATGTCTCTCCGAGCCGGGCTCAATGAGATGGGCTCTCTGCCGGCGAGGTGACTCCACACAGGAGCCAGCAGGCTTCCATGGAGACGAGTGGGGATCGGAAGTGGACATGGGACGGCGCGCGGCACGTCTCTCCGAACCGGGCTCAGTGAGGTGGGTTCTCTGCCTGTCAGAAGGCTTGTCCGGGCACGCTACCTACTGGAAGCTGCCGCTCGATCAATACCCACTCCTGCGTCCGGCGTGGCATCCTCTCCCAGGCCGTCGTGGTGTCGAACGGTCGGTGCGCAGGGCACGGTGGATGGTGTCTCGAAGCACGCACAGGTGTCAGCCGCTCGCGTCTGTAGAACTCCATAGCTGTGACCAGCGCAGCTTGGCCAGGTGGAGCAGACGTCGCAAGCATGGTCGGCGTCACATCCGGCGCAGGGGAGACAGACCTTGTGGTTACCGGACGGCCACTGGAACCTCCACCTTTCTTGCAGGTCATCAACAGGCCCCTGCAACAACCAGCAACTGGGCTCAGTGCTTTCTTCTGACGAGCGGCGTTGTCCTGGTGGGGCTCCCTCCAGGAAGCGATCGCGGTGACAGCAGTCCTGCTCCGAGCGCGAGACTCCTGTGCTAAGTCGTCAGCCGCCTGGGCGGGCTTCCGAGCAGATCTTGAGTGGCGCGAGGGTTCCATCCTGCGCAAAGGTTTCAGATGCGTGCGTAATGTCTCTCTGAGCCGGGCTCAATGAGGTGGGCTCTCTGCCGGCGAGGTGACTCCGTGTAGGAGCCAGCGGGCTTCCATGGAGAGGAGTGGGGATCGGAAGTGGACATGGGACGGCGCGCGGCACGTCTCTCTGAACCGGGCTCAGTGAGGTGGGTTCTCTGCCTGTCAGAAGGCTTGTCCAGGCACGCTCCCTCCTGGGAGCGGCCGCATCGATCAATACCCGCTCCGCGCACTAGGGTCCTGCGTCCAGCGTGGCGTCCTCTCCAAAGGTCGTCGCGGTCTCGAGCGGTGGTTGTGCTCTCGTGCGGTTAGTACGCAGGGCTCCGGAATGGCGCCTCGACTGGATTCGGATCACACACAGGTGCCGGTCGCTCACGCCTATACACTCCATAACTGCTAACAGCGCAGCTCAGGTCTGGTGGAGTAGGTGCCGCAAGCGTGGTCGGGGGCGCATCCGGTGCAGGGGAGACAGACCTCTGGTAAACGACGGCCACTGGAATCCTCTGCCTCGGGTATGGGACAGCAACAGGTCACTGCAACACACAACACACCCCGCCCTGGTAAGGCTAGCCTTCGCAACACAAAAGGCACAAACAGCGATGTACAAGTCTGTCAGCAAGAGCCTGGGCCTGCAATCCATCCCCGTAAGCTAGTGGGCATGAGCATGCGGGGCCCGGTGAAGCAAAGGTAAGCACCCTACCTTTGCGACCTACTGTCTGCGCAGAAGAGAAGTCGCGGCTAACCTCTCTGTTTGTCCATCTTTCCAAGGGCAACTCACCAACATCAAGAACTGTGCTGTACCCGTCTTCCCAGTGTGTTCCTTCATTCTCTGGGTACCTCCCTGCATTCACATGCGTGGCAGTCACCCTTGGTCTGGAAGGCAGAGTGCCCGCCACGCTAAGGTGAGCCTATGACACATCATGTACAACAAAACTCAAGCATGTCATGACAGGTACAGGCATGAAGGAAGCGTCAGGTACAGTAGCATTATCAACATAATGGCGACTGGGCGTGGGCACGTGAGGCCCTGCCAAGCCCAGGTGAGCATATGATGCATGATGTACAACAACTCAAGCATGTGACGACAAGTACAGACATTAAATAAGCGTCTGGCACAGTAACATTACCACGTAATGGCGACAGGGCGAGAGCATGTGGGGCCCCGCCAAGCTAAGGCGAGCATACGACGCATAATGCACAACAAAAACCAAGCATTTCATGACAGATGCAGGAATGACGTAAGCGTCTGACCCAACCACATCCCCCAATGAAATGGCGTCAGGGCGCGGGTGGGCCCCGCCAAGCTAATCAAGCCATGGGGCATAACAAATTCTCCAAATCACACAAGGGACAAGTGAGTAAGTAAGCGCCAAAAATGCCACACCAATCAACCGAAAGGTGAGTGGTCTCGGGCGCGAGGGGCCCCGCCAAGCTAAGGGTTGAGAATTTTGGCGTGTAAGCTACAGCAAAGATGAAGACTGTCTTCGTGCCTGCTCAAACCAGTGCCCAGCCCGGGAACCGGCCGAGGGCGAACCCAGCTACCTTACCTTTCCGCCGGAGCGGGAACGGGGGGAGAAATGTCCAAGCACCCATGGCACAACTGGGCTAAGTCCCGGCGAAGCTCACCGCGCAGCCCAGGCACTCAAGAGGCCGAAGAGGGCAGCAGCCAACGATGAGGGGACGACAGAGCCACGCAGTGGCACAGGCAGGGCCAACGAAGTAGAAGCCAAGTGAAAACGCCAAAGTCCGGAAGACCGGCGAACCGGTCGAAAATTCCAAAGTCCGTAGGCTAGGGCAACACGTCTGAACAGCATGAGCCTAAGTAGACTGACTGATTAGTCACACCGTGACTCGGAACCGGATGGGCAGTAACGGGAGACAACTCTCGGCTCCCCTCGGGGTTCCCCGAGTGCCTCCCGGGTTGTGTGACAACACAACGGGTTCTTAGGCTAGAATTGAGTAAGTAGTAGACACTTCCATAAAGTCATGTCATCGGTAATGTTTTTGAAGAAACAAATTTATTTATTTTCTCAAAATCATTACCGACGGCATTACTACTAGGAAGAATGGCGAATAGGAGGAGGGTGCCGCAGTTCCTGGGCCACCTGTCACACGCCCATGCGCCTCTGCACGTAAATTGAGGGTCCCACCCTACGTGCGCACTCCTGACAATTATAGCTAGGCGTTACCTACGGCGCCAGAGGCGCCTGGAGGGAGTGCTGCGCTGCTGATATGTCCCCCAGTAAGGCCAAGTTGTCGCGCTGGCCGGATAGATCTCATAGGTAGAAGTGGGTGAAGGTAGATTCAGCCCGCCAACCCACGGCTGCCACAATGTCGCTGACCGTGTAGTTGCGGTCAAAGGCGATGCTCGTTGCCACCGCTCTGACTTCAAGTGCCCTGATACGCAAGGTCTTGGTTTGTGCAGGGGCGAGCTCTTTGTATGCCTCCCATATCGCCCAGCAGAGCCACGATCAGATCGTCTGCGCAGATATGTCTCGTCTGCCTGAAGCCAAGGGCAGGAATATGCGCAAGCGCCCTTGTAATAGTGGCTTAGTTCTGCGCAGGTAACTTTAAGCGCTCTGACGGGGTCCTGTAGGCAGGATTCCACATCCTGTTCCGTTGTCCTGAGAGGACGGATGGACAATACTTGGAGCACCGACGCTGGAAGGCGATACTTTGCCAGAAACGTAAGGTCTGTGAAGAGCTGTATCGAGCCGTCTTCCTGTTAGGTCTCCCCGCATCGTCAGTGGAAGCCGTCCGTCTTGCCAATGACAGTGCTCGATCCGATCCGAGAGGTCTTGTACCGGCGCTGATCCGTGCTAGGTGTCAATAAGTGCCTGCCACCAGTAAATTCGAATGATGCTGAGGGGTCCGAACTGCTTGGGAACCCCTAGACGAACTCGCCCAAAATGGGGGTAGTCCGGTCTGTGGGGAGTGTTGCTCTGCTGCACATCAGGCCTGCCGTACTCTCCACTCTCCATTGTATCCGTACTGTCAGAGACTCCTTGAGTCGCTGCAATCACATCCACTGTTGCACCCGAGAAGCCTCTTATTGTGAGCGCTGACTGTCCATCTCCCAGCGTGCCGCACCAACTGCTCTGTGTCTGTACAAACAGTTGCTGCCAGGGTTGCGATCGTCTCGGATGCAGAGGGTTCGTCGCGCGTCTCCAAAGGACTGTGATCCAGCTGAACGGTCATCAAAGTCCTAATTCCCGGCCTATCATCGGAGACTCCTCACACACGTAGAGTAGTTGGAAGGCAGCCGGGTGTATTAACACTCATTACCTTGCCGTTGACCCTGCCACAAGGAGAATCCGCGCATATGTTGAGCCGACCTTCGACGTGTCCGATGAGTGCTGGCCCGATCTCTGCACGACCGGCAGAAGAAACCGCGACCTCTAGTAGCCGGAGCGCACCCGTACCTTCCGTAGTGTAGCCATTGTCGAGTAGCCTGAGCGCACCCGTACCTTCCATAGCGTAAGCCATTGTCAAGTAGCCAGCACGCACCCATACCTTCCGTAGCGTAAGCCATTGTTTCCATCTGATGAGCACCAGCTGCACCACCATCAACTCCAGGCATGTATCTGCCTGCGTGTTCCCCCACTGCTATCCCACTGTTATTGGTCAGGCACTCCCTGCCTAGGCGGCAAAACTGGGTGCTGGTCCCACGTCGGACTTGCCACCGATGCCCCGGAATCCACGTCGGCGGCGTTGCGTCAGCCAGGAGTCCGGGTCCTCCCACTCTTCGCCATCTGGTCCAGAGGGCCGACCATCCAAGTAGTTGCAAGCGCAGGGCCGAAGCTACTACTTACTTGGCTTGACTTCGCGAACGAAGATTTTATAGGAGTTGCCCACGACGTCTGCAGGCTTGTTCGTGACTGCGGAGGCCAATCCGAGACAGGCAGGTTCGACCGCAGTGGCTACAGGGGAAGGTATGGCCAGGGTTCTGAGCTGCGGCATCTCTGTTTTTTCTCCTGAGCCGCTTGTCCTTAAGGCTAGCTCTGTGAGAGTCCTCAAAGGAGACAGCTGCCTTGTAAATGGTGGAGCGCCAGGTGTCACGGTCCGCAGCAAGCGAAGACCACTGGTGGTGGTCGATTTGGCAGGCACTAAGTGACTTCTTGAGACAGTCTTTGTATCTCTTCTTTGGTGCCCCTCTGTCACGGTGTCCAGTAGCAAGCTCGCCGAACAGGGTGATCTTTGGTAGGCGATGATCCTCCATCCTGGAGACATGCCCCGCCCAGCGGAGCTGTGTCCGCAGCAGCAAAGCCTCGATGCTCACAGTTTCAGCCTGTTCAAGGACCTCGACGTTGGTGACATAGTCACTCCAGTGAATGCCCAGGATGGTACGCAGGCAGCGCTGGTGGAAGCGTTCGAGGAGTCGTAGTTGGCTGCGGTAGAGGGCCCAGGACTCGGAACCATACAGCAGGGTGGTGAGGACCACAGCTCTGTACACGCTGATCTTGGTGCCTGTTTTCAGCTGTTGATTGTGCCACACCCGCTTGAAAAGTCGCCCGAAAGCGCTGTTCGCTTTTGCCAGCCTGCTGTCAAGCTCCTTGTCCAGCTTGGCGTCCGACGTGATAACGCAGCCAAGGTAAGTAAACTGGTGCACTGACTTTAGTTCAGACTCGCCAATGGTGATGTGAGGAGGGCGATACACTGTCTTGGGTGCCGGCTGATGGAGGACCTCTGTCTTTTTCAGACTGACCTCGAGTCCAAAGAGCTGGGCAGCATCTGCGAAGCAAGACGTGATGCGCTGCAGGGCTCTCTCTGTGTGTGCAACGAGGGCAGCATCATCAGCAAAAAGCAGCTCACGAATCAGTTGGTCTAGGGTTTTCGTGTGGGCCTGCAGTCGTCTGAGGTTGAACAGGCTGCCATCGAGACGATACCTGATGTACACTGCATCGTCATCATCGAGGTCCACTGTGGCCTGCTTCAACATCATGCTAAAAAAGATGGTGAAGAGGGTCGGTGCCAGCACGCAGCCCTGCTTTACGCCGTTGAGAATAGGGAATGGTTCTGAGAGGTCATTGTTGAGTCTGACCTGGCCTTGCTGGTCCTCGTGTAGCTGGACAATCATGTTGAGGAACTTTGGGGGACAGCCAAGTCGCTCCAGGATCTGCCACATGCCTTGCCTGCTCACAGTGTCGAACGCTTTTGTTAGGTCGACAAATGTTACGTACAGCCCTTTGTTCTGCTCGCGGCACTTCTCCTGTAGCTGTCTCAGCACAAAGACCATATCGGTGGTGCTCCTGTTTGCTCTGAAGCCACACTGGCCCTCTGGGAGTTGGTCTTCAGCGATGGCAGGTACCAGCCGATTCAGGAGCAGCCTTGCAAGGATTTTCCCAGCAATGGACAGCAGGGTAATTCCCCGATAGTTGGAACAGTCAGACTTCTCGCCTTTGTTCTTGTACAGGGTGATAACGACTGCATCACGGAGATCTTTTGGTAGTGTTCCTTCCTCCCAGCAGCAGAGAAAGAGGTCATGGAGCTTGTTGTGCAGTGCTGTGCCTCCATGTTTCCAGATCTCTGGCGGTATTCCATCAATGCCTGCTGCTTTGCCACTCTTGAGCTGGTGGATGGCTGTGAGGGTCTCTTCAGCGGTGGGCGGTTCGTCCAATTCAACCTTTACTGGGAGGTGTGGGATTTGTAGGATGACTGCTTCTTGAACAGTGCGCTCAGCGCTGAAGAGGCTCTGAAAGTATTCCGACCAGCGGTTCAAGATGGAGGTATTATCTGTGAGGAGTGCCTGGCCATTCGCGCTTCGCAGGGGACTTTGTACCAGGTGCCTGGGGCCATACACTGCTTTCAGTGCTTCGTAGAAGCCCCTGTAGTCACCATTGTCAGCACAAAGCTGGGTCCTCTGTGCAAGTCTGGTCCACCACTCATTCTGGAGATCTCTGAGCTTGCGCTGGAGACTGCTGCAGACGAGGCGGAAGGCAGACTTCTTCACAGGGCAGGAAGGCTGGGCTAGGTGGGCCTGATGGGCGGCTCTTTTTTTTGCTAGGTGTTCCTGGATCTCTACATCGTTTTCGTCAAACCAGTCTTTGTTCTTCTTTCTGGCGAAACCCAAGACTTCTGCAGAGGATTTTGCAATAGCAGTTTTCAGTTGTTCCCAAAGTGTTTCAGGGGAGGAGTCTACTGGGTCCGCTGTGTCTTTGAGCCTGCGCTGTAAATCTGTCTGAAAGGCAGCTTTCACATCGTCACGCTGAAGGCTGGCAACATCAAGCTTTTTCTTGGGGGGCCCCCATTTCTTGGGTTTTGGCTTGAAGTGGAGCCTGAGTTTGCAGCGGACAAGGCGGTGGTCAGTGTGGCACTCTGCGCTGGGCATCACTCTGGTGAGGAGGACGTCACTGCGGTCCCTCTGACGCACTAGGACATAGTCGATAAGGTGCCAGTGTTTGGAGCGAGGATGCATCCAGGTGGTCTTTCGACTGTCCTTTTGCTGAAAAGTAGTGTTGGTGATGACCAGTTGCTGCTCCGCACAGAACTCCAACAGTAGGCGGCCATTGTCATTGCAGTTCCCCACGCCATGCTTGCCGAGGACTCCTTTCCAGGCTTCAGAGTCCTGGCCCACTCTGGCGTTGAAGTCGCCAAGGATGATGACTTTGTCGTCTGCAGGGGTACTCTGTAGGAGGCTGCGCAGGTCAGTGTAAAACTTGTCCTTTTCAGCAGGCTCTGCCAGGAGGGTTGGGGAGTACACACTGAGAAGGGTGACGTGCTGCTGGTGTCTCAGTGGGAGGCGCATGGACATGATGCGGTCTGAGTGGCCCGTTGGTAGGTTTTCCAGCTTAGTCGCAATGGATGTCTTGACCATGAAACCCACGCCTGAAAGCCGTCTTTCTGATGCAGGCCTGCCTGACCAGTAGAGGGTGTACCCAGCACCAAGTTCTTGGAGGCTGCCTTCGTCCGGAAGGCGTACTTCGCTGAGCGCGGCGATGTCGATGTTTAACCTCCGCAAATCATGGCCGAAGCTACTAGTAAGCACCAAAGCCGACACTAAACGTCACCTAGTCTCCGGGTCCGGGATCCGTCAGGGCCTACTGTAGCCTGTCGTGCGTCAGGGTCTCAGCCCACCTCTGTGGTCTCCTTCTAGGCAGAGCATCACCAAGTCGCGCTGTAGCCAAAGCTTCCATCTCACCACCGCTGACTGGAGCGAGTGGAGACAATCCTGCCGAGGTGACAAGGGATCCTGTGCTGTCACCTTATCGTCTGCCAAGTCGGTCCCACAGAAGAGTGGGGAGCCTTCCACCGCTGTGTTATCCCAAAAGACGGGCGAGCGTGGAACCTGTCACAACAGCAAGTCCCTTCATATCCCGTCGCCGCCGGCGATCTCCGCCAAGAAGTAGGCTGCGGGGTGGTACGCCATCCTAAAGGCTGTCACTAGCTCCGTTTGTGTCCCGCTCCGACGGACCGAGGCTGCAAAGTCCCAGGTGTTTTCCAGACACTTGCTAATGGAAGGCTTCAACCTCTCGATGAAACCTGCATCCGCTAGGGGAAAGCGAACCCCGGGCGCAGTCCTGTCCAAGCCTCGCTTCCGCTTCCTCGCGCCCAAGTCCGTAGTCTGTGGGGAGCCGCCGACAGCATTCACACCTCCTTATCCACCTCTAGCACAGTACCGCCGAGAAGAGACTCCACATCACTGCCGGCGTAAGTAGATGTTCATCCTCTCTGTTCATCAGGAGTCTTCAGAAGAACCTCTGTTGTCCGCCGCCATCTTGCCGAGTGGTCACCCAATGCCTCCACTAGACCCCGAAGTCTGAGAGGGAGAGACGTGACGCACTGGGCCACTCGATGTGTCAGTCATCTTCGCAGCCTTCCTCTCAGGGCGATGACGGCCGGCGGAATGATGCGATGAACCCAGACGCTTAGTCCAAAGAGCGGCGAATCTGCGATGTGTTGGAGCACCCCGACCTTCTGCTATGTGTGTCCGTTGTCTACCCCCACTCCAAACCACGTCCTCCGGGTGTAGACTTAGCGCCTCCTCGACCTCCGGTTCTGGATGAAGGCCACCACTGTCGAGCTGTCAGAGATTACGCGTACTCCTGCCTCAAGATATGCTGCTCCCACCCAAAGAGAGCACGAGTCACACTGCATTCCTTCCAGCCTGTTGAAGTGTTAGAACGGCTTGATCTCTCATCCACATACGAGGATATCCTGACTTGTGTGCCGCTGCTTCCACGCGGAGAGAATGCGGGGCACACTGCTTTCCACTCCAGCGTTTAGAAGTGTTAGACGGCTTGATTCCTCGTCCACGTACGAGTATATCATGACTTGTGAACCGCTGCTTCCACTCGGAGAGAATTGCGGGGCACACTGCTTTCACTCCAGCCTGTAGAAGTGTTAGACGGCTTGATCCCTCGTCCAAGTACAAGGATGTCCTGACTTGTGAGCCACTGCTTCCACATCTCCAGCCTGTTGATGTGTTCGTCCGCTTGATACTTCGTCCAATACGAGGATCCTGACTCGTGAAACGCTGCTTCCCACGGAGACAGCACGAGCCGTCCTGCTTCATCTGTGACCTGTTGAGGTGTTTGACTGCTTGATCTCTCGTCCAACGGCGAGTATATCTTGACCTGTGCGCTGCTGCTTCCCGGCGAGAACGCAAAGCACACTGCTTCCATTTCCAGCCTGTCGATGTGTTTTTCCACTTGATCCCTCGTCCCATACGAGGATCCTGACCCGCGAGACGCTGCTCCCACTCGGAAGAGAGCGGGACCCACTGTGCTGATGCGTTCACGCTCATTCCATAATCCAACAGGCAGAGGTCGAGTGTCGAAAGTGAGGGCGATTCCGTCCTGCCGGTGCCATCTCCGTGATCCCGGCGCCGGTGTCGAGGCTGTTGTTTCCCCGAGGAAATAGGCCCTTAAAGCTCTGGTCTGAAGAACGGCCGCTCTTGCCGGGCGCCTCTGATGCTCGGTGTCACTGAGAGATCCCACGCTGCGCCATACCCGAGCTTGTCCGCTGGTCGGAGAGGCGAAGAGGGAAGAAGAAGTTCCCAGGCAAAAGGTATCTGTAGCGCCCTTCCTCCCGCTGCTATGGTCGCCCGACCGAACATGTAGGCTTCCTCCCCGCGTAATGCAGGTCCATGGCCACTGTGAGTTCCTCTCTATCTCCAAGTGTGGCGTGTGGGTGTGTGGTTGGCACCACCTCTCGTCGACTGCTGACCAAGTTAGTTCTTCCCAATAGGGCTTCGGACATGTGGGATCCGCCCTGTGCGTTAGATCTCATCCGTGGCTCCACTCCTCGACTCGGGACACTGTAGCCTGTGTCATTTTCCATGTTCCTATGGCGTGGAGGAGGTGTCCTGCTGGTTCCCTCGCGACGGGGATGCACCTCCCGTCGGCTGGCTCTAATGACCGAATGTACGTCCTCATATGGACAGATTCGGTCCAACCATATTCTGTCTTTGCCTCCTTCCTCGTCGTACCATTCCTGCTGTAGGAACGAATCTCGCCGCGATCGCTCTCCCATATCCTGGCCCTCAAGTGGAGGGGTGGAGGTGTAGAGTTCACTCTGTGACTCTCATTCCCGTCCCTGACTGAGAGGTGCATTAAAGACGCGGCCTGGTGACGGCGCTGGTCCGGCCTAAGGCTAGCGGGCACTCTCCTCTCAAAGGGGGTGGTCCCCCGCCTGGGCGCTCTCTCTCTGTCTTTCACCTGGGGGGTGATAATCTCGCCCAATCTTCCTACTGCGGGGGGACCGAGCTCCCAATGCCGACCCGTGCCTAGGGGCGTACCCCATCGTTGGCGGTCTAGCATACCGGGGCCTCTACGAGGCAGGGTGGAGCTCTTGGTGCCTGGGCTTGGACGGGGGGCAAGCCCCAATCCGAAATGTTAGGCTCAATCATCCGCTGAAAGCGGGGAAGTTTTCCCGAGGCACCGGCGGGGATAGAAGACCCCTTTTATTCTCAATTCCGTATGATTCTGCCATTTCTGCCCTGCTGTAGCGCCTTCCTCAACTTCAGCTATGAGATCGGCGCCGGTCTCTCCCGCCGGTAAAATGCCCACAGCTGTGACCATCTTTCTTTCTCCCAAGTCCCGCATTTGTGGCACGTCCGGCCGGAGGAGCAGCTCGAGCAGGGTAGGCAGACATCATGGCCCTCGCTCGGCCATTGGAAGGCGCCACACTTGGTGCATGTCTGTACCTGAGTACTGTAACAAAGGACAGAACAAAAAACAACAAAACAACCAAGTGAAAGCGGGGAACCTCCAAAGAAGAACCGCGCTCCCGGTCGGCTTGCCAAACATCACAGCCCGGTCACCGCCGCTGCCCGGTCGAAACCGGTTAGAGGCAGTCACCGCTACTTTACCTCGCCATTGCCAAACCGGTGATACCACAGAAAACCAACACCACATAATCCATAGACCACGTAGGTAATCCAAACACAACAAAATGCACATAATCCACTGTCCACGAAAGTCCGAACACATAAATCCAAAAGTCCACAGTACACAACGATAATCCACCTAACTCCAGCCGGAGCACGAAGTGCACACGGCCTGTCCTGAGCAGCTAAGCGAAGAGACTGCCGGGAAACGGTGAGTGCGCCACCGGATAGGGAGGAGGGGAGGCCACCCCGGGTGTCCTGGTAACGATACCCTAGTGATTGCCTCCCCTGTGGTAATGTACACGTGTTTTTTGGGCTAAAATTGTTAAGCTAAGCGAAGTATTCCTAGTAGTAATGCCGTCGGTAATGATTTTGAGAAAATAAAAACAGCTGTTTTGTATTCAGTTGTTTTTGATATGTTATAATGCAGATGAATATATTAACCCACTATTCTGAGGCTGATTTTTTTAAAAGGTTGCTTATTGTCCTATGAAGACTACATTATAGATTAGGAGATAGATCAACCAATTTAGTTCAAGGGTGGTGCCAGAATAGCTTGGTGCCTCAGGCACAAAGCTAATCTGGCACCACCCTTGAACTATCATATTCAAATTTATTTCGAGCATTAGGTGTATCAGGATGAAAAGAATTAAAATATCTGTAGTGTAAACTTAAAAGTGTACAGAAAAGAAAAGTAAAAAGCAGAAGACAAACTCAGGAGACAACGCAACTCACAGAGCACAGCATCAGAGACAGGGAGCCATTGTGACATAACAGCTGTCAGCTGTACGTGAGGATCGTTGTGTCGCATGTCTCGTGGTGCCACCTTTAGCCCCAATGACTTGATTATCTTCTCTGTCATTTCTTTATCTCTGATGGACAAATAATACAATATATAACTCAATTAATTAAACTTTGGCTATTGGAAGCGGTTCCTGTCATGATGATTCCCACAGGAATCAGAGCAACAAAAGCTGCTACAGCCAAAGGGTTAATGATACAATGTAATTATATTTGAAGAGTAATATTAACCCATTTGTGCATGCATCCACCAGTATAGTAAACAGTGTGTACGATTGTACTGTCAACAGAGTGTGTATGATTGTACTGTCAACAGAGTGTGTGTGATTGTACTGTCAATGGTGTGTATGTGATTGTACTGTCAACAGCGTATGTATGTGATTCTACTGTCAACAGTGTGTGTATGATTGTACTGTCAACAGTGTGTGTGACTGTGCTGTCAACACTGCATGTGATTGTACTGTCAGCAGTGTGTGTGTAATTGTACCGTCAACAGTGTGTGTGTGTGACTGTACTGTAAACAGTGTTTGATTGTACTGTAAAAACCAACAATAACTGCACACAAAAAAATGGTGACAAGATACTGAGCACATACTGACTGACAGTTACATATGGTCCATCACTGCTTTATGGTGCCCAGGCTTTACATTACCAGCAAACTAAACTTCATTTAAAAATCTCACCTTTTTTCCATAACGGCCTTGTACACTGCCCAGATATTGTCCAGGACAAACTGCACGAACAGTGGTTTCTTCCCTTTGGACTGCAAACAAAAATAAATAAAATGATAGAACAGTCAGCAATTAACCCCATGGTGCAAGTAGCCACTGGACAGTACCACAGAAAGACACACTGCTGACAGCACCACACACACTGTTGACAGTACCCCCCCCCCCCCCCCCCAACACACAGAGTTCACAGTACCACACAATACACACTGTTGACAGCACCACGCACACTGTTGACAGCACTACACACACTGTTGACAGTACCACACAAACACTGTTACAGTATCACATTTACACCATATGCACTGTTGACAGTGCCACACACCCACACTCTTGTCAGTACTACACACACTGCTGACAGTCCCACACACTGTTGATAATACACACACTGATGACAGTACTACACACACTATCAACAATACCACACACACTCTGTTGAAGGTAACACACTATGTATGGTATGGTATGCAGGGCTCGAAATTAGCGGGGGCCCGGGGCCAAAAACCCGCAAAGTTGATTTCGGGCTCGGAAAGTTGAAAAACGAAGGGCCCGCTTGGCCCGCAAAATAATTCGTCTGCTACAGCTAGCTCTACTCGGCAGTTTCGTATTTGGGCCAAGGGAAGCAACCCACACCGGTGCCCTCACTCACAGTAATAGTATTGTGTTCTTTTTTCTTTTTTTTTTTGTTATTGTATTTTTAGTTTACTTCTGTTAACTCAAGTGCACATAAGTGTAATATGAATAGATGATTGAAAAAAAAAAGAAAAGGCAAAATCTGTTTGTTTCACTTTAGTTTATCAGGAAGAGTACTGTTAAGTTTAGTTCCCTTTCATGGTTTTGTTTTGAACTTTTGTGCATTGAGGTCAGATTTTTTGTTAGGTTACTCATATTAAAAATTTAATGATGTGTATTGTGCAATACTCAGTCACAAAACTGAAAAGTATTATACAAGAGACTCACTTGATTTTTTTCTATTTTGTTTAATGGCCATTTCAGGCTCACTAGTCACTGGAATATGTGTGTCACTGAATGTGTGTGTGTGTGTTTTTTCCCCTTTTTTGTTGGTAATGTTTGAAAGTGAAAGAAAAGGCAAATAAAAATGACATCACTCAGCAAAATTGGAAATTCAATTGTTTTTATTTTAGATTATCAGACAAATTGTACTTTCTACTTATTATATTGTCAATAATTCTTTTGTTTTTTGTTTGCATTATTTTTCAAAGTTGGGCCCCGAAAGTTGCTTGTGGGCCCTCAAATTTTTCAATCAAGGGGCCCGGTGGCCCCCAAAGAAAAAAGTTAATTTCTAGCCCTGCATTATGGTATGGTGTGGTATGGTGTCTCCGAGGTGCACATATCCATTTAATTAAAGATGCTCAAGGCGCCGTAGGGATGGAAGCTGAAGCTTTGAAAGCCTGCTGCTACTAAGCGCTACTTTATGTGCAAACCTCCACCCTACTATTAACTTTGGTGCATGTTTCCATTTCACCGGCCCTACCGGGCCTTCTCTTTTCGAATAGTGGTAATGGGATTTTTAACGTGCGCACTTGATGATTATGCGTGCTGTGCACACGAAGGCGAGACAGGCAACCGTAAGCCGAGTCTGTACATACATTTGACTCGATGGGAATGAGGAAAACTCCACATCCCATTCCTGCCCACCAGGGGATTTGAACCCGGGATCTTACGACTGCTAGCGCAGTGTCTTTTCCATTAAGCTACGTCCCATATCAACAATATCACACACATACTCTTGACAGAACCACACACATTGTTGACAGTGCCACACACACTATCGACAATACCACACACCTACTGTTGACAGTGCTATACACACTATCGGCAATACCACACACACATACTGTTGACAGAACCACACACACTGCGGACAGTACCACACACACACTGTTTACAATACCACACACACACATTGTTGACAGTACCACACTCGCTGTTGACGGTACAAGTGGCTACATATAAATGGGGGCTAATACAAAAATGTATTTTTTTGAAAAATGAATTTTTCTTTAAAATGAATGTTTCTGAAAAATACTTATCGATGGTATTACTAATAGGAATGTTACCTAGCTAGCCTAATTTTAGCCAAAATTTGGTTGTGTCCATATAAGGGAGTGTTGGCAGGAGAGGGGCACCATAGACCAGGCCAAAACCCGAGTAGCCTCCCCTTAGTCCCACCCGGAACGAGATTACCCGGCATACCTCAGTTTAGTTTCTTAGCAAACTGGCGCCAAGCGGGGCAGGTGGGAGGGACCTTCGACTAATACCATTGGTAAGTATTTTTCCAAAAAATTCATTTTAAAGAAAAATTCATTTGTTTTCTCAAATCACATTACCGATGGTATTACTTATAGGAAGAATCCCGAAGAGGAGGTGGGTGCCACTATAGCGCCTCTAATGCCAACGACACTGCCCTTAGGCCCGCCCTCCCGCAGCAAACTCCTGATAATTTTAGCTAAGATATCTGCGGCGCCTATGGCGCCGGGAGGGAGTGTTGCGCTGCTGCAATGTCTCCCACCAGCGAGAGGTTCTGCCGCTGGGTGGAGAGGTCCCTCAGGTAGAAGTGGGCGAATGTGATCTCAGCTCGCCATCCCACATCTGCCCCAAGTCCTTGACTGCGCAGTTGCGGTCGAAGTGAGACTTGCGGCCATGGCTCTGACCTCGTGCGCCCTGATGTTCATACGTGTGGCTGCATCTGAAGCGAGGTCCTGGTAGGCAGAGCGAATCACCCAATGGGTCCAGGAGGAGATGGTCTTGGGCTGAGACGTCACGTCTACCTGGGGACAAAGGGAGAAACAGGCGGGTACGTCCTCTGTGCCAAGGCTTGGTCCAGCGCAGGTACACACGTAAGGCTCTCACCGGGTTCTGTAGTCTGGTCTCCCGGGTGGAGTCTGTCACACGTAAAAGGCAAATAGCCATCATCTGTGGGGCCGTCAAGGGGACCGCATCTTGGCCCGGTAGATGGTTCGGGTAGCAGTTGCACAGCGCCGTCCATCCGGAACTGCAAGCAATCTGGGCGTGTCAACAGCGCGTGACGTTCTCTGACCCTGGAGGCTGAGGCTGGGGATGACAGGGAGCATGTCTTCCGAGCTACATCCGTCAAGTTCGCCAACTGCAGAGGTTCAACGGACGGAGTTGAGCCACATAAGCACCCATGGTAGAACCATCTTGGCAAAAGCGAACGCAGCGCCGGGTGTTGCAGACCGATGTGACCATCCGATCGGCGAGGTCATGCAGCTACCAGGGTCGGACCAGCGCAAGCGCCGGCAGGTGTCGGCGATCATAGCTAGGTAGCCCCGACTGGTAACAGGAGCCAGTCCCTGGTTGTTGAATAGCCAGAGGATGCACTCCGCCAGCTGGGGCTTCGTCAAGTTCGTGGGGAGAGAAGGTTGTCGCCACACCCGTCACACCGCACTCGCCCTTTCCCCTCGTAACTCGTCTGGTTGAGGGTCTGTGGGCTGTCGCGATAACATCCACTGCCGCACTAGGGAAGCCTCTGCGGTTGAGGGCTTGCTGCACAATCTCCAGGAGTGGAGGAGGAGAAGTTCTGGGCACGGCTGGTACAGTGGCTGTCACGGTTGCTTGAGCATCGTGCATGGAGTGGGGAGCTGCCGAGGAGCGCACGCGGGGAAGAGATGACCCCGACTGGTGAAGGGACGAGGTGCACCGAGCCAGGAGAATGCCCCCCTACCTTCGTAGCCGACGAGAGGCTCTCCTCGTGGCTGCAGACTGCGCTTCTACCATATCCGCCGCAAGCCTCTAGCAGAGAGGGATTGTCGGACAAGCACGCGTATAACCTCGGAATTCGATTCTCGATGGCGAGCAGGGAAGCTGGAAGATCTGGCTGTAGTGACGACTCCAAGAGCAGCAGGCCTCGAAGAGCACTAGCATCTCCCATGTGTACGTCAATCTTCCCCAGAACCAGCCGTAGCGCTTCCTCTCCAACCAGATGAAGTTTCAGCCTGGAAGGCGATCCGCTGGCGAGCCAGCAGTCCTAACAGTCAACCCGAAGTAAGGCTCTGAGGGTCGCTCCTACTCTGCACTGCTCCCATCCTACTCGGAGTCCAACTCGAACAGGACGGCCACAAACTCCACCCTCGATGAAATCCGCGCGAAGGAACCACGTAGGACCTGTCCCGTAGCGTAAGCAGCCTAGTCGACGGAGAATCGCGCGCAGGAACCCCTGCCTGCCGCCAAGCTTGCCAACTGGTTTCGATGTCGGACCTCCAGCTGTCACAAAGTCCTGGAGACGCCCCGCTGCACTCAGGACTCTGTCTGTCTCCAGTCTGCCGCGACGCCAAGGAACTTGTGCCGAGCCGACAGGTCGAAGATCAGCCGCCAAATCCGCCGGCTTGGGTACGAGAAGAGTCGACTGTACTGTCGCGGGATCGGAGCTCAGGACCACCTCTAGGGTTACGACTGTAAGGTCCCGCCATGCTGTCGCCGCGTCTCATCTCCCGGTACTTGCGCCCCAGGCTGCATTGTTCCACAGCGTCCTCTGTCGCATAGCAGAACCCGGTTCACCCCAGCGAGACGCGGAACAGGAAGGCTCTTGTTCCATCCTCGTCAGACCACTGGCTGCGCCCTGCCTGCACCAGCGCGCTCTCATCCACCACCGAGCGGGTATCTGCACAACAGGCCGGTGGGAGTGAATCCATCTACTCTGGTCAGGCGCTGAAGAACGCTGGAACTCCAAGTTGTCTCCACGCAGCCACGCAAACCGCCTCCGCTAGGTCCCGAATCTGTCGGCTGAGGAGAAGTCTTGCAGTGCTTGGTCGCCGCGGAGCGAAGACCAAGCCTATGCGATGCCGGAGGGCAGCGCTCCGCCGGGAGAAGGATGCGAAGAGACGCGACATCTCATCCAAGCAGGCGCGTAAATCTGAACTGCATCCGCTAACACGATGGAGAGCGATGTCGGCCCATGCAGTGATGTCAGTCAGACCAGTCCTCACCCCGCGCTGACTCCTAGTCCTACGAAGGTAGAATGCTTACTTCCTAGCCATCTGCCGCACGCCGGGAAGAGGCTGCCACTGTCGTTCCCGGGACCGCGCCGTCGGTGTCCCAGAACCGTCGCCTCTGTCCCTCGGCTGCCAGCCGACTAGTTCCAGCGCAGAGGACGAACTGCGCCTCCGCGGAAGAGTGGTCCCTGCCAATCCGGTCCGACGGTCTGCGTGGACTTCCGGCACGTCCTGCGTCAGTGTCCCTGAAAGACTGCTACGTCCAGCGCTGTCAACAGCACGACGCAGTTGAGCCACCAGTCCTCGTTAGCCTCATTGACGGTCTGCCAGGTGGGGCCAAGGGAATTCTCCACCGAGCGGCACCCAGCGAGCAAGCGTGCCGGATGGAATCTCGACGCAGCAGATCGCAGCTGGCAGTCGCAGTCCAGGTGGTGACAGCGGTGTGGAAAGTGGCCCAGTTGCCGGAACAGCCAAGGCGAGATGTCGGCTAAGCGGTGAGAAAGTAGGAATCCAAGCCTCCTCAACGCGGCGGACGATGGCCTGTGTCACAAGGTCCAGTAACCCCGCAGAGGTCGGGGAACAGCGGATGAGGAAAGCGGTCGCGCAAGACCAGGAGTAGAATCACGACGTCGAAGAGAACCAGCACATGACAGCGCCGGGGGGTCCACCGCCAGGAGTGGGCAGGTGAAGCTCTGTGAACGTTCCATGTACCACCTCCGCCGGAAGGCCATGGACAGGTCCGCCGGCCACCTTTTGACAGCGAAGAAGCTGGTGTCTCCCAAGGTGCCCTGAAGCGGGTAAGAGGAGAAGGCATCACGTAGGTCCCGGCACCCGGGCGGTTGAGGAAGAGACTTGAAACGCTAGGGCTGTCACTCGGAGTTCACGAAGGCCGAAGCTCTCTTTTTGGCAGGGGGAGAAGGCGGGCAGTCTTCTGCGGGAAGACAACACACGATGAGGGGGCTGCTACATCCAAGGCCCGAAGAGTCTCCATCCTATGGCCGAACGTAGCTGGCAGCAAATCCATCACCTCTCGAGACTGCGAGCGTAGCGAAGTGGAGGCGCCGTCATCGCCCAGCCATGCTGAAACAAAGTCTTCTGGGGCCAAGCTGAAAGAGTCATCCGTCACGCACATGGGAGGGAAGAGGCGTCTAACTGCTCCGAACGACCGGTGAAAGCCCGCGGCGGCGGTTCGACGAGAAGCGGAACAGCGCTTGGAGGGGATCGTCTTCCTCTGAGGCCATGCCGCGAGCAGAGACGAGCTGGGGTCCTGTAAGAAGAAGATGAACTGCTAGGGGCAGACCGGCGGTCCCGAGGGGAGCGGCTGCGGCGTGGAGAACGGAAGGTCTCAAACGGGCGTCTCGGTGCATACAGCGCCTCGATAGCTGGAGGCGAATCCATCACCAAAACAGCATGGGCCAAGGGGTGGAACGTACCTTGGCTCCCGTCTTCCATGACAAAGGCCTAGCGTGACTGCTGTCGCGCGAAGTCCGGGAGGAAGGGCGTCGTCTCGGAGGCCGGTCCCATGAACTCGGTGACGAAGAGTCTTAGGGGCGCCGGTCTTCCCATCGCGTAGCGACCCAACGGCACTGGGATGTCGTCGCATGCTCCTCTCATGACCCTGGTCTCTGTGTAGGGAGCGCGCGCATCTGGAGTCAGGCGAACTGTCTGATCGTGGCCGAGGGCGGTGGTCGGGGTCCCGTCGTGGGGTCGTCTCTCGCCTCTCAGCACTGCGTCTGGGGCGGGCTCTCATCTCCACGATCGGGGCGCGAGGCGTGGCCCATCATCACTGACCTGGGATCTTGGCGTGGGACGTGCAGCAGCCCTGTGGTACTTGTGGTCCCTTCATGCAGTCGGTTCGTGCCTGTCTAACCCGAGACGGGAGCTGGCACCGACGCGTGTAGGGAGCTAGTCTGGGCGTGGGCGCCCATAATAATAATAATAATAATAATAATGTATATTTTTAAAGCGCCTATACTTTGATAGAAAAGGTCTAGGCGCCGTACAATGACATACTAACATACACAGAGCTTGCATCCTACAGCGCATATATATACCCTAACATACACACACATCACTGACCTGTGACCGAGAAGCCGAGCGGTCATCTCTAGGGGCAGGATCCACCCGCGAGTGAGTCTCGTGTCTCTCTTCCCAAAGCACTGAGCGTGGCATCCTCTGTCTGTCAAGTCTGCGTTCCGCCATCTGACCCGGGGCTAAGATCATCGTATGGTCGGGTGCCGACGTCTGCCCGGAAGCAGTAGGATCGGTCCATTTCGTCACGGTTATGGGTTTAACTTTGAAGCCCCAGCCGCGGAAATGTGCGCTGTGGGAGCTGTCCTGCTCTAATTCGTCACGGTCCTGGGTAACTTACTAGCCCCAGCTGCGGTATCTGCGCATTATTCGTCCTACTGGCCCGATTCATCACGGTCAAGGGAACTGTACTGGGTCCAACCGTGGCACTCTGAGCGGGAACTGGCGGCCGCTCTCTGATAGGTGTCGGGCATTCAAGGTGGAAGAATCCCCAGAGCTGGAACCATCTCCCTTCCAGCCACGGGGCGCATACAGCACAGGGATGTGTTGACTCACAGCCAGAACAGGGCAGGAAGACCGCATGCTCGTCACAGGGCCATTGAAAATCGCCACATTGCATGCAGGTACGTAAGTGGTAACTGCAACATAGAGGCTATAATGAAGAACGAGCAAGCGTGGCCACCAAGGCCGCGCACCAATAATTCCACATGCGAGGATGAGAACGAAACAAACGAGTGCACAGGGCGTGCCGACGCTCGGCACTCTTCCCTTCCCCTGAGCGCCGGTCGAGGGCATTCACCGAGATTTTACCTGGCCATAACGGAGTGAGGAGCAAACCCAAGCCTGTGGAAGCAACATTCTGAGGCCCACCCGACTCACATCCACCACCCGGGTCCAAGTCGTCACAGGCACGCCAGACAAGGCACGTAGTCCGAGAGGGCTCCAAGCCCACAAAATCCTCGTGAGCACCAAAACCCCGGCATGCTAAGCAGCCCTGAAAGTCTAAAATTTTGCCCACCAGCCTTTGGCTAGTGACTTCCAAGTTTTACTAGCCAAACTGAAAATGTTACTAGCCAAAACTGAAAATTTTACTACTGAAAATAGCCCCCCAACTCAACAATATAAAGTACCCCAAATGTTTGACGCCCAATGTTAGAGAGTGTTTTCTGCCCAGAGGCATTGAAAACAAATATTTGAACAGACAATCATAACCAAGTTAATGTTTATGTCCTGACTTCAGGCTTTTGATAGTATCAAGTGGAGAAATAACTGACAAAGTCCCCATGGGAACTTTGGTGGGATTTTTTATTTATTTATTTTCTGTAAGTAGAGCTGGGCTTCTGTTTGCACAACAGGCTAAAGGGTCTGTAGACCCCCAGGTATAAATTTTAGAGGGTACACAGACCCCCATCCTAGCATTATAGAGGGTCTGCAGATTTATTTAAGAAAAACTGCATCATCTGTATGTTCCTTAAAATAAATTATCCCCACCCAGGTCTGCCCTGGGGGACTTGGGTGGGGTTAACTACTTTTTAGTTCCTAGGGTCACCCTGGTCAGCCCCACAGGGTGGGTTTTTCCCTATATTCTGGGGCATGTGTTTCTGTCTACCCTTGGTCCATTCACCTGTATTTGTCTTTTTAAAACTCTCCCAACTGTCTGCACTGCCTGTAGCTCTTGATATTGGATGTGTGTTGCTAAATGGTCTTAGCTTTATTTAGGCCCCATGGCGTATGTTTATTTAACATATTGGACCGGCTGGCGACATTCAATATTCTGGGTTTTTTTTTTTCACAAGCAGTGCAGGCACGTCCTGAGAAAGCCTTGTTGCTGTTGGGATGATAAGCAATGTACAGTCAATCATTAAAATAAATTATCTCATTTCGCTCTCTCCTGTTGTGACAGTGTGTGTGCGTCCTTTCCATGATACTGATTCTTTAACTGGTGAGCTATCGCGCAAAAGCCTGTCTCCCTCGCTCTCTGACATACAGAAAAACATATATCTATTTATTTATTTGTATGATCGTTTGATAATGTATTGTAACAGAGAATATAGCGTTTTCTGCTGAACGCGGCAGATTGACAACCAAAGTGTGACTTGTCTAAACTCTGTGTGTGTGTGTGTGTGTGTAAACTGATGTACTTAAAAGTTTGTTTCAACCCGTTTAACCACTCAGAACTGAGACATGTTTCTCCAATTTTTGCCTAATAACTGTGTACCAGAAGATGGATCGACCACGATTTACAAAAACTGACAAACTTATTTCTGTTCAAATTTCTCGGACTTGCTTTTTTCTTAGCGATTATCAAGATCAGACGGTGCCGGATTGAAGAATCCGAAGCATTCCAGCTCTTCCTTGCTTTTTCTCCGCCATGTACAACTTCGTTCAAGATCGAAAGCGAAACGCACGATGCCGTATCCCATAATAATATGTATGGTGACATCACAGCAAGTAACGCGTTCAACATGTAGCGCGCACTTTGTAATAACATGCTGACACCACACATTAACTAACAGTTTGCCCGCCCTGTTACACTCGCACGGACCCCGGCGTCGGGTCGATTCTGAACGCAGCCGCGACTGAGCGAGCGGCTAAATGAACCAATTCATAACTAAAAATAGAACGACTGTCGCCGACCTCTGTTATGGTACGCACAGTTCGAGTGACGCAAAGTGATTTTTAGAGGCGGCTCGCAGTGGCCGGCGTACCTGATGTTCGGTTGGCGTTGGATTGAAAAACGCACGAGCGCACTTGCATTTGGCGAGTGGGTATTTTTTTTTACTCGCCAAATTTTTTTCCACTCGCCACAGCGAGTAAATTACTCGCCATTTTCAGGGCTGCTAAGTCCACAACAGACTGTCAAAGTCATGAGACGACCGATCACAATCCTCGTGAGCACCAAGTCTAGTTCAAACAGTCCCAGGCACAAAAGTCAAGTAAGCTACCATCCAGCACAACCGAGAGAACCAGCACAGAAATGTAAAGTCGCCAGACGACCAGTCACAACCAAACCGTAGGAATCGAAGACCGACGTACAGACACAACCGTCTATAGGCTAGCTAAGAACTAAACTGGGGTATGCCGGGTAATCTCGTTCCGGGTGGGACTAAGGGGAGGCTATTCGGGTTTTGGCCCCTCTCCTGCCAACACTCCCTTATACGGACACAACCAAATTTTGGCTAAAATTAGGCTAGCTAGGTAACATTCCTATAAGTAATACCATCGGTAATGTGTTTTGAGAAAACAAATACTTACCGATGGCATTACAATTAGGAAGCTACACTTAGCTTACCGATTTCAGCCTCCAGACCCATTGTGTTCCTACACAACCAGGGAGGTAACTCGAGCAAGCAGTTACCAAGAACTCTGAGTATCCTCCCTTCCTCCTCACGTGAGCTGTCTAGCCACACCAGTCTTATCTTAACGGACTGGCGGCAAGCGGGGTAGGCGGGAGGGATATTTGAGTAATGCCATCGGTAAGTATTTTTTGGGTAATGCCATTGGTAAGTATTTTTCGAAAAAATACATTTTAGAGAAAAATACATTTGTTGCATCAAAAACATTACCGATTCCATTACTATTAGGAAGAATTGCGAAGAGGAGGAGGGTGCCGCCCACTCCGTCCTACCCCTGCGTTAGCGCTTAGCAGGCCCCCCTTAGGTGCACACTCCCGACGATTTCAGCTAAGCGTTACCTACGGCGCTCTCAGCGACGCCCCTAAGGGCCAGGTTCTCCCGTCAGCCTGAGAGGTCACAGAGGTAGAACCGGGCGAAGGATGATTTTGCCCGCCAGCCCACAACTGCCACAATGTCCCTCACAGCGCAGTTGCGGTCGAATGCGACGCTCGTGGTAACGGCTCTGACCTCAAGCGCCCTGATCTGCAGCTTCTTCGTGCCCTCCAAGGAGAGGTCTTCGTACGCGGATCGAATACCCCGCGTCGCCATGCGGCAATAGTCTGGGCTGATATGTCGTTCCTGCCCGGCGCCATGGGCAGGAAGAGGTGGGCACGTCCCCTCCCGATGGGCTTTGAACGGCAGAGTAAATCTTCAACGCCCTGACCGGGCCCTGCTGTTGGGATTCCTGGGACTGGTCAGGGCCCTGCCGTGGCCGAAGCATTATCATCGGAGGCGCAGCCGAGGGGGGTCTATTCTGGCCAAAAAGTTGGGCTGGTGAGAAGCTGAACTGAGCCAACGGGCCTTAGCTGCAGACAGGAGGGGTGCACGGAGAGTGCATGTAGCTCGCTCACTCTTGATGCTCGGTGAGCTGGGGCATCATCAGATCCGTGGGGAAGAGGCGCTTGACGCCGCACGAGGACTGCAAGACCCGCCACTTCCCCTTGTAGACTGTCCGTGTCGAGTGGAATTCCACCTGTGGAGGAAGCTGGCCTGGAACTGGGACCAACGATGGTCCCGACCTCCATCTGATGAAGAATAGTGCGGGCCCACCTGGCGCCGGTGCCAAGTCGACAGGGATAACACTTCCCCCGTAGGCCGGTGGGGTGAGTCATAGCTCCAGTGTGTAGGCAGGCGACTATCGGGAGGAGGGCTGCTCCGTCTGTCCTCCCGATGCTGTTGCCTATGGCAGGAATCCCGCTGCGGAAGATTGGGGGGGGGGGGGGGGGGGGAGGGGGCCTAGCCCACACCATCATTGTCACGTTTAGGGCCTGGGGTCTATGCAGCGGGGAAAACCACCCGTGGCGTCTCCGATCCATCCGCGGTCCAGGCAAGGAGCTGAATGAGCGGCAAGCGACAGAGGACGTGTGTGTTTCGTGCCTGTGACTTTCCCAATGTCGGATCGTCTGGCCCCGAAGCTCCGTTGCTGTGGGGGGTAGGGTCCCCACTGAGCCGCTCCTGTTCCGAGCTGAGCATTGAGACCTCTGCCTCGACGGACTCGTGCCAAGACGGACTCGGCTCCGTGGGGCGGTGTGCTGGGTCCAGGAAGACACATGGGGCCCCAAGAGTATGCTCACCACGTCAAGGGGTGATGGCCGGTGGTGGCGACCAGGCTCCTTGGCACGGGGGGCAAAGTCCCGTCCGGCTGGTCGGGATCAACGTATCCTTCCCTCATGGGGCTGTGTCCGTTCCCCTGTGCATGGAGGGGGTGGGGGGGGGGGGGGTAACAGCCGCGAAAGTCCCGTCTCCGTAGAGATGGAGTGCAGGGTCTCCTGCCGACCACACTCAAAGAGCAGGTGGGCTGGGTCTCGGATGGCTCTCGGTTCCGGCAACTGTATGTACTGCGTCATTCCCCGAAGATTGGTGGGCGTACCTCCGCGAAGGTCCCGTCACCATGGAGAGGGTCCTCCTCCCCGGGTGCGCAGGGCTCACACATCTGATCCGAAGCACAACGTGAACAGGGAAGGCAGCAATCGTGAGTGTTGCTTGGCCACTGAAAACCCCCGCAATTGGCGCATGGCCGTACATGTGCACTGCAACAGAGCATACTCATGAAAACAACCGCGCGTGGCGCCTGAGGCCATGTGAACTGAGCTCAGTCCAGTCAATGTCGAAATATACCGGCAAATTCAGCCATAATTCCACAGAAAATGCCAGGGGCCAGCCTTAATCCCACCGCCTCAATGGCATTATCCAAGGCCTTACCTCGCCACATCCTAGCGAAAGCATTGACAAAGGGGTAGAAAGGTAAGCCAGTCGACGAAACTTGCGGATACTGAAACCGGTGAACCTTTCACAAGGCAGCTAAGCATAAGACTGGTGTGGCTAGACAGCTCATGTGAGGAGGTAGGGACGCTACTCAGGGTTCTGGGTAATTGCTTGCTCAAGTTACCTCCCTGGGTGTAGGAACACAACGGGTTTGGAGGCTGAAATCGGTAAGCTAAGTAGTAATGCCATTGATAATGTTTCTGAAGAAACAAATATACAGTCAAACCAGTCCTTACAAATATTTTCCAAGGACACCTATAGGATGCACAGCGAGCAATATCAATCCCTTTCTTAATACACTTGGACCTAAACCATTTAACCCAAACACACTACAGCAAGAGATGGAATGACCATGATAATTCAAGGGTAATGCCAGATTAGCTTGGCGCCTAATGGTGCGAAGCTGATCTGGCACTACCCTTGACTGATCATAACAGATCTATTTTCCACAACTGTCCTACAGAGGCTTTCCAACTTTGAGAAAGTTATTACTGGTACAACTCTTGTTTGAAAAGAGAAACGGGGTTGAGAGGTTGCTCTGATGGGTCCTGAGGCACATGGAGGGTGCAGGGGGAGGGGGAGGGGGGAGGGGATGGGGATGGGGCAGGTGGAGGGAGGGGGGGGGGGAGGAAAAATAGATGTAAATACCTGAGCTCCTTTGAGAATGCGCTTGGTCTTAGTGTTGAGGTAGTAGTCTCCCCATAGTGTTTTCTGCAGAACAGCCTGACTGATGCCAAGTTTGGCTGCATACATGCGAGCAAAATGAGATATTCTGTTTAAAAAAAAAGACAACAAAATGTCTGGTAAGGTTCATACTGAGCACAAACATTACGAAAATTAATTTTTCTCTAAAATGTATTTTTTCGAAAAATACTTACCGATGACATTACTGACTGGAAGCATTAGCATGTCAATTTTAGCCCCCAAAACTTACAGTGATGCCCTCTAAGGGAGGCAATCACTGGTGTGCCATTACCAGGGCACTCTCGAGTGGCCTCCGTACTACCGTATCTGGTGGCGCACTCACCCTTACTTGCCAGTATCTGAGCCTTAGCTCTAAGCGGCAAGCGGGGTAGGAGGGAGGGACGTCTGAGTAATGTCATCGGTAAGTATTTTTCGAAAAAATACATTTTACAGAAAAATTAATTTATTTTCTCAAAATCATTACCGATGACATTACTGACTGGAATTGCGAATAGGAGGCAGGTGCCACTCGCTTAGAACACCTCCCATTGCCAGTGCTGAGCGCGCAGGATTGAGGCCCCTCCCTACGCGCCCACTCCCGATAATTTTAGCTAGGCGAACCCAAGGCGCCTGAGGCGCAGGGAGGGAGTGCTGCGCCGGTGAGATGACCTCCGCCAGGCCCAGGTTGATGCGCTGGCCGGATAGATCTCGTAGGTAGAGGAGGACGAGAGTAGACTTGATCCGCCAACCCACGGATGCCACAGTATCCCTCTCTGCCCCGTATCGGGGAACCGATGCTCTCTGCCACTGTTCAGACTTCCTGCATGAAGGTCTGGATGCACATGGTTAGGCTTGCTCTGGCCGAGCTCTTGTGTGGGGACCGAATCACCCATCGTATCCAGCAGGAGATTATTTGTGCCGAAACGCCTCATCTGCCCGGAGCCAAGGGCAGAAACGGCGTGAGCATCCTAGTCGTAGCGGCTTAGAACTGTGCAGGCACACTTCAGGGCCCTGAAGGTCCTGTGGCTGGAGTCCCGTGCCTGATCCGTCGCCCAGAGGGTCAGACGATGACAACTTGTGGGGCTGTCGCTGGAGAGCGGTTCCTTGCCGAGAAGGCAGTGTCCATAACCAGCTGTGAAGCTTCATAGCTCTTCTATTGGCGACATGAGGGATGTACCGCAGGCATGTAACTCACTGACTGGAGCTGTGGCAAGTGCAACCAGAAGCAGGTCTCCTGGTAATGTCTTCCAAGCACTAATGGAAGAAGCTCGAACCTCTCACGTAGAGCCCGGTGAGCACACAGGGGAAGTCTCCAAGCGGGACCAACTGATGAGGCCTGCCGCTGCAGCTCAACGGGACATCCGATCTGCCAAGTCGTAGCATGCTCCCGGGCGTGACCATCCCAGGCTTCAGTTGAGTCTGCCCCCATCGCCAGGTAAACCCGGGAGGGGATGGTGCTAAGTTCCAGCAGAAGAACCATCCCACGAAGAACGTGGCCAACTGGGTTGGTAAGGTCTTTGGGGAAAATTGAATTTTTTTTCTAAAATGTATTTTTTTGAAAAATACTTACCGATGGCATTACTATCTGGAATACACTCAATTGCCTATAGATTTCAGCCAAAAGTTGTGTAACCCACACAACTGGGGAGGAGACACCGGGGATCCACGCACCGGGGCCCCGGGTGGCCTCCCCTTACTATCCCGGCATTCGTAGGGCGACCCTGTCAGTTTCACACATAGCCCAAAAAAGGCAAGCGGGGCAGGTGGGAGGGCAGTCTGAGTAATGCCATCGGTAAGTATTTTTCAAAAAAATACATTTTAGAAAAAAATTCATTTGTTTTTTTAAAATACATTACCGATGGCATTACTATCTGGAAGAATGTCGAACAGGCGGAGGGTGCCGTTCCTATAACCGCAAACCCAACCATCCGTCGGCCCAGAGAGAGAGAGAGAGAGAGAGAGAGAGAGAGCACTCCCGACGATTTCAGCTATGATGTGCCTAAGACGCCAGGGGTGCGTGGAGGGAGTGCTGGGCCGCGGAGATGTCGCCCACCCGTGCCAGGGAGTCACTTTGGCCGGATAGGTCTCCAAGATAAAAGCGGGCGAAGGTGGAGTCAGCTCGCCAGCCGACCGCTCTAACAATATCTTTGACCGAGCAGTTGCGGTCCAGGGCAAGACTGGTGGCCACTGCTCTTACTTCATGCGCCTGGATGTGAAGAAGTCTATCGCCGTCCGGGGAGAGGTCCTGGTAGGCCGACTTAATCACCCACCGCAGCCAGGACGACACTGTCTGGGCTGAGATATCGGGCCTGCCTGCGGACAGCGGGAGGAAGAGGCGAGAGCGCCCCCGGCGTCGCGGCTTAGAGCGACGCAGGTAAATCCTAAGCGCCCGCACCAGGTCCTGTTGACGCGACTCAGGGGCCATGTCCGTTCCACGGAGAGGCCTTACGGTCAGCATCTGAGGGGCTGCCGCAGGGCGGCGGTTCTTGGCCAAAAAGGATGGGTCGGTGAGAAGCTGTGCAGAACCGTCCGAGCGAAACTGCAAACAGGAGGGAAGTACCGAGAGAGCGTGAAGCTCGCACACTCGGGACGCTGTGGCGAGAGCCAGCAGAAAACATGCTTTCCGGGTCAAATCTGAGAAACTAGCCAAATGTAGAGGTTCAGAGCGGTCCGTGTTCAGCCACGTTAGTACCCAGGCGAGCTCCCACCGGGGAACTAGGGACCGAGAGACTGGTCGTCGGAGCTCAAAATGTGCCAGCAAGTCCGTCAGATCCTTGCAAGCGCCTGGGTCTGGCCGGCCCAGGTGGCGGTAAGTGTCCGCGATCATGGAGCGGTATCCTTTGGTGGTAACAGGTGCTAAGCCTTGTTCTTCAAAGAGCCACAGGAAGAACTCCGCCAGCTCCGGGATGGCTAGATGTGTGGGAGGGAGACGTCTGGAGGCGCACCAGGCCTGAAGGACCCTCCACTTGCTCTCATATACCCGCCGTGTAGACCGTCTGCGGGCTGCTGCAATAGCCGCCACCACCGCATCCGAGAAACCTCTAGCGGCGAGGGCTTGCCGGACAACCTCCAGGCGTGAAGGAGGAGGCGCTCCGGGCATGGATGGAAAAGCTGCTGGCAGGGCTGCTTGAGCATCATGGGAGGTGTAGGAAGCTCCAGCGGCGGGTCCGTCGCTAGCTCGAGTAGTTCCGTGGTCCAGCTCTTGTTTCAGTTGAAGGGGGCCACCAAAAAGAGGACTGTGGAGCAACCCAGAAGCTTCCGCAGAACCTTCGGAACAAGGACTGACGGGGGGTAGGTGTAAGCGATCAGACCGTCCCAGGGGATGGAGAGCGCGTCTACCGCCCAGGCGAGCGGGTCCGGGACTGGTGAGACGTGACCGGGAGCTGTTTGTTCCATCTGGTGGCAAACAAGTCCACTAAAGGCATTTCCCACCGGGAGCAGATCAGGCGAAAGATGTCCGGGCATAGGGACCACTCCGTGTGGAGCAGCTGTCCGCGGTGGGACAGGGCATCCGCGATCATGTTCAGGTGGCCGGGAATGTGGCGAGCCCGTAGAGTAATGCCCCAGTCCCTGCACCAGAGGAGGAGGTGGTAAAGCAGAATGCACAGGGAGGGCGAGTGTGTGCCCCCCTGGTTCTGTATGTAAGCCACCACCGTCGAGTTGTCTGAGAGAACGAGAACGTCCTGGTTGTTCAAGGTCTCCTGCCAGAAACTGAGGGCCAGCCAAACTGCCTTCAGCTCCAGCCAGTTGATGTGTTTGTCCGCCAAACCCCGCGGCCAAAGGCCCAAGGCCGAGACAAAGTCCGGTAACAGATGCGCGCCCCAGCCGACCTGACTCGCGTCGGTGCAGAGAGACCACCGGGGCGGAGGTGAGTGAAGAGGCATGCCCGTAGCCAGCCAAGCGATGTCCGCCCACCTCTGGAGGTGTGGACGAGCCAGAGGAGTAACCGCTACAAGATCCGCAAGGGAACCCGACGAAGGACGCCAGTGTAGTAGGAGATGTAGCTGCAACGGGCGGGCATAAAGCCTACCCAAGGGAAGCAAGTCCGCAGCCGCACTGAGCAGGCCCAGAAGTTGAAGCCAGACCCTGGCTGAGAAGGAGGCCCCTACCTCCATCGAAAGCGCAATGATCTTCTGCCGCCGGGCCAGAGGCAGGCGGACTAGATTGAGATCGGTCAGGAATTCCATCCCCAGATGTAGAAAACGCTGAGAGGGGGTAAGATCCGATTTGCCCAGATTGAGAAGAAACCCGAGGCGACGCAGGAGGGAAAGCAGAGCGTCTCTGTCCTCTTGGAGCACCGAGGCTATCAGATTTCGCAGTAGTAGGTCAATCAAGTAATTGGAGGCCGGGCTCAGGGATCGTTGGCAGAAGTAGGCCATCACCGCGTCGAGGATCCTCATAAAAACCCACGGCGTGATGTTGAGGCCGAAGGGAAGGGCGCAGAACTGGTAAACGACTCCCCCAAAGGCAAACCGCAGGTACCTGCGAGACGACGGATGAATTGGGACGTGAAGATAGGCGTCAGACAGATTGAGGCTGATCGCGAAGTCCATCGGTCGGACGGCCGCTCGGAGGATCCTGGCTGTCTCCATCCGGAACTGAGGGGCCGAATGAACTTGTTTAGCGCCGACAAGTCGATGACTGGGCGCCACTTGCCTCCTGGTTTGGGAACGAGAAAGAGGCAGCTGTAAAATGCTGGTGAGTCCTGACGCGAAACCACCTCCGTCGCTGCTTTGTTGAGGAGAGCCGAAACTTCTCTGCGCAGAGCGTCCGCCTGAAAGGTGTCGAGTGGAGACTGGGTCCACAAGGGGGACCTGTGAAGAGGCGGAGGGGACCGGAACGAAAGCTGGAGGCCTGTAGAAGCCGTGGAAAGGATCCAGGGGTCGTCTGGGAACAGCGACCTCCAATGGTTGCTGTATAGAGACAGCCGCCCGCCGGCTGGAGACCCGGGAACTGCCGACGGGGGCGAGGGAGGGGGCAAGTCAGCGGGCCCGACCGCGCCCGGACTTATGGGTGCCACGGGACCAAGAGGGGCGGGAGGCGGGGAAGGGCTGAGGGCCTGAGGAGGGCGAGCCCTACCTCTAGCCGAACTGACTGGAAGCAAGGAGGGTCTAGAAGACCACCGGGTACGACCCCCGGCGGGGCGGGGGCCGCGAAAGCAAGTTGATGCAGGAGTGGTGACAGGTCTGGGCCACAGGTCCTTGGACGAGTCCTTAACTGACTGCCACGTGTCCCCGAAAAGCTGAGATCCACCTAGGGGGGCCTGTCGAAGCTGGGTCTTCACTGACTTCAGGAGATCTGCGCAGAGATGCAGAAGGGTATCCCGTCACCAAAGATCACAATTGGCGGCCGCCACCATGGCGTTGGTGGAGGAGTGGTAGGCGGCCGGGTTGGCCGCTATCAGGATGGACTGCACATCGCGGAGAGGGGACGGAACCTCTAGGTCCCAAGTTCCCTCCAGGCACTGCAAAACCGCCTGGGTAGCCAACTCCAGGAACCCTGAGCACGCCAGCGAATTTCGCACTAAGGAAGCGATCCTGTCGAGCGGACGAGGCCAAGCTTTCAAGACAATTCTGCGGCCACCCGCCTGGACTAGGGCTGCCGTATCCACCACTGGGAGAGGGACGCCGAAGGCTTGAGAGTGTCCCGCGTACCAGGCCTGGCGGAAGCTCAAGTTAATCCCTGCAGGCCACCGCGAGTCTGAGAAGAATCCCGTGTCGCCGAAGTTGTCTTGTCGTAATTGGTCGGAGAACGCATCTGTGAGGTCCCGGAAGCCGGCAGGTTGAGGAAGGGACTTGCGGTGCTTGACGTGCCTTTGTGCGTCAACCATAGCGGAAGCCTGTCTCTTCATCGGGGGGTGAAGGAGGACAGAAGTCGGGCGGGAGAAACTTCGCAATAAGCCGGGAGGCCTCTTCCAAGGCGCTGATAGTCTGCGATCCGAGCGAAGGGCCGACGATGTCCAAGGAGGAGGAGGCCGACGAGAACGCTGATAGGCAGGGAAGGGGATCCCACCGCCGAATCCCGCAGTAAGATGGCCAAAGCCGAATCCGTAGGATGAAGGCTGAGGACATCCGGTTCCGAAGAACTAGAGCGTCCATCTCGTGAAAGTGCAAAAAGGGGCGACCGGCTCTGAGAGCGCCGCACCGCCGCGCGAGAGATAGACGGGGCTGCCCGCGACGCCCGCTGGGCGGAGCGTCGCGGGGACAGAGGGACCGCGAAGGACGGACGGTCAGCAGCGAAGCTAGATTCCGCACGCTGGTGTCGGAGACCACTCTCCGAACGTAACCGGTCTAGCGACGTAGCGGTCTGGTCACCCCGGGCCCGCCTGGAAAAAATGAGTCGGGGGGGGGGGGGGGGGGGGGGCCGTAACAAGTCACGCCTAGCCCGCTCAGGAAAGGCGGAGCGGGGAGGGGACAGAAATCGTGGATGCGGCCCCCGCTCCAAGGCCTCGGAGCGTGGGGGACGTGCTGTGATGTCACACCGTGCCCACCTGGTCGATACGGGGCGGGGGGGGGGGGGGGGGGGGGGGGGGGGGAGAGGGGGGGGGAGACATTCTAGAGTCACGCCAAGCCCGCTCAGGAAAGGTGAAGCGGGGAGGGGACAATTCATGAACACGCGGCCCCAGCTCAGGTGCCTCTGAGCGAGGGGGATGTGTGTCCGAGTCACACCGGACCCGCCTGGTCGGAACGGGGCGGGGGACTGCCTATGGTCTCGTCAAGCCCGCTCAGGCGAAGCGAAGCGGGGAGGGGACAATTTCTGAGCACGCGACCCCCGCTCAGACGCCTCGGAGCGTGGGGGGACGAGTGTCGTCACCCCTGGCCCGCCCAGACGAGACCGGGCGGGGGGGGGGGGGGGGGGGGGGGGGGGGGGAACGAAAGCGAAGCAGGCCCAGCCCGCTCGGAATTAACCGAAGGGGGGGGGGGGGGGGGGGGGGCAGCACTGCTAAGGGCCTCAAGTCACGCGCCGACGCGTCGGAGCGTGAGAGAGAACCTCTCCTAGCACATTTTCTCTCATTCTTACTACGCTTGCGTTCTTTCAACCGCACCCGCTCAGGAGACCCAGAGCGGGGGGTCGCTGACGAACGCTCCGCTCGCCTAGACCGCTCGCTCGAAGCAGAGCAGGGGGTGAATGAACCCGATGGGCTCAAGCCACGCGCTGCCGAAGCAGAGCGTGGGGAGCGCGACTCCGAAACTCGCCTACCCTGCTCCGAAGACTCAGAGTGGGGAGGGAGAACCTGTGAGGTAATGGTGCAAGAATGGGACTTACCTGAGGGCCGGACAGCCCGAACGACGGAGCGGAGCGGAGCGGTGCCCGAGGAGCCGACGTAGCGACGACTACCTGTGGAGGATTCCAGGGAGACTGAAGCGGCCGGGAGGGCCAGTCGCGCCTGTAGAAGTCCCACATCTGCGACCACCGCTCTTCCATCCACTCGACACACACGTCACAAGTCCTGTCTGAAGAACAGCCCGAACAAGTCAAGTCGCACTCCTACCAAGTTCACAAAGTCATGTGTGGAAGCCAACCACAAGGTCACTGGCGAAGCTCACTGAAAGTCAAAGCCGGTCCGAACCGGACGGCGCTCAGTTCAAACACAGTAGTCCACAAACTACGAGTAGGAGAGAAGTCAACGAAGTAGAGAGTCCAAGGCTATGAAAAACCCTCAAAGTCGAAGGTAAAAAAACTATCAAACTCTGGTAGAAAAAGTTCCGAACGGAGTAAGGCAAAAACCCCGACCGTCCACGGTCGAGCTATGAGTGAAACTGATAGGGTCGCCCTACGAATGCCGGGATAGGGTAGTAAGGGGAGGCCACCCGGGGCCCCAGTGCGTGGATCCCCGGTGTCTCCTCCCCAGTTGTGTGGGTTACATAACTTTTGGCTGAAATCTATAGGCAATTGAGTGTATTCCAGATAGTAATGCCATCGGTAATGTATTTTGAAAAAACAAACCGCCCTGTGGCGCACCAAGCCTGGAGAATGCCCACTTACCTTCGTAGACATAACGAGAGGCGCTCCTCCTGGCTCCATTCCCACCGGCTTGGGGATGAGCAAGAGTCGACTGTACTGCCGTGGAGTTGGAACGCAAAACCACCTCTATGGTCTACTACTGTAAGGTCCTGCAACGCTGTCACCATGTCCAATCCCCCGGTACTCGAATCCCCAGGATGCGTGCTTCCACAGCTGTCGCCCCGCAAAGCTGTGAACTGATCCCACTCTGCGCGGAGACCTCCAGACGCTAGACTAAAGACTGTGATGCCACGTTCCAGAACCCCGTTCACACCAGCGAGAAGCGGAAATAGGAAGACTCTTGTTTATCCTCGTCAGTGACCACTGGCTGCGCCCTGCCTGCACCAATGTGCTCTCGTCCACCGCCAGGTAGGTACCTGTATAACGAAGCCGGTGGAAGTGAATCCATCCTCTCTGGTCAAGAGTGCCCGAGAAGAACACCAGCTCTCCAAGCTGTGTCAACGCAGTAGTGCGAAACGCCTCCGCTAGGTCCCGAAAACCTGTCAGTTGAGAAGACTTGTAGTGCTTGGCCGCCGCGGAGCGAAGACCAACGCCATGGCCCTACATATCAAAGTGACCAACGGGGAGCAGCGCTCCGGCGGGAGAAGGATGTTAAGAGATGGAACGCCTCGTCCAACCAGGTGCGTAAGTCTGAACTGCATCCACGAACATGATGGAGAGTGATGCCAGCCCATGCAGTGAAGTCGGTCGGACAACGTCCTCTCCCAGCGCTGACACCTAGTCCTACGAAGGTAGACTGCATACCTCCTCGTCATCTGCCGCACGCTGGGAAGTGGCTGCCACTGCCGGTCCCAGGAGCACGCCGTCGGTGTCACAGAGATGTTGCCTCCATCCATCGGCTGTCATCCGACTATATCCGGCGCTGACGTCGAAACTGCACCTCCACGGAAGAGTGGTCCCTGCCAATCCAGCCCAAAGATCTGCTGCGGTCTGCCGGCACGGCCTGCGTCGGTGTCCCTGGAAGGCTGCTACGTCCAACACTGTCAACCGCGCGACGCTGGCGCAGACCTTGACCTGCGTCTCCGCTGAAGAGTGGTCCCTGTCACTCCAGCCCGAAAATCCGCTGCGGCCCGGCGACACGGCCTGCATCTGTGTCCCTGGAAGGCGGCTCCGTCCAACAGCTGTCATCCTAGAGACCCTAGAGCTGATGTCGAACTGCGTCTCCGCGGAAGAGTGGTCTCTGCCAATCCAGCCCGAAGATCTGCTGCGGTCTGCCGGTCCTACCTGCGACGGTGTCCTTTCCAACAGCTGTCCACAGAGCAACGCCGGCGCTGACCTTGAACTGCGACTCCGCTGAAGAGTGGTCCTTGCCAATCCAGCCTGAAGATCTGCCACGGTCCATCGACACGGCCTGCATTGGTGTCTCTGGAAGGCGGCTCCGTCCCACAGCTGTCATCCACGCGACCCTGGAGCTGATGTCGAACTGCGTCTCCGTGGAAGAGTGGTCCCTGCCAGTCCGGTCCGACGATCTGCCGCTGTTCGCCACCGCGACTGCGTCGATGTCCCCGGAAAAACGCCTCCGTCCAAGCTGTCATCCAAGAGAACCTGGTGCCGACGTCCACTGCGCCTCTGCTGCCAGGCGAACCCTGCCAACCTGGTCCCAAAACCTGCCGCTCCTAGCTGAAGTCCCTGAAGCACAGCGTCGAACGAGGTCCGTTGCCGCAACACGCTTGAACTTGTCCGCCGATCCGGAGAAGAGGATAGGGATAGATGAGACATCATCACGAACACGCCGTCTCTCTGCACCATGAACACTCCTTCGAACTTACCTGTGTATGCAAGACGGGGGAGTACAGTCCCAGAACCTCGGACGCGAGGTCCCTCCCCGTCTAGTCGGCCATTTCCACTGACTCCATCCATACCGCAGAGGCGGTTGTCAGTGCTGAAGGAGCGCTCTCTATGGCTCCACCCTAGAAGTAGGTACCCAGAAGGATACTCCCTTGGCCTGATCTTCCTCCAATCCTCCCTGTGCCTGCCAAACGGGGGTGAATAGTACCAGCGTCTGCCCTCGGCAGGAAAACATCGGCCATTTCACTGACTCCATCCACACCGCAGAGGCGGATGTCAGTGCTGGCCGAGTGCTCTCTATGGCTCCACCCTTGAAGTAGGTACCCCGAAGGACATTCCCTTGGCCTGATCTTCCTCCAATCCTCCTTGTGTCTGCCAAACGGGGGTGTATTGTACCAGCGTCTGCCCTTGGCAGGAACTGTCCGACTATCGGCCAAGTACTGACTAACCTCATACCATCCGAAGGCGGTTGTCAGAGATTGATGCCATGACACATTAGCACTGTCTGCCGGTCAGGCGAAGAGGAAGGGAAGATGACACATCACCATGAGTATGATGTCCCAAACGCACCGAATCCGAACGCTGTGATATCCTTCGATCGCCTTTCATCCTTCCATATATAGGACGGGGGCTACCAGAACCTCGGAAGCGAGGCCCCTCCCCGTCTTGTCGGCCATTGCACTGACTCCATCCAAACCGCGGAAGCGGTTGTCAGTGCCAGTGGAGGGCTCTCTACGGCTCCACTCTCAAAAAAAGGAACCTCGAATGTTATCCCTTAATCATTATGGCCTGTCTTGTCGGCGACTTAACCAGATTCCCCTCTGAGCGTTGTCTCAAAGTTGCGACCCTCTTCCTTCTTCTTATTATACCGGCGCTGACTCGTCCAATGGTCGTAGGGTCCAACGGGCTCAGGGGGTGGTTCCCCGCGACTCCTGCCTGAGTTCTCTTTTATTCCTTTTTGCTTGCCAGGAGGGCATGAAGAGACCCAATCCGTGCGGGGAACCGAGCTCACAACGCCTGTTTGCCACTAGGTGGCGGACCAGGGGCAGGCGGAATCCTAGAGCAAGTAGCTCTGAGCTCAACGGTGCTATGTGAGATGGCGAATCTCATCCACTGCTTGTCTTATTAGTCTCCAACGCCTGCTGGGGAACGTGGCAGCTCAATAATTAGCACTGGAGGGGGCAGCCGACAAGCACAAGATATCCGAAGTTTCATTTCTCTGCTTCATCTCTATGGCTGCGGTCGATATCAGCTGACGTAAAGGTCTCTCTCTGCGGTAGCAGGCCCACAGCTGTGACCAAGGTCCTCCTTCCAGGCCGCGCAACGAATGCAAGGTCGACTGGAGAGACAGCCCGAGCAATGAAGGCAGACATCGTGTACATCATAAGGCCATAGGGGAACACCACAATCGGTGCCGGTCCTCGCCTGAGCACTGTAACATAGGACTGACAGACAAAAAGGCCATACGAGCGCTTGAAGCCTAGTCAGAGGGTCCGAATTCCCGGTTAGCCTTGTACATACAAGCAAGGGCCAAAGATGCAACCCGGTAAAAAATATAACGCCCACTGAGGCTATAGAAACCGAGGCTTTACCTTGTCATGTCCCAAGACCCAACACCAAAATCCTTGCACCAAACCACACACACAGAGAAATCCTTCCTTCCTTTCTCTTTTTTTTTTTCTTTTTTCACAGTAAGTCCTCGTGAGCAGAGTTCACAAACTACCGTTGGAGCACAAGTGCACACGACCGGTCTGACTCAGCTAAGCGAAGATACTGGCGAGTAAGGGTGGGTGCGCCACTACGGTAGTACGGGAGGCCACTCGGGAGTGCCCTCGTAATCGCACACCAGTGATTGCCTCCCTTAGAGGGCATCACAGTAAGTTTTTTGGGCTAAAATTGACGTGCTAAGCGAAGCTTCCAGTCAGTAATGTCATCGGTAATGATTTTGAGAAAATAAACACACTTTCGACAGTTAGACACTAAATTAAAATAACTACCGAAAGCAGATGGGAAGACCACACACATACAGACATGCTAAAACTACTATACCCCCTAATACAAAGGATTATGTCAAATACTAACTTAATACTAAAAATAAAGGACAAAATGCTCTTACGTGAAACCCCATCCATCCAGTGCACTTGTAAAGACCATGTTGCCTCGATCAGGTGAAAAGAAAATATTCTTCTCATCCTCCTCATCTTCAATGTAAGTCCAGTCATACGACTGAAACATAAACACAAATACTTGTTGTGAAGGATCTTTCAAGGCTTTCAAGGAGGTGCACTTACAGAAAATTATAGTAAACAGCAGTACAGGTCAACTAGCTGTAACCCACTGTGCATATACAGCAACAGGTACTTCAGAACAATCACACACTGTTTACAGTAACAATGATTGTACTGTAAACAGTGTGAGTGACTACCATAAACAGTTTGTGCAAATGCACTATGAACAGTTTGCGTGTGTTTGTGTGTGATGGTACTGTAAATAGTGTGTGTTACTGTACTGTTAGCAGTGTGTGTACTGTAAACAGAGTATGTGACTGTACTGTAAACAGTATAATGTGGCTGGAAATAGTGTGACTGTACTGAAAAAATGGTGTGTGTGACTGAAAATAGCGTGTGACTGTTCTGGAAACGGTGTGTGTGGTTTACTTTCAGTGTGTGTGACTGTAATGTAACAGTGTGTGTCTGTGTGACTGTACTGTAAAAGGTGTGAGTGGTTGTACTGTAACCATGGTAAGTGGCAATGGTGGCTGCATGCACAATGGGGTTGAATCAGAAGGCCACGAACTGTTGCATGATTATTCACTTCAGGAGAAGAAAAAAAAATCACTCACGTTTTAGTTTCCAGCTCAACAACTCAATAATATCAAATACATACTGCATAGCAATCTTATCGACTTTGACCGCCCTGGGTATGCACTTTCTCTTACCTGTTTGTTTGCATCTTCATTCTGTGTCAGTGTTTGCTGAAAAAAAATCAGACATACACATAAGATCTCCTAATTGCAACTGTCAGCAGTGTTTCTATTTTATTTAAATTTTGTTTAGTTTTACATCTCAAAATGCATTAAAAGAAAAAGACATGACAAGAAACATGAAGGGCTATATTTTGTCTGTTTTTTTTGCATACACACACAAATCTCACAAACATCTCATTCAAATGCCTTCAGCTCATTCATGAAGCTATGAAGACTGAAGGTGTGGGAGATGGATCAGCCACGATAGTTCAAGGGTAATGCAATACTAGCTCAGTGCTTTCCCAGGTGCCAAGCTGATCTTGCACTACCTTTGACCTATCAGGGCCAATTAGTCGTCCACTGCATTGTCTGAAAAGACTGAATGTGTCCCAGACAAATGTTATGCACAGATCATGGTAATGCTACTTACAGCTGACGTTCTTTCCATCGCCTCTGATGTAAAAAGCTGGTTTGTCAGTAAATTCACCTGAAAAAGAGGTAAAATTGTATGCCAACTTTCACAGAATTTGCAACAGCCTCAAGTACTGAACTCATTATTCAATCAAATATCTGTAGCTTCTTAGCTTTAACTGATTTAACACCAAGGCCATAGGTGTCACCTAATACCTATGTATCAGTTGCAGGAGACAGATCGACCATGATAATTCAAGGGTAGTACCAGATTAGCTTGGCGCCAAGCTAATCTGGCACTACCCTAGAATTAACATGGTCGATCCATCTAATGCTGGACTGTGTTGGGGCCAAATGATTGTTCAGTCTTGTTCAAACAACACTGCATGTCATACTGACAGTGTTTTGTGCACCTTTGTAAATGAGTCATTCTCCAGTACTCGTAGTGATGAGGGGTCACAGCATTCAAAACCCAAAATATTAAGTAATACTATTTGTTTTGGAAAAATCTAACCAGTCTTGTGATTTACTAATGTTATTGTATCTGGAAAATCAGTTGCTTAAAAAAAATTCAATTATTAGTATTTTTAATTTTATTTAAATTACGATTATTATGCTCAAAATGACGCCAACGAATTGGAAAACCTTGCCCCTGCTATATTATCGATCCATATTTCAACATCAACACTATCAATCCTCATTTATTTGATTGTGTGTGATTATCGATAGTTTAGTAAAGCAGCAGAATGTTGAAAAACATCAATTCCATTTGTTTCTGCTGTGAAACTTGGGTTTGAAATTGGGGGTAATTTGCGCACCAGAGGCGTCACATACACACGGACTTTAAAAAAAGATGAAGCAGACGACAAAGTAATGAAACAAAGAAAATTTCTACCTGAAAATCTCATGAAATACACATATATTTCTATGATTTACAAGAATACAGATACTGCGGGAGGTTCTGGATGGCTTGTTTTGATTATGACGTCACAGACATCACGCAAATGACCAGCGTTTGTTTTTTATTCATATTTTAAGAACGCGATAAAATTTTGAGGTCCGAAAGGTACTGGAAGGTTTATTTTCAAACACTGCACAAACCCTGATGACGTTTTGCGGGAAATAGTCATGCGACTTGGTTTTGTAGACCAAAATCAATGACGTGTCACACACACAGTTTCCCATGTGCGCAAATTACCACGAAAAATTTTCGGCAGAGCGGTTCTGCCCGACTTGAAAGATCGACGCTGGTTTGCCTTTAATTTTGTGTCATCTTGTGCTATAGCCGAGTTCACAAGTGTTTCTAATGCTGTATTGAATTGAATTAAAGGTCTTGTTTTAAAACCGCATGCATATTTTGAGCTTTTGGGTGGATAAGACTAGAGCATTCGCGTTGTGTTTACGTTTTTTACTCAGTGTCATATGTCATGCAGGTAGTTCGGAAACAGCTATCAGCGTCGTGTTTGTAGCCTATGTGTTATTTAAAAAGAAAAACCAACACAGATTGCTTGTGTGTGTGTTTGCTTGACACTTTTATTTCATCTCACCTACTATTGTATTTTTCTTTTTTTGCTTTTCCCTCATTTTTGGTAATTTTCATGCACTGGTGACGCGCATCATGCAGGTTACCATTTTCAGGTTATTGCTTAAATTTCATCACAGAATGAAATTAATTTTGTCCTATTGTTGTTATTTCATTTGTCTTCATGTAAAAAAAACAAACATGTTACTAGTGTCTTTTACTGATTTTAAGAAAAATCAATTTTACAGTAAAACAAATTAAAGGAGTGGTAACCTGCGCATGGCGTGCGTCACACAATTTCTTGCCTCACATCTATTTCGAGTCTCGCAAATTTCCTCTTAAAATTATTCATATGGGTAGTAATAAGAGTTATTTAATTATGGTATTAGTTGTTTTGCAACAAAAGTTATTTCAACTGGTCATTATAATGGTTTTGTGTCACGACATCATGCAGGTTACCAGCATGGGGGTCCCCTATTGGGAATGAAGTTTGTGTCCAAAGCGTCAATGTTGCTGATTTATCGTTTTCATATTCAGATAGGTATTGCAGTTACCTTTAAAATGGAACTAGTCTTAGGTTTCTATGAATAATTTTAAAAAAATTGGTCTGTTTCCACTTTTTAACTACGAGTACTGGAAAAACACTCAAATACAAATTCAATACACATTGCCTACTTCAACAAGTATCTGTTGCAGATGGAGAAAGGCCTCTGTTGGTGACATCTTGAGCTCTGCGATGAGGCGATCAAACTTGTTCAGCACAAGCACGGGGCGTATGTTCTCTAGCCAGGCCTGACGCAGCACAGCGTGGGTCTTCACCACAACAAAAAGAAGGAAAAATGTCAGTGCTACATAGAAAAAGATTGCATTTGGCAGTATTGATTCACATGTAATATTTGTTCGGAAAACAGATCCAGGTTACACGTGAGCACTGCTCTCTGCACTAAGCAAAGCCAATAAGGCAAATGAGGCACTGCCCCAATTATGAGCACTAATCCTTCCACAGAAACCAACACCACGTAATCCACAGACCACGTAGGTAATCCAATCACAACACAATGCACATAATTCAATGTCCACGAAAGTCCGAACACATAAATCTAAAGTCCACAGTACACAACGGTAATCCACCTAACTACAGCCGGAGCATGAAGTGCACATGGCCTGTCCTGAGCAGCTAAGCGAAGAGACTGGCGGGAAACGGTGAGCGCGCCACCGGATAGGGAGAAGGGGAGGCCACCCCGGGTGTCCTGGTAATGACACCCCTAGTGATTGCCTCCCCTGTGGTAATGTACACGAGTTTTTGGGGGCTAAAATTGTTAAGCTAAGCGAAGTATTCCTAGTAGTAAAGCTGTCGGCAATGATTTTGAGAAAATAACTAAACTGGCTAGCAATACAATGGGCGCGTGACCGGATGGGGATGGAAGGGAGGCTACTCGGGTTACTGCCTAGGCTATGGCACCCCTCGCTTGCCAACACTACCATATAATGCTAAAATTTGTCTAGCTACGTCACGGTTCCTAACAGTAATGTCATCGGTAATGTGTTTTGAGGAAACAAGTTACTATGTAGGCAAAGAACTATAGCCTTGAACCAAAAATCTGAGAAGTGCCGCAGTAGCAACAGTAAAAGCTGATGCTGGGCTTTTATGATGTGTGGAAAATGTGTTTGCTGCTTAACCTTTTCATTACTGACGCCCGCTATAGTGGGCATGGGAAACGCCTCCTCTGCTTACGGTCTCCTGGTATAGCGGGGCCGCAGCTTCTACTCCCCCGCGTATGGCTGCCCGCTAAAGTGGTTTGCGCTAGCCGCGTTCGAAATCCACGCTACCTGCTGTGAGTGGCTACCGGATTAGCGGCAACCTTGACAGCGCTGGAATGGTACCGCGAGGCGTGCAGTGTTTATGTTATAGCCGGCTCGGGGCCTGGGAAACAGGATGCGGAGTTTATATCAAAAATTCCTTCCAGAACTTTGGTTGTACTTGTAAAAATGTTTATGTTATAGCCGGCTCGGGGCCTGGGATACAGGATGCGGAGTTTATATAAAAAATTCCTTCCAGAACTTTGGTTGTGCTTGCAAAAAAGGCGAAGAGGAAAAAGTGACCGTAACAGCGACGAATTTAGTGATGATGAGTTTTGGGATAGAGGCGATTTTGGAGACTGGATTTAGTTCAGTTGACAGAGGAGGAAAGGGCCGATATTGTGCGACAAGATACTAACGACAACAACGATAATGGTCGCGATGCCGATGAAAGTGGGGATGAACTTGATGATGACAATGTGCCACTGTGGTTCCGAAATCATGCCACAATTTGAGAGGACAATAGGACCCCATATGTTGCACCTGAGCAGGTGACATTCATCCGAAGGCAAGCTGGTCCAACACATGTAATTGACACATCTGTCAGTGCGGCCGGGTACTTTGGCCTCTTCTGCTCTGAGAGTGTGTTCAAAACAATCGCAACGTACACAAACGCGAATGTAGCAAAGAGCCGTTCCTGCTCTGCCGCCAATCAACAGTGAGATTCGCCTTGACCGAGTTGACCACTTACCTGTCAAAGTGGAGGGCCGTGACCATCTATGCTACAAGCGACACACCCGCTACTATTGATGCAAACCCAGGGGTTAGCTATGTGAACAACCCGTACAAGAGGCGCAAATCTGTTATTATGTGCCGGAAATGTGACGTGTACCTTTGTTTGTAATGACAACAACTGTTTTATTGGTACCACACACAGGTACAACTGTAAATACAGTGTGACAGTGTGTGACAGGGTATGACAGTGTATAACAGTGTAGTAATTTCATCTTCAGACTCCCAGTAACTGTACATAGTGTATGCGTAAACATGGACAATCAATATAATAGTGGATCTTTTACAGTTACTTTTTTTTATTTTTGACACCTGTGTGTGCATTGCGGACACTGCTATGTGACAGCAATAAACAGACAATGACAGTCACAAGTTTGAATTATGAGTTTCCAACACATCATTATCATGGTAAGAGCATGCAAACACTTTTGGACCCGTTTTCATGCATGTTTGCTTGCTTCATAGGTGTGTGTTGTTAATGTACTGTCATTTAGTCACATATTTGCACCTGTGTGTCATCAAATCAACCACACGACACTTACACATGATGCCAATGTGTAGCCCTTCCAAAGCCCGTCACAGCAATATAGGGTTATGGGTATCTGCGGTGGATGGGTACTCCGCTATCAGGCTTTTTCCGTACACTACTATATTTTGGTATTTTTCTAGTCTCTAAACTCAGTATGCAGGGGTAATACAGAACTTATAAAAGCAGTACTCAGTGGTATTCAAGCACCAGAAAATTCCGTAATGAAAGGGTTAAGAGAGAAAGGTGTTAATACTACTGCCAACCTGAGGGCACACTCCCTCCACGACATCAACCAAGATGATGGCCCCGTCACACAGTCGTACAGCCGTTGACACTTCACTGGAGAAGTCCACATGTCCTGGCGAGTCAATCAAGTTCACCAGGTACTGATCGGCACCTAAAAAAACACAATTCCTTAACCCTTGGGCTGTCGGTAGCGGGTTTTTGTTTTGTGATGATTCAGGAATTATCGTGACAAAAACCTGCTGACAGCCATTTAGCCATGACAACACAACAGGACACAGAACCACCATGGTAGTTCTAGGTGGCATAATTGCTCAGCATTTGTACGTGCACCCCACTTCAACAGTGATGGTCAATCAAATCTGAGTCGTATAATGTGATTGCAAAATCTGGACCTTAGGGCTCCATGTGTTCAACAACGCAAAACAGGCCTGCTGCTGCTTGCTGGTTACATGTTTTACATTTAATGAACTAGCATGTCTATAACACAAGAAAATAAATAAATACAAGAAAACAAAGATTTCTTTTTAAAATCACCTTTTTCAAAGAAGAGCGAGATAGCTGAAGACTTCATTGTAATGCCACGGGTTTGCTCATCCTCTCTGCTGTCCATGTAGCGCATCTGATCAAAGAAAAAAATCACCACTTTAAACATTATATAACCCTACACCCGCATTTCCCAAATTTTGGAGGTGTCACCAAACGACCATGCACCAGTTTGAGGAAATGTTACTAACCATGATAATTCAAGGGTAGTGCCAGATTTGCTTGGCGCCTGATGGCGCAAGCTAACCTGGCATTACCCTTGAATTATCATGGTCAATCCATCTCCTGCTGCAGGGCGTGTGGGCTAAATGGGTTAATAAAATGTCTATCTTAGCATTTGAATAGCTCTAAATTCTAACCCTAGTCATAAATGAGCTTACAAAATAAACAAAAAAAGCTGAAACAGTGTTCTGTCACCTTGCCAGCCATTCTCTGTGAGATGATTCCATTGCTAGCTACAAGCGCATCTGCCAGGGTTGTCTTTCCTGTAGAGGAAACAAAGGAAATACATGTAATCAAATGTATACAGTAGCCAGGGAAAAGCATTTATACAAGCATTTACCGAGACTAGGCCTATCAGAGGATACAGCAAATCAATACATGTTCATTCAAATAAATAAACACATAGTTTCAATCAATGTTTCTAAACCATTTATGATGATTTAAATAAAAACACTTTCATCTTCTTCCCTCTGATAAACGTCTCTCTAGACAAAATAACCTAAAAGGCCCCAAAACAACAACAAACAAATAAATAAACAAAGTATCATACACCCATGAACTTATCAACGAGGTTGGATTTGTATAAAAAAATATATATCAAAATTGAAAAAGCTGCTGAATGACGGCTGGTCAATGCAAAATACAATTACCATGGTCAACATGTGCCAGTATACAGATGTTACGGACATTGGCTGGATGCTGCTGCAGAGCGGCTAACTGCTGGGCTGTTTTCACAGGCATGGTGATAGTAATGGTGACTGTATGCACAAAGTACTTCACGAGAAAATGACTTTCCAGGAGTTCTGTCTTCTCTCACTGCTGAGGTGGAGTGAGCGTATTACAAATCTGTAGACAGAATCACAAATCTGGATGAAATTATTTTTTAAAAAAATGAACTTTTGGCTGTAAAGTCCACAATTGCAGACCAGCACACACCTGTAATATAAAGTCTTCCACCATCTCTCCAACCCAATCAAAGTCCACTTGCAGCAACTTCCATTATACAATTATGCTTGTGGCACTTGATTGCAGAGCAGAAGGAAACAAAATCCCTGGATAAGCCCCAGTTTGAACTCTAGTGAAGTATTTTCTGAAGACTACATACCATATAGAATGGATAGAGGTAGCATAGCCGGAGTAGTATTAAATAATAATAATAATAATGAATAGTTCTTGTATAGCGCTGTTCTCCAGGAAAACACTGGACTCACTGCGCATTCACAACAGCACACTCTCTCTCAGACACATGCATATTAAATATAATGATACACTACTTTAACCACCCCAATCCCTGCCCAACACCTTACATCCACTTCCCTCGATAATCAGAATAAAAGGCAGTCAACAGTTAGCTAAAGGTGAGCTAAATGTTAAATGCCTGACAGAAAAGAAAAGTCTTTAGTGAGCATTGAACTGTGACAATGTGGGCAGATTCCACATTTCAATTGGCAGCGAGTTCCACACACTTAGGGCTAAAAAGGCGAAAGAACGCTCTTCGACAGTCTTCATGTTAAGCTTCGGGATTTAAAAAAGTTTTCACTGTTGGAACGGAGGGTACATGATGGCTGATAAACAAACAGCTTGGCAGAAAGGTATGGGGGGAGAGATCCGCCCAAATGCCGATAGGCGAAAATTGCAATCTTGTAGTGGCAGCGGAATTTCATGGGCAGCCAGTGGAGCTTCTTCAGCAGAGGCGTAATGTGATCTCTCTTTCGTTTCTTCAAGATGAGACATTCCGCATTGTTCTGAATCATCTGCAAGCGCGAAATCTGGTCTGCCAGTAAACCTTGTGCCCCGGGTATAGGCCGTCGACGAGAGACCTCCAGCGACTTCTGTCCTGTGCTTCTCCTTCGATTTTACTCCAGGTGGTTCCCAGTCTCTTGATGTCTGCTTGGAGGTCTCGACGCAAGGTGTTTCTCGGCCTGCCTCTTTATCTCTTTCCCTGGGGGTTCCATGACAATGCCTGCCTAGTGATACTGGAAGCTGGCTTTCTCAGACTGTGACCAATCCATCCCCATCTTCTTCGCCCAATTTCATTCTCTGCTGTTATCTGCTCTGTTCTCTTCCAGTCTGACGTTGCTGATCTTTTCTGGCCAGTGGATTTTCAAAATTCTTCTAAGGCAACTGTTTATGAAGATCTGTACTCTGTTGACTGTGGTTTTTGTCAATCTCCAAGTCTCTGCTCCATATAGGAGAACTGCTTTTACGTTGGAGTTGAAAATCCGGAATCTGGTGTGTTGTGACAGCTCCCTGGAACTCCACACTTTTTTCAACTGGAGAAAGGCTGCTCTGGCTTTACTCTCTGCTCTGACATCTGCATCAGTGCCGCCTTTTTTGTCTATGATGCTCCCGAGATAAGTGAAGGACTCCACCTCCTCCAACGGGGTGCCAGCAAGCAAGACTGGTTCTTCCCTGGTTGCGTTCAGCCTCATTGTCTTTGTTTTCTGTTTGTGGATGGTGAGGCCCACTTGGGACGAGATGTCAGCAAGCCTCGTGGTCTTGTCCTGCATTTGTTGATGAGTGTGGGACAGTAAAGCCAAGTCGTCTGCAAAATCGAGGTCGTCAAGCTGTGTCCACAGTATTCCACTTCGTCTGTGCTCTGTGGTCCTCTTCATGACCCAGTCTATAGCCAGTAGGAAGAGAAACGGAGACAGCAAACACCCCTGCCTGACACAGGTTCTGACCTGGAGCTCCCTGGTGAACTGCCCTTCATGGATCACGCAACATATCATGCCATCGTAGCTGCTCTTGATCAGGCGGACGAGCTTTGTGGGTACACCGTAGTGTCGTAGGAGTTTCCACAGAGTCTCTCGGTCCACGCTGTCAAATGCTTTCTCATAATCCACAAAGTTGACGTACAGCAGGGAGCTCCACTCCAGAGACTGTTCCACGATGATGCTGAGAGTGGCGATCTGGTCTGTACATGATCGGTTTTTCCTGAATCCTGCTTGCTGGTCTCTCAGCTGGGGGTCAACGGAGCTCTTCATTCTCTCCAGGATGATCCTGTTGAAGACCTTTCCTGGTACTGACAGCAAGGTGATTCCTCTGTAGTTGGAACACTTGCTGAGGTCACCTTTCTTGGGAAGCTTGATTAGGTACCTCTCCTTCCAGTCAGCCGGCATCACCTCCTCTTCCCAGATCTTTCCAAACAGTGGGTACAGCATCTCTACTGTTGTCTCTAGGTCTGCTTTCAGAGACTCTGCTGGGATGCCATCTGGCCCTGCTGCTTTGCCGTTCTTCAAAAATGCCACTGCTCTTCTGATCTCTTCCTGGCTGGGTCTGTCACAGCTGATGGGTAGGTCGGTCTCTGCTGGCTGGATGTCTGGGGGGTCGGGTGGGCTGGGTCTGTTCAGTACTCTTCAAAATACTAGGCCCATCTGTAGAGTTGGTCTGCTCTGTCTGCAATAGGCTTGCCTTCTTTGTCTTTTACTGGTCTTTCTGTATGGCTATTATTACCCGACAATCTTCTGGTATGTCGTAAAGCTGTTTCATGTTGCCGCTGCCTGCTGCCTTTTCTGCCTCTGCTGCCAGTGTAGGCCCTCTTGTCTGCCCTGATACTCCTCTTCACCTCGCAGTTGGCTTCCGAGTATTCCTCCTGTGCCCTTGCTTTGGCTGCTCTCGTGCGACTGTTGTTGACAACTGCTTTCTTCTGCTTCCTCACTTCTATCTTCTTCAAGGTCTGTGCCGACAGCCAGTCCTTGTGATGGTGTTTCCTGAACCCTACAGTGTCTTTGCAGGTTGAGTTCAGCGCCTCTCTAACTGCTGCTCTGTGGTGACTGCCTCCTCTTCATTTACTAGCTCCTGTAGCGCTTGAAACCGGTTGGACAGCACCAGTTTGAACTCTTCTCTCACTCCAGTCTTTCTCAGGAGGCCTACATTATAGCGCTGTCTTCTTGTTGTCTCTGTGTGGCTTTTCTTTAACTTGAGCTTTATTCTTAAGGTAAGCAGATGGTGGTCTGAGGCGACATCTGCTCCCCTCCTCACTCGAACATCTTGAAGGGATCTTCTAAATTTCTTGCTAATGCAGATAATGGTCTATTTGGTTCTCTGTAGTATGGTCAGGTGAGACCCAAGTTGCTTTGTGTATTCTTCTGTGTGGGAAGATGCTGCCTCCAATGACAAGTCTGTTTAGAGCACAAAAGTCTACAAACCTCTCCCCATTCTCACTCATCTCCCCTAGTCCCTGTGTCCCCATCACCTCTTCGTATCCGGTGTTGTCTTCCCCTATTTTGGCATTAAAATCGCCCATGACGATAGTGATGTCTCGCTCCGCACATTTGTCCACAGCACTCTGGAGTCGGTCGTAGAACTCTTGTTTCTCTTCCTCGTCACTGTCATTAGTGGGCGCATAACACTGGATGACGTTCAGCTTGATCTTTTTCTTGGTTCTAAAGGCTGCTGTGATAATTCTTGGCCCAAGAGGTTCCCAGCCCATCAGCGCTCTCTGTGCCACTGGTGACAGCATGAATGCTACTCCTTCTGTATGGGGGGCATTCTCCTCCTCATGACCTGAATACAGAATCATCTCCCCACTTAACAGCCTTTTCTGGCCAGACTGCGTCCATCTGGCTTCACTGATACCTAGCAGGGAAAGGTTGTACTTTTGCATTTTCGCTGCTATCTGGGCGGCCTTGCCGCTCTGATACATGGTCTTGACATTCTATGTGCTCATGGTTGTGTCCCTGGATAGAGAGAGGCGGCTCGGTCCTGTGCCTTCCAAAGACTTCCGGCTTTCACCACAGGACATCATAAATCTTCTGGTAGAAGAACCTTCCTCCTCCAGGAAAGGAATTGCTGTTTGTCTTTTTGTTGGCGTTTTTGTAGCTATTTCTTTATTTGCAGGGTGGGGAAGCTACCCCCACGCCCAACCGTCTTACTAGGAGGACCAGGGGTTTTCTGTCGGGGTCACCTTCCCTTAGACCATGTTGGTTCACGGCACCTTATTTCATTCGGTGCACCCCTCTCGCGAGGGACCCCCTATCCACCACCCAGGGGACGCGCCTCAACGCCATATGGTCCCAGCACGAGGGCCAGTAAACCTGCCAGTACAGAATTGCAATAATCGAGCCTGGACGTAATGAATGCATTTATGTGTCTTGAAGCCTCACTTTCTATGAGATATGGTCTGAGGGAAGAGATTCTGTGTAACTCAAGGAAACCAGCCCGGCAGACGCTACTGATATGATCATGCATGGAGAGCATTGAATCAATATCACACCCAGATATTTGACACAGTTCTGGAAGCAAACATTTGCGAACTCGCTGTCAATCAGACTAAGGTGAGACTGAGAGCCAGCATGGGCATGACTTTGGTTTTGTCAGTGTTAAGCTTAAGTTTGTTGCTTGTCATCCAGGACAGGACGTCATCTATAAAACACTGTATGCTCATCTTAGCGGAGCTGAAACGGCTAGGCGCGCTACTTTTTGACAATTCAGTATTGTCAGCATACTTGTGAAAATCACACTCAAGAGCGGCAATTACATCAGACAGAGGTTGTGAATATAAAGTGAACAAAACAGGCCCTAATACAGAGCCCTGAGGGACTCCACACAACAAAAGACTAGAAGCAGATTGCTGGCCATTAACAATAACAAGAATGATCTTTAACATATGAAGTGAACCAGGCCAGGGTGGTACCATGGAGGCCAAAGGTCACCTCTAACCTCTTCAGCAAAACAGAATGATCGAGCATGTTGAATGCTGCGCTAAGGTCCAGCAGAGCAATGAGAGAGTCAAGCCTCTTGTCAGCCTTCACTAGCAGACCATCCAGGACGCTCAGCACAGCTGTCTCCATGCTGTGATCTTTTCTGTATGCCGACTGATGCATTTTTAAAAGACCGTTTTCAGACAAATGTCTTTGTAGCTGTTTCAAAACAACCTTCTCCAAAATCTCTGAAATAAACGGAAGGTTAGAGACTGGTCTAAAATGTTTCAAGTCGTTTGGGTCCAGTCCAGGCTTTTTCAAGAGTGGTGTCACAACAGCATGTTTAAACTGAGTGGGCACTGCACCCTTAGAGAGAGAAGCATTAACTATGGTGGTAATCAGCAGGAGGATATAATCGATACACTGTCTCATGAGGGACGTGGGCATGGGATCAAGCACACAGCTCTTTGTTGGTGACTTCATAATAAGTTTACGGATCTCCTGCTCAGTCACTGGCTCAAAACGAGACTGTGAAGGGCCAATGTACATGCCAAAAGTAAGGAGCTCACATGAACATGAGCCTAGTTCAGAGCGGATGTGTTTAATCTTATCCGAAAAAAGTCACAGAAACATTGTGGAAGGACATGGCTTGGCACATCCGACAGAAGGGGCGTGGTACAGGGCTTGCCCTGCAACTCACTGAAGACTGAGAAGTGTTGCTTGGATGGCGAGATGGAGTCAATCCTGTCCTTGCAGAACTGTCTCCTGGCAGACTGTATGACTGCTGTAACTTCGGTCCTCACTTTCACACAGATCCGGGCCATCTGTGGACAGTCAGACCAGTCTGTCTCCAATGACGCTCTGCGTGTCTCCATCTGCGGCGAGCTTCTCTGATGTCATCAGATAACCACAGGGCGAATGGTCGGTCCCTCATCAGCCTGGTGACAGACGGGGCGTGTCGGTTGAGCACCTGTAAAAGCTCATTGTTGTAAGCGTCCACGAACTGCTCAGGTTCCAATGTAGGTGACTGGCCCACCTCTGCAGCTGCTACCATCTCCTTTACGGCGACTGAAAATCAGCAGACGAAATGGCACGTATGTTCCGTGACGTCACAAGTCGATTACGGGGGCGAGGTCTGGTAACTGCAATAGTGCAAGTGACAACACTGTGGCCGGAAAGACCAGGATAGTCCTGCACTGCTTTAAGGGACAACATGCTACCCTCGCTACGGACCACCGCCCAGTCGAGTGTGTGGCCACGCTTATGTGTAGGGACGTCAACAAGCTGTGCCAGATTGTGATCACCCAGCATAGTCTTCAGATGGCTCACCTGGCAGCCAGTGCTGTCATCAAAATGGAAGTTAAAGTCACCTAAAATGGAGAAATTGCAACACAAGTTCACGTATCGGGACAAGAGCTCCAGGAATTCCCAAAGAAAAATGGAATTAGTCAGTTTACTGTGCCTACTCGGCGGCGGCCGGTAGATACACACAAGGGTCATGGAGGTCAGACTCACTGAAAGTGTAAGCTCAACAGCCTCCATCAATGTAAAGACAAGTGGTCTGAAAGAAACGTTGCAAGAAAGAGCTGACCTGATGACGAAAACGATGCCAAGTCCTCTTGATTCTGTGCGGGGAAACGATTGGAAATTGTATCCCACCGGGGTTAGAGTAGCGATGCAGGCCTCATCTCCCTGGGGATAAAGTCACGTCTCAGTCAATATCATAATATCGGCGTCGTGGTCAAGGATCAAGTCATGCATTTTAGAGGCTTTCTGATGAACAGACTGCACGTTGAAAGACAGTACCTTTATGTTGTTGCATCGATGTGTTTGTTTATGAATGCCGCCACATCGTGTCCGTGTCCTTGGTAAGCGTGCACCAACCGGATATAGCATGCACCAACCTGATATACCGATCCACAAGTTACTCGATCACATCTTCAGCCATACCTGCACTTTATGGGGACTGCAAAATGACCTGGGTAAAACTACATCTCCATGGGAAGAGAGACTTCATCCTCAGATGTTTCTTTATGCCTGATGCTGTCATGGGGACCTAGCAGGGCTACAGAAGATCGCAGAAGTCCAAGGACAGATGCAAATCCTGCTTGTGGGTGACTTAAACAGCCCAAACATGGACTGGAACACAGCTGCTGTCGATTCCCTGGCCCCTGATCACCAAATCCAGCAGAAGTATGCTGACATCACCACGGCGGAACATCTCGCACAACTACATGATGAACCAACATGGGAAGGGAACATCCTGGCCCTAGTATTTACATCAAATCAACGTTGGCCAGAAGCTCTAAGTCCACCCGAGGACTTTCAGACCACGAGGCAGTGGCCACCAGCTTTGCAACAAAACCCCAGCGAACTTCAGAGAAACCAAGGCATTATTACCTGTACTCAAAGGCCAGCTGGGAGAACCTAACTTCAGAGATTCAGCAGATCGTATCATTCAAGAAATGAAAGACACAACAGCGACATAGAGTCCATGTGGACAAAATTCAAGAAGATCTGGATGTCACTTTGTCAGCAGTCAACAGTCACATCCCATATATATCCACCACCCGGCCAACTATAAGCTAGCTAGGAAGACCGGGAATTGGCGCTCTAAGTTAGGCTCCTGTGACAAAAAGATCTAGATCCAGAAAAAAAAAGAAAAGAAGACTTCATTATGATGTTGCGATTTTAGTACTTGGCAATGTAATGCAGTGACGGAACTGAGGCCGACAGCTTGAGAGTTGTGCCAATCAGTTCGCAAAATATGTGATCCCAGCTATAACAAAAAGTCAATTCCTACAGAGAAATCCGAATATCTTTAACAAAGACAATGAAGACTGAAATAACTAAATGTCTCACGAGCCTCAAAATACCGACGTAGTTGCCCTGTCATGTTGTAACTTTACCATGTGGTACATGAGGTAAACAGTGCAAGGGACGTTACTCACTTTCTCCTGAACGAGGTTTGTCTTTTCTTGGTATTGAATATTCTCGCGAGAATGTTTGGTCGGTGCCATTAGTAGAAACGGGGAAGAGCTTGATCCCAAAACGTAATTTGCAAACATTGCCTTTCGGACATGCTAATTTTATAAGTTATAAGACACCGAACAGCAGCATATCATATAATTTTATTAAGAAAAGAAATTACTAACGCAATATCTGGTGCAAAACAATTATTTGTTTTCAGAGTTGCATGCTGCACCCCCGTAAAGTTACCTCACCTGTTGCCATCCGCCATTTTGATAACGCCTCGGAAGGTATTGCCTGACGACAGGACGTTTACCGTCACTACCAGTGTTTTCTTCTCTTCTCCCACTTTCAGCTCATCCTCCTTATTCGGGAGGATTTTGGGGAAGGTGAAGTGCTATAAGTTGACTTCTACAAGATGGTCAAGAAGTGTATTTGTGAAATATGCACGTGCGGGTGAGTATTTTTCTGGTTCCACTTGTGTGCGTTTGGGTAATGGATGGGTGCACAGGGTTTGCAATGGTGCATTAAAACCCACTCAGGCGGGAAACGTGTGTTCTATGCCTGTCTGACAATTTTCTTTGAGTACGACATATGTGAATTTTTTAAAGCGACACTCAGTGATTCACATTTCTTCTTTGTTTTTATTTAGAATTTATCAGCTGTCCGTTTAGCAAGTACTTTTTTTTTTAAATTTTTATTTCACTGTTCAAATATACTTGCTTTTTTATGTCATTCCAGAGGAGGAAGAAAAGGGTTTGTTCAATCATGTTTCTGTATCATAAATTGTACATTTTGGGGGGCTGGTTACTGGTTACTGGTTCATATTTTAACCCTACGCCTGTCTAGGAATTATCGCCATCAAGTGTGTCCCAGCTACGTGCCAAAAAATTATGACCTTTTGACTCTCGCTGTTTTCAAGTCCCATAGCCCATTTAACCCCATGGCTGCATTTCCCAAACTTTGGAGGTGCTTTTTAAGGACTATGTACCTATTGCAGGAGATAATTCAAGGGTAGTGCCAGATGAGCTTTGCGCCTGAACGAACCAAGCTCATCTGACACTGCCCTTGAATTATCATGGTCAATCCATCTCCCGCCGTAGGGTGTTGGGGCTAAATGGGATATCTGATGGACGTTGCTTCGAAGCATAATACAGTAGATGAATTTGTAACAGAGTGATTTTTATTTTATTGTCAATGTAACTGAAGAAGAAATGTGAATGTATCTGTTGCTATGGCTTTGAAGGTGATGCTTGCTACTCATAGATGATGCATCTGTCAGATGGGCAGGCGAGGGGTTAGAGCTTTGTTTTATTTCAGGAACACTGTTTGCAGATTGACAGTTGCAGTTTTAAAAACATTTCATAACCATTTGTTTATTTTTTTGTTTATTTGGTTTATTTCCTTTCAATATATCCTTCACTTTTTATGATTTTGTGGAAAACTATGTCACATATCCCATTAGTATCTCCCAGGGAATCAGACCTTCAGTCACTATAATATGGAGAAATGGAAGGGGAGAGTACCTTATAGTACAGATTACATCTGACAATGTTTGTGAATAAATGCAATTGCAAATTTTGTTGAAAAAACAAAACAAAACAAAGTTGCATATATTCACATACAACAAGTAATGCTTACAAAGCACAGAAGAACCTCGAGGACCTGTACATTACCAGTTCTCTCAAACCGTTTAATCTACTTCCCATGGAAACCCCACCCGGGTCTGCCCTGGGGGACTTGGGTGGGGTTAGGTATTTTTTAGTTCCCAGGGTCACCCTGGTCAGCCCCACAGGGTGGGTTTTTCTCTCTATTCTGGGGCATGTGTTTCTGTCTACCCTTTGTCCATTCACCTGTATTTGCCTTTTTAAAACTCTCCCTACTGTCTGCACTGCCTGTAGCTCTTGATATTGGATGTGTGTTGCTAAATGGTCTTAGCTTTATTTAGGCCCCATGTGTTAGGTTTATTTAACGTATTTGACCGGCTGGCGACATACATTCAATGTTCTGTTTCTTTTTTATTTTTTCACAAGCAGTGCAGGCACGTCCTGAGAAAGCCTTGTTGCTGTCGGGACGTTAAGCAATGTACAATCAATCAATTACTTCCCATGGAATTAACCCAGGAAGCCCTGATGTGCTGTGACAGAATATGAAATATCTGTAATAGTACAGGGGTGGTGTCGGAATAGCTTGGTGCCTGTTGGTTCCAAGCTATTCTGACACTACCATTGAACTATCATGGCCCATCTGTCTCCAGAACTGTGACCTACACCTCAAATGATGTCTACAAAATTTGATGATTTCATCCTCAGGATGTAATGTGCCAACTGTTGACAAGTTTTTAATTGGAGCCATTTAATTAGTACACACAGGAATAAGGAATAGTACCAGTGGCTATCTGGTCACACAATGCTTGTCTTAAACTGCCCAATATTTGTGTGAAAAACACAGATGTAAGGGGACCAAAATAGGCATAAATAACACAGGTCTAGCAGGAGACATAAATCCTTTTGAGCCCCACAACTGCTGGGGCTCATGAAGGGTTATATCTCTTGCAGATGGGTAGCACTTGCCTTGCCCTAACAGTTAACTCTTTCGAGACATGCCACATCCAGATTCGCGGCATAAAGCCGCGAATCCGGATGCGGCACGTCTCGACAGAGTTAAGAGGTAAAATATTTCTCAGACAATGAAATGCATTGCTATGGCTTGTACTGTACTATATGCCAAAGGCAGTTTAGCAGCTCTGAAAGTAATATTGATACATTTCTATAGTACATAATGTGGTATGTATCTTTAATGATGTATGTTAACCTCTCTCTGTTTCAGTCGGCATCGCTGTCCACACAGGCCTAATGCACCATTTGGCAGTGACAAGCCATGCATGCTGACAGAGTATGCTCATACATATCACCCACATCCTATCAACCTGCGGGAAAGCTGCAAGCCGGCAGCAAGGGTCATAGACAGTGATGTTCCCATTGAAGATAAGACCACCCAGAGGTGAGATCAAATTCTTTTTGAAAGTTGAAATTTACATTATATGATTGCTGGTTTGTGGTTTCAGACCTTATGGCTTCATTTGACCCTGACGCTCTACAGCAGGAGATAGATCAACCATTATAATTCCAGGGCAGTGCCAGATTAGCTTGGCACCATAAGGTGCCAAGCTAATCTGGCACTACCTTGTATTCACATGGCCGATCCATCTCCTGCATCTGATCCATAGTTGTTAGGTGGCACATCAGAATTTGGGGTTAAATGGGTTTAGGTATAAAACCACAGCCCCGCGGACAGATTTGTGTGATCACTGCTAGACCTAAACCCAGTCACTTCTCATTTGTTGGAAGATAAAAAAAATGCAAGTTAAACACCAGTGAGAGGCATAAATTCTTATTACTCTGACAGACAGCAAGGGCTGATGAGAATTAAACCTTTAGATATCAGTAACAGTTTTTTTTTTAGTTGATTCCAAAAACAGTTACCAACCACCAAAGGGTTAGTTTGCCCTCCTGGGGCTGTATGTATACCTACAAGGTAGTAGGCTGGATGATCTTTATAGTATAGTAAATCCATCTGATCCACCTACTTCCCACTGCACAAAAGGTCATTGGGCCGACGTTGGCCTGATGGCCTTTTGCGCATTGGGTTACTTACTTTTTATTCAGTTTGCCAGTTTTGCTGGGAGGAAAGTAAAAGTTTCTTCCCAAAGAAATGCGAGGAAGATATTGGCTTAAGCAGAAGTTAAAGCCATGCATTCATACGCAAGTCCCTGTGACATAGCAGCCCCTTGCTAGTCAAGTTGCCTGCTCACCACACAAGTTATACTGGTGTTGAGAAGGAAGATTGAATGTGTTTGTTTGATGGATTTATTACCAGGGTGGACTATGTGAAACATGCTATAGAGAGACCGTATCAGCGAGTTCCTGATGCGTACAAGAAACCAGCTGGAGATCATGATATGCTCACCTCCTACACAAAGGATTATCCACGTATGATTATCCATTTTACTCTTCATTATATATAGTTGTTTACTATCTGTTTCAATTTGTTTAACCCCTTCAGTGCCAGTGATCGCAAATCATGTATGTGAAATCTCTAACACTGAAGGACATTCATGTGAAAACACAGATGAAAATTGGACAAAAAAATAGGCATAAAGAATATGGGACTAACAAGAGACAGGTATAAATCCTCATGAGCCCCCTCGACTGCGGGGTGCTCGTGAGGGTTTATATGGCTCTTGCAGCTGGGTAGTGTTAAAGGTTTAAACACAAAAAACACCACCATAAGCATACTAACAAATACCGTAATCATAATCATTACCACCATTTCCATTTTGTTTGTGTGTTATTTGTGTGGGATGTTTGTCTCTTGTTTGTCTTTCAATTTTTGTTGTTTTTGCTATATATTATTTTTTTTTTTTTATTTTTTTTTTTTTTTTTACTGATCTTTCTTTTTTACTTTATGATTCACTTTTCTTTTTAAATAAAATGTCGACCGAAATGATTTTGATTAGTTGTTCGACCAACCTTGCTAATCTTTTGTTTATAAGTTTGTCCATTTGTTCATTCGTCGTTCGTTCCTTTATTTGTTTATTCATGCATTCATTCATTCTCCCTGTCCCTTCCTCTCCCCATACTCTTACAGTCCATTTCTAGTGACTGTATTTTATGTACCTACGCATGTTTTTACTGGCCGTTGTCAAGCAGTGCTCTTATGGTTTGTTTGCTTTGTAATGGCGGGAGTGACAGTGAAGTGAGCATACAGACCTTTTTGTGCCTCTCCAGAACCCTGTTGACTTGTGTCTCTCATGCTGCCATGTACATGTACACTGTCGACAAGGTCATGAGGGCCATTGCTTGGGGAGCAAGACGTCCTCAGGCTGACATTGGCAACCATGGGCGAGCCTGACGTCAGCTGGAAGACCTTTTGCTTATTGGAAATAGATCAATTGAGAAGAGACACAGTCGGGTGCAGTCCTATAGACTTAACATTATGATCAATTCCCACAATCTTACCCCTTTTAACCCCATGTGTGTATTTTGGAGGTGTCACCCAACGACTGTGTACCTGCTACAAGAGATGGTTCAACCATAATAATTCAAGAGTAGTGCCAGATTAGCTTGGCGCCATCAGGCGCCAAGCTAATCTGTCACTACCCTTGGATTATCTTGGCCGATTCATCTCCTGTGGGTTGAATGGGTTAAACTATACATGGAGCAGATCACTGCTAGCAAATGGTGCAGATTCTCATGAACCCCTACAGTTTGCTGGAGCCGCCGTGACTCAGTGCCTTTTGCAGATGGATCGTGCCCACTGAGCAACTGGCTATGTATGCACATATAAAGCCCTATTCAGATTGCCTGAAGGTTGTTGGGTGTGTCACTATGGCCTCTTTACATTTCAGTGTCATCTGAACATGAAGCGTAATACACAAAGGGTAGTGCATGACAAGGTTTAGACACTGCCCCTGATCTGTCACAGGCGGCTGTACATATCCATGGATTCGGCAGTCCCTCCGCTTAAGATATTCAGTAACATAAGCCACTTTGATCAGTGACTGAAAGGAATAGATATGTTCCTAGGGACAAGCTAGAGCAAGCAAATACATACATAGCTGAAAAAAATACACATTCAAATGGAAAATCACATTAGAAATAATTTCAGGTTTGCTTTGCACTCTGCTGTTTTTGTAGGCATGTTTATGTAATGTGGTGATAGACACATTCATGTTTATCACTGCCCATAAAAGTGCAGTTCACAAAGCAAAGCAAAAACAGTTTTCAAAAGGCCCTGGAGCCATGCCCGTTGCATGAGCGAGCTTAGTCCTGCGTCAGCCACTAAGCAAGGTGCTCCGCTATAGCAGTTATAGTGGTGCACCTTGCTTAGTGACTGGTGCAGGACTAAGCTCGCTCATGTAACTGACCCCTGGGCTTGCTCAGGTGTAGTTAGCCAGGGTGCACACTGGTCACAGACAAACTGCGCTGACAACGACCTGAGGACCTTTTCCTTAGTGTTTTTAGACAACATTGTACATGCACCAACGCTCTGTGGTAGGAGATGTATCGACCATGATAATTCAAGGGTAGTGCCTGATTAGTTTGGTGCCATGAGGCACCAAGCTAATCTGGCTATATCCTTGAATTATCTTGGTCGAGCCATCTACTGCAACTGGTACATAGTGGTTAGGTGACACCTCCAAAATTTGGGAATGTGGCCGTGGGATTAAATGGGTTATAAAATATTGACCAGAGGTTGTATCATTATCTAGACTACAGAACGCCATGTCATTTTTCCATGTAGCTAAGAGTCTCTATCAGCATGTTTGTATAATGATGTAGCAGCAAAGGAACTTCGGTGTTTGTGTCTCAGTAACCAAGGTGGGCTGGCTTTATTTATGGTGTTCACTACCAGTTTGCTGAACCGACTTTAGAAACTGTTGATTGATCCTGGCAGAGGGTATAGTAATTAATCACACTCACAGCGCAGCTTCACAATAAGAGAAGGTCCTCGGGCCTACTTTCCGCTACTGTTTGCCAGAGGGCATTTTGCCTTTTGAGTTTATTAGTGCAGCATTGCAATTAAAATTTTAAAACCCACTTTTATTTCTGATTTAACTTAGCATGCCTGCAATGCCGGTTTTTTTTTTTTCGCGTTCTATGACATTCAATGAAATGTTTAATTCATGTTTAGTCAATGAATCGAGATTAAGTCAAATGACATTCAATCAATGTAACCAAGACCTTTCCACAGGAGCAGGAATTAACATCGGTATTGGGGCGAAGGGTTTAATTGTTTATTGATTGAAGTCCCATGGTGACGGCCAAACTCAAACTTGCAAGAAGTAAACCATCATGAGCAGCACAAGCAGTTTTCTTGGGACATTGTCATCATTTTTTTTTTCTTTCTGTTAGGTGGTAATTTAATTACTAGTACAGTATGGCCGAGGCAAATTAAAAAACAGAAAAAAACAATGACAGTATCACAGAATGCCCCCCCCCCCCCCCCCCCCCCCCTGATTTTTAACACTGTTATACCATAGGACTGTGCTTTTCATGTGAAAATACAGGAAGCCTATTTCTAGGGTGATTGCATGGTCTGACAATTCAACTGTGAACATTTCTTCTCCTGGCAGCTGTCCTTTACCTTACCCACCCTTCAATCTGCAAGTAGCATAGGTCCTTATAAGGCCCTGCAGCTTGAAGGGGCTCATCAGAATCTTATATGCCCCTTGCTATTGCCAACCAGCCCATTTACATCCTCAGATTGAGTTCCGGTTTTAAGCCACTTAGCCCCAACACACCACAGCTGGAGATAGATCTACCATGATAATTCAAGAGTAGCACCAGATTAGCTTTGCATATGATGATGCCAAGCTAATCTGGCATTACCCTTAAATTGCCATGGTCGATCCATCTCCTGCAACTGATACATATAGTTGTTTGGTGACACCTAGTGAAATTTGGACAATGCGGCCTGGGGATAAATGAGTGAAATGTGCAATTGAAGTGTCGGGCACCTTGACTGTAAAGCTGTATAAATCTATTTTGCTGAGGAAAAGGGTGTAAGAAGGATTCAACAATCAGGCTTTTCACACGTGAATACTGCAGGTTGTACTGACACAGAATTAGTGGGATATTTCATGTTGCTTGGCTGGGGAATTGATAGAATGCCTTATCTCATGCTCTCATTTCCTCTGTGGCATAATTTACTCATGCACACATACCCCATTGTGTAACGTCCACAGGCTGATGTTGGCTTGCAAACTACAGCTGACGTGGGCCTGAGGATAGTTTACATATGTGGACATGTGCCTAAATACACAGACCGCACACTACAATATACTATATGTGTGTTCCATCATTTGACTTTGTGAGTGATTAGACAACTAGGAAAGAATGAAACATGCTTTGAAAAACTGTGATTTTATGTTTTTCTGAAGCATGTTTCTTCACTTTTTTTCTTTTGTTGTTATTGTTTTTGGTCTGGATTTTATGAGAGGCAATTGTTTCATTGTTATTGCAGAAAAGCGTGTTGACCCAGCCAAGGCCATTAAGCATGACATGGGCAGACAAGCGCATGGAAAGTTTGAGGGCGAGCCTACCTACACATGTGAGTTGGTGGATTGTTTGACTGACTGATCGATCAATCAGTTGATTGATTGAATTATTGATTGATTGATTGATGGACTGATCGATTGATTGAACAATCAAACAATCGATTGATTGATTGATTGGTTGATTGATTGATTGATTGATTGATTGATTTTTGGCTCACGTGCGAAGCAAAAGTGAGTATGTTTTGGGCCAGTGGTCATCCGTCCGTCGTTGTCCGTGGTAAACTTTAACATGGCATTTTCTCGGAGACTATTCAAGCCACATTCTTCAAATTTGGCCGAAGGATACTCTGTAGTAAGACCTTTCTAAACATACCATTTGAGTGACCTCTCACAAAGGTCAAGGTCACAGGGGATCAAGAAATAGGTCAAAAATAGCTATATTTTGACATCATTTATTTTTTCTCAAATTAATACTATTCACAACTTCAAACCCAAACTTAGTACAAAGATACCTTTTGGTAAGACCTTTCTATACGTACTAATTTGGTTGATCCCTCGGAAAGGTCAAGGGTCACAAGAGCTCAGGAAATAGGTGAAAAATAGCCATATTTTGACAAAAGATGTTTTTTCTCAAATACTATTTACAACTTCAAACCCAAACTTGGTACAGAGATACCTGATGGTAAGACCTATCTATGCATATTAATTTGGATGACCCCTCTGAAAGGTCAAGGGTCACAAGGGCTCAGGAAATAGGTCCGAAATAGCCATATTTTGACAGAAAATGTTTTTTGGCTCATGTGCGAAGCAAGAGTGAGTCTATGTTTTGGGCCAGTGGTCGTCCGTCCGTCATCTGTCGTCTGTCCGCCGTCATCAGTGGCAAACTTTAACATTGGCTTTTTCTCGGAGACTATTCTAGCCACATTCATCAAACTTGGCCCAAAGATACTTTGTGGTAAGACCTTTCTAAACATACCAATTTGAGTGACCTCTCACAGAGGTCAAGGTCACATGGGATCAGGAAATAGGTCAAAAATAGCTATATTTTGACATCATTTATTTTTTCTCAAATAATATCCACAACTTCAAACACAAACTTGGTACAAAGATACCTGATGGTAAGATCATTCTATACGTACTAATTTGGTTGATCCCTCAGGAAAAGTCAAGGGTTACAAGAGCTCAGGAAATAGGTGAAAAATAGCCATATTTTGACAAAAGATGTTTTTTTCTCAAATACTAATTACTATTCACAACTTCAAACCCAAACTTGGTACAGAGATACCTGATGGTAAGACCTATCTGTGCATACTAATTTGGATGACCCCTCAGAAAGGTCAAGGGTCACAAGGGCTCAGGAAATAGGTCCGAAATAGCCATATTTTGACAGAAGATATTTTTTTCTCAAATACTATTTACAACTTTAAACCCAAATTTGGTACAGAGATACCTGATGGTAAGACCTATATATGCATACTAATTTGGATGACCCCTTGGAAAGGTCAAGGGTCACAAGAGGCTGCAAATGTGTGTAAAATGCTGATTTTTGATAAAATTTTAGGTATTCCCAAATTTTTGCAAATTTTTCAATCAAATTTGGTACAAAGATAGCTGATGATAAAACCTTCCTATGCATACTAATTTAGTCGACTCATCACAAAGGTCAAGGGTCATGTGGGTTGACAGATGTGTGAAAAATGCTTACATTTTCAGGAAACATGGATTTTGCTGCTGCAGAAGCCAGCCCTTGTCAGAAAGGTCACACATATATGTAAATCGGCCATACACATGAGCCATAATGTCTTTACCTTTCTTGTTCTCAAATACTATTCACAACTTTAAACTGAAACTTGCTACAGAGATACTTGATGGGAAGACCTTTCTATGCACACTAATTTGGTTGATCCCTTGGAAAGGTCAAGGGTCATGAGAGCTCAGGAAATAGGTCTAAAATAGTCATATTTTGACAAAAGATGTTTTTTTCTCAAATACTATTCACAACTTAAAACCCAAATTTGGTACAGAGATACCTGATGGTAAGATCTATATATCAGTACTAATTTGGATGACCCCTTGGAAAGGTCGCAAGAGGCTGGCAAATGTGTGTAAAATGCTGATTTTTTTATAAAATTGTAGGTATTCCCAAATTTTTCCACCAAATTTGGTACAAAGATAGCTGATGATAAGACCTTCCTATGCATACTAATTTAGTCGACTCATCACAAAGGTCAAGGGTCACGGGGGGTTAACAAATGTGTGAAAAATGCTTACATTTTCAGAAAACATGGATTTTGCTGCTGCAGAAGCCAGCCCTTGTCAGAAAGGTTACACATATGTAAATCGGTCATACACATGAGCCATAATGGCTTTGCCTTTCTTGTATGTTAGCCCTATACATACCGATAGCGGATTTTGTGGCGATGGTTCCTAGTTTAACCCTTTGTGTGTCAGTAGCAGGTTTAGTCAATATGATTCCTATTGAGACTAAAACTGTTGCCGACACTTACAGGGTTAATATTATAAGTTATTGGTCACAAGGGTTTGCTACACGAACCCTTGGAGGCCTGAGGGAGGTCAAACTTGAAAGGAACCATTGTACCCTGAAGGCCAAAGGCCTGAGCGGTACAATGGTTACGTTGACCTCCCAAAGGCCTACAAGTGTCCGTGCAGCAAGTCCCTGCTACCAATAACGTATTTGTTTTCATTCCTCCACTATTTTTGTAAAAGAAATCACGAAGACATCTTCCGACCTGGATCATGCCAGACATGACTGACGTCAAAGGAATATACATTTATACATAGTAGACTTATGACGTAATTTAATATATTTCATGACGTTGCCGTCTCCAGTACTGAGTGTTCTTGTTGTTTCGAACAACAGTACTAAGTAACTTTTTACTTTAGAACGTTTGGGAGATCTTTTATAGAACAAAACTCACATTCAAGATGCATCACAACGAGGGCTACAAGAAGTCCGCCATTTTTCGCTACAAGGGTTTTTGTGTCACGGTCACATGGTACGGTTTGCGCTAAGGCGACTGGTCGTGTGACGTAGGGAGGAAAATAAATTTTATTGAGTCATATTTAACAATATGGCATATTTTACTAAACTGGGTTACTTCAGGGATGACATATCCCCAAAGCAACAGAGCCTTCAGTAGACATCAGCTGTAACTGGCCAGCACACAATTGTTTGCTGCTTGGCCTACTACAGCCTGTGTCAGCCCATGGACTTTTGTTTCACCGGGATAGCCAGCAACTCTGTATTTGCTCAGTGGGATAGTTGAATTGTATATAGCCAAGAGGACAAGTGTGTGTGAACACAAAATGTTACATTTTTGTATCATTTTCACTTGATTACCACACATGGGTCGTCCTCGGTATGGTCCAGACGCTGATGAAAATGTGACATTTCTTTATTATTCACAGCTGACTATCGCAAGTGGGACATGAATCGTCCTCAGCGATATGGACCAGATGCTAGCTGGGAACCCCCAAAACAGAAGTTTGAGGGGCAGAGCACATTCCAGCATGATTACACGCGCTACAATGAGCCACCGCGCCAACCCTTGAGACCTGCAAACGCTGCAATAGCCTCAGGGCCTTTTGATGACCGCACTGGTTACCGTGATGATTATGTGCGCCACCCACTGGGTCCCAAGTATGTCTGTCATGACTGGAATAATTATGAAAATGCAGTGAACTTTGCATATAACAATTGAATTAAATTGTCTGGGGACCCAAACGTTCTTCTAAAACTGTTCTGTTCAAAGTTTATTATAAGTAAAAGTGATTTGTATAAAAACGGTGTTGTTGGAATCACTAAAAAAGTGTTTTAACGTCCAACTTAAGCAAGTGTAAATATAGTTATGAGCAAAGTAATTTGTGAAAATGTTGTCAGAACCTCTAAAAAAGTGTTTCTAATTCCAACTTTTGTTACATCTTACCTTTATCGTAAAAAGCGATGTTGACGGTATATTGTTTGGTTACAGTTAACTGCTTGATTGTCAGCGTCTGTTACTTTTAGCCTCTGTTTATTAGTTGCAGCCTGTAGATTCCCTGTAGCAAACCACCGTTGAAAACATGGCACTTTCAAGGCCACATAACCCCATACAGTGAAGGAACACACACGGGAACAGCAAGAGACAAATGACATCGTGAACTCATTTGCATGGAGAAAATGGGAAAATGAAACACATTTTCCCAACAGTTGCTCCAGCCTTCAGTTGCATGAGTGAGCTTAGTACTACACAAGCCACTTAGGAAGGTACGTGATCTGCTATAGCAGAGCACCTTGCTTAGTGGCTTGCGTAGTACTAAGCTCACTCATAAAACTGGCCTCTGAGATTCTTTGTCTCTTGCATGTCTACATTTTACCTGGGTTAATTCACACGTTTGGTCCCGACTCAGGTTCCAGAAGGAGCGCGAAAAGTACAAGCCGGCGGGTGTTCCCATGGATGGCCTGACCACCTTCATGAGGGACTATCGTGGAGAGCGAGGCGACAGGACCAAGGCCTTCAAGCCTGAAGGGCGTCCAGTTGCCTCCGATGTTCCTCTGGATGATATCACCACCCAGAAGAACGACTATCGCAAGTGGCCAACGGAGCGGCCCTTCCAGCACCAGCCGGACCAGTACAAGAAGCCAGAGGGTGATATCGACACCAACACCACACATCGCCTCACCTACAAGCAGCACCCACTGCAGGTAAGCCTTCATTTTGACACAAAAATTTATTTTGAATCTTTTGGCTGTCAGTAGCACTTTTGTTGAAGCGATTACTGCAGTAATCACCATGACAAAAAGTGGTACGGCCAGCTAAAGGGTTAATGATTGCAGCTTGAACTTTCTATTTTGTAATCATGATTGTTTGTGCTGTTTTTCTGCTGCAGATTGTGCAATTTGTGTCCAAAATTGTTTCTCACCTCTGTCATCATTACAGAAATTGACAAATATTGCCATTGGAGAAAATTTGAATCATGATCTTAGCTAGAGTGAAGGCAAGTTGGCGACTATGAACAGTCACAGAGTGTTTGTATATCAGTACCAACTCTAATAATCAATACATTACAGCAAGGTGTACCTGTCAGCAAGCATCAAAACCGCACATTGTAGCTCAGTAAACCTACTGTTATTCCATCTGAAGTGGATTGCACCTTATAACTTTTCTGACAATGGAAAATATGTGTGTACTGTTTCACACAGTTACAGCCAGCAAGCCTTGTTGCCTTCAAAGACGAACTTACCAAATCTGTGTCTAGATCATAATATGGGGACCTTGGTTGCACAGGTAGTAAAGGTGATAGACTCTCACTTAATCAAGTGTTAGGAGTTGAAACCCAGATGGGGTGTAACACTTTGACTGCTACTGATATTATTCAGTAGAAATGATGCGTAGTTATGCATCTTTTACTCTGAGCAGTATCATCAGTAGCAGTCAAGGGGTCATCATGTTAATTGATATAACCCATTCAGCTCTGACGCACTACAGCAGGAGATGGGTCAACCATGATAATTTAAGGGCAGTACCAGATTAGCTTGGTGCCTGTCGGCGCCAAGCTAGTCTGGCACTGCCCTTGAATTATCATGGTCGATCCATCTCCTGCAACAGGTGCATAGTCATTAGATGACACCTCCAAAATTTGGGGAAATATGCGCACCGGGCTTAATGAGTTGATATTTTGTTGTTACAGCGTCATGCTGCTGTCAAGCCACCTCCAGGGCGTGTGATGAACCCCGGTCAGTTTGATGGTGTGACTAACTACAATATGGACTACAAGCCGTGGGAGATAGACCGTGTGCACCCAACCATGCAGCCCAAGTACCAGCCTAATGATGCGCCATTTGAGGGCATCTCTACACAGAAAGCGCACTATGTGCCACACTCCCTCAATGTAAGTTATTGATATTTGTATATTACCTTACTTTTCACCTGTCACTGTAAAACCTTTCAAGACCACTTGTACACAGCAAAACAGCCCACACCATGGCAAGCTTGAGAGTCCAACCAACCAACAATGACATCGCACATCTCACGAAAGTGATAAAACATCTGTAAAACGAAACAGACAAACCTTTGCGATTCATTGTCACTACTGTAGATATGCAATGTTTAATTGTTTGCTCTACAAAGCATCGAAACACAACAGAATCAGCGGTGAGCAGTGCAGACGACAAACAGCCTAAAGCTAAACTGTTGTCTACTTTGTTTGATTTTTGGTGACACATTCATGTTGTGAAAGGTTCTATAAAACATAGGAAAGGAGAGTGCATATACTATCATTTCTAGACACACCTCGTGACTCCCATTCTCAAACTGTTTGATTCTATAGTCTCCTCAAGCTTCACTTCTAAGCATGTTTGTGTTCCATTGCTAATGAAAACTCACTTTGTCTTTACAGCCCACAGCAAGTTTCAAGCCCCACCAAGCTGCCATCAATTCTGGGGCTTTTGACGACGGTACCATTTACCGAATGGAGTACACCCCCAAGCACATTGGCCCCTGCCCTGCTGCTATCCTTGACACCACGTCTGCTCAGTACAGGTTCGTGGAACTGGATCCACGAGGGCACAAGCTCTATCGCCCCTTGTCCTACACCACTGTCACGGATCTGGGGAGGCCAGCATCTGGAAATGCTGCACATATGCTTCAACCTTTGGCTGTCGCCTAGATTTCTCTCTGTCATTCTGTCTGTCTATTTTTTTCTGTTTTTTGTTGTCTACAGTTATACTTGCAGAGCAACTAATCATCCCCCTCCCCTTCTCCACTACCCCCTCCACCATTTCTTTATGCGGTCTATTTCTGCTATTTATTATCAAACATACATGCGTTTCTTACACAATTCACAATCGTTCCGTTTCTGTGCTTACCTTCACTTTTCATAATTTAAGACTCTTCACTCTTATCAGGGAGTCAGAGTTAACCCTTTGGCAGTTGGTAGTGGTTTTCATCATGATTCCTGTAGGAATCATTTAAAGAACGCTACCAACAGCCAAAGCGTTAATTGTACATGCTTGTTCTTTTGCACTGTAAGTTAGGGGTTTAATTTCTTTTTGCTCTTTTGAGCTGACCATCTGATTCGTTCATTCTAATTGCGGGACAATTGTATGTATATTTCTTGCTTTTCACTGGCTCTTTGAGTAATGTGTTTTGTACAAAGTTGTTTCTGTTATTCCAGCATCACTTTGAATGCAGGTGTAGATGAGGATTGTGAATATATGTATGTGTGCAGTTTGAATGCCAGTAAGCAAAAGGCCCTAGGGCCCACTGTGGTCTTAGTTTGTTCTTGAGTTGATGTCGACTTTATTTGCCTGTGCACAGCTGTGCACAGGCAACTAAAGTTGACGTCAGCTCAAATACTAGTAACTGTGTGGGCAACTAAGGCTGACATCAGGTCAAAACCTTTTGCTTACTGGTTGATATTTTTTTTCTCAGACAGGGCTCATTATCCATGCTATGTGTGAACAGTGTGTATCAGTAGACAGTTGCACTTTCATCATGAGTAAGTGCAGAGAATGAATTGATTATCTCATTGTCACTGGTGCTGGGATCTCCCATTTCTGTTGCTTTTAGATATATTGGATCCGTAATCCGCATTGCAGGTGTGGTTTTTTTTTCATTTGGAATGTTGTGCAAGGAAGTCTTACTGTTTTCTTCATTTGAAAACAAAACACTCAAGGAATTTATTTTTCTAGATGTCACATGCGGGTCGGTTCACTCGTTTTGTTCCTTCCTTTGCTCAGTCAAGCATAGCTGGCATATATTCTTGCCTTTACATTTCTGCACCACACAGATGATTACAACAATGTAAAGTTGCTGCCTGTTTGGGCATGTAAAGAAGATCAGATAATGCCGTTTAGTATGTTTTGAGTCCTCTTCAGCTTTAAAGGACATCCACAGTGCACAAAGTTATGATATGATGAAGGCGAGGGTGAGATCGAATTACATAGACAGTTCACTGCTGCCCTGAGGGAAAGGAAGAAGCATGTGTGCTAATTAAGTTGACACCTAAAAGATGGTTTTGTAAACTGACAGAAGAATGCTTAACCCATTTAGCCCCAACGCCCTACAGCAGGAGGTGAATTAACCATGATAATTAAAGGGTAGTGCCTGATTAGCTTGGTGTCATCAGGCGCCGAGCTAATCTGGCACTACCCTTGAATTATCATGGTCGATCCATCTCCTGCAACTGATGTATATAGTCATAAAATGGCACCCCGAAATTTCAGAAATGCATCCTTGGGGCTAAATGGGTTAATTTGTTATCCATTTTGATTCAGCTGTATACTGCAGCTCATCCAATCCATATTTGCTTGTCTGTCTGCTAGCTTTCTTTCCCGCCTATTTTTTTTGTTTCTTTTCGAGGAATCTTTCGTATCGGATAACTATACATTTTAAGACAGCATTCTTGGTAATCTTGCCACAGACTCCGTCCAGCTTCTCAAGTCAGTCTTATCTAATTTGTACATTATATGCATGCTGACCTGTGATTTGGGATCTTACGCTTAGAGCTATAAGGCCTAAATTCACAGACCAGCACACAGTAAAAGAATATAGCATATCCTCCATGTAATTTCAACATTCCGTCGCTGCCAAGGTCTCTAATTCTTATCAATTGGATTTAATAGATTCAGCTTGATATACATGTACTTAGTAAGACAACTCCTAACCCAGGGGACGTTACTGTGATAATGAGACTGCATATGTATTTATTCACTGGAACTATAAACATTACCAGTGACTGCATGCAGCAAAAGCGGGGTTAATGTTTGAACTGGAGGTGTTGTATCTGTGATAGGCTGGTAAGAAAGACATTGCAGGTTAATTCACGTTTATTTTGTTCTGGTGTGTGTACCCTGTAATTGTTTCTGTTCTCGTTGGGATTATATCTCAGTTTCATTTTCCAGACTAAGGTGCCATATGTGAGGACACCTTTAAATTTTGTCTGAAAGCCAAAGATTTAGTTACGGCACTTGTGCCAGTTGCATGAACTTAGCCCTGTGCCAGCCATTAAGCAAGGTGCTTGTTTAGTGGCTGGTGCAGGACTAAGCTCACTCATGCAAATGAACCCTGTGTTTACAAACGGTCACTGTCTGCTGTTTGGTGGACTGCCACTTTCTTTTCCTACATGTGTGTGCTGGTTTGTGAGTTTGGGCCAAGCAGTTCACAGCTGTAAGGTTCAAAATCACATACCAGCATTTTTATGTTAATTTTACGTCATATTTACTTTCACAGCTGTTGTAGAGACTATAAATAATAATAATACCGTTATTATATAGGCGCTTCTTCTCAATTTTGGGGAAATCGACTCAAAGCGCCGCGCCTGAAACCCAACACACACACTCACGAAACAGACACGGATTTACGCCATTTAAGACAAACACAGTACAAGACAAACGAAGGGCCAGTCAGCTACTGAAGTTACAGAGATTTTTGATCGCTTGTATTTGAAATTTGTAAAGTGGCCTGAGACCGGTACCAAAGTGGGGTGGGGGGGGGGGGGGTGGGGTGGAAGAACCGGAGTACCCGGAAAAAGAACCCCCGACAGTCCGCCCGAATTAACGGTGACACTTACCAGAGGAGAAAAGTCCAACGCCAGAACCCGGTATCGAACCGCGCACCTTTGGCATTGGTGGCAGGCGCCTTAACCACTAAGCAGTCACACCTACATTGTGGCTTCCCAATGCGCAAAAGGCCATCGGGCTGATGTCAGGCAGTGTTGGCCCACGCACAGCTGTGCGTGGGCCAACAGTGGTCGACGTCAGTCTGATGGCCTTTTGCGCATTGGGATTTTGGGTATTATTCCCCAAGACTAAAACTAGCATGTAATTAACACATTGTATCATTCCCCAAGACCAAAACTAGCACATAGCACTTTGTGAAGTGAATAAGTAGTACGTGTGAACACTCAAAGAGTAATACCAGTAGGTGTGTATTTATTTGCATCTATCAGAAATTGCACCTTTAAACTCACGGAAACCAAGGTTTATAGCTAATGCATGTAAGTTTGAAAACAAGTTGAACTAGAGCTGAACTGTAGGTCTGAACATAAAATGTACGATTGGGGTTTGTTAGTATCACATTTCTGTTTTCGGAAATCATATGTCTGGATTCCCATTGTCATTATGATAGCAGCATTGTTTTGTTTCTTCACATTATTTTTGTTTGTCAAATGTACAATTGCACTGCTGGAGAAAGGGGATTTAATATCAGCATGTACTGCTGAATTTATACATGATGTTTAGCTCAAACTGTACAGAAGGTATATTTTACCATATATAACAATCAACCTATTGTGAAAACACTCAGTAGTCTCCGTCCAGGTGAACAAGTTTCTGGCTCAGGAGGTCTGCCCTTCACTCCCTACCCACAGTATTCATTGAAACTGTTAAAAAAATGTACTTTGGAATGTCCAGCAATTTGTGAGCCATGTTCCCACCCAATAGGGATGGGCCAGACATAAAGCCCATGGCACAAAGGTACCTAATTCACGCTTTTTGCAGACGATGAAATTACCTTCAGAAACACCTTTATCGAAATAATTCACAGTTCATTCCAGGAGCCCAAATCAGACACTGCAAAAGCAGAATTTTAAAAATGTTTCATCGCTATCTCACAGTGATGGTATTTGTGCACCTGAGGCATGGCTAATTCTGCGAAATCACTAATATACAAAAACAATGTTTCAATTACCCTCTTTTCTTTAGAACTGGCAGTTCACAGTGCCTGATTCTGCTTCCCTACCCCCATTCTAGGAAGATGCAATACAACACAACACGATTTAAAAAAACAACAACAACCTCATCACATGGTTATTTTCCTATTATTTATGAAAAAGGTGCATTATGAATGTAGAAATGAGGTAAGCTGGTCATCATTCAATCAAAATGTGACCTGCCATTTAGTTATAACACTTTTTTTTTTTTTTTGGGGGGGGGGGGGGGGTGGGGGGTGGGGGAGGCAGAAGATGTGCCCAAACATAATAGTACTGATTTGTTCTGGAAAGAACTGTGAAATGTTTAGCTAAAGGTTTTTCTGAAGGTCATTTTATCATCTGCAATAAAAGCGAATGGGGGTAACCTTGTGCCATGAGCTTTATCTCTGGTGCATCAATATTTTAAGGAAACATGACTTAAAATTTCAGGACACTGAATCTAAAGCACATTTTTAGACCAGTCTAAATGAGTATTGGGGGGAGGGTGGGAGCAGATAGGGCGGGGGAGTGCAGGGTACACCTCCTAGGCTCTGAAATGTTACATTATTACCTTAAATCTCCTAGTTTCACGTGCATGCATGACAGGTACTGTAAACATCCCAACGCCAACCATCACTGCATGTTTACAGTACTGGTGGATGCATGCGCAAGGGGATGAATCATTTTTCTGTACCTTGTTTTGTATAATTTTCTTTTCTTTGTGATGCCACTATTGACGTTTCACTCTGTACAAGTAGAAACCAAGTATGTATATAGAAACAAATGTATAAAAAAGGTTATTACAATTGTCCATTATCTGTTATATATATATTTTATCTCTATTTGTGATACCACTTATTATTGGTGGACTTATTAGGAGGAGCTATTTTGCAATAAAATAGATATTAGATACAGCTTGGGCATTGCTAAATAATGTGTTTACAAATAACATGACTAAATGCAGACACTTAAAATTTATTGGGGCACCTCAAAATTTGCTTTCCAGTTGTTTTCCGCATATTTTTACAGTCCAGTGAATACAAACAAGCAAACCAAATGCATAGCACACACACACACACACACACACACACACACACACACACACACCAGTGTGCAGAAGGCCATCAGGACGATGTTGGCTCGCGCACAACTGTGCGCCGCGGGCGGCCGATGGACTATAGACTTAATCTATCTAGAAAGGTGTGACGTGCACACTTTGTGTGCCTAGCAAGGACTACTACACACTGTGTAGTAGTCCTTGGTGCCTAGCAACTTCAAAATACTGTCGTGCGTCCCGCTACCCCCCCCCCCCCCCCCTCCCCTGGAGCCGAGCTCGGTCAGCAAGACTGGCATCGATTCTCTGGGAGATTTACCTGCCGGCGACTGCTAAATATATATTTGGGGCTCAGGTGAATATACCTCACTTGCAGATGGAAAGACATGAATTATTTAAGTGCGCAAAGGTCATCGGGCCGACGTCGGCCCGATGACCTTTTGCGCATGGGGTATAACGCTTACCCCGATAACCCATTTGGCCACAATGCACTACAGTAGGAGATGGATCGACCATAATAATTTAAAGGTAGTGCCAGATTGGCTTGTGGCCTACCCTTGAATTGTTATGGTCGATCCATCCCGTGCAACTGGTATCTGATCATTTCAATGTGGCGCCTCCAAACGTTGGGAAAATACGGCCGTGGGGTTTAAATAGGTTAACCCTTTGGCTGTCGGTAGCGGTTTTTGTCGCGATGATTCCGACAGGAATCATCGCGACAAAAACCGCTACTGACAGCCAAAGGGTTAAATACATTATAACAACTAAACTCAGTGATCGCATCAACAGCTTCAGATTTGTTTTCTTAGTGCTAGGCATTGGTTTTGGACCAGCCTGTCACCTCGTCACATCAAGCGCCAACTGTTGAGAATAGCCTCAGCACTATATGGCTGAAGGTAGTGCCTGATTAGCTTTGTGCATGGACAGGCCGGACCAAGCTGTAGCACATGTATAGCTTGCTACACATTATAACGTCACACTCAGTGAATCGTTATTGGTCTACGCGTTTCACGTGCTGTGACAGGTCGGCACAACAGTCTGCACAATGATACGTGATCGATATTCTAATCTGATTTCTTAGCCACTGTATTCGGCTTACATCAACAAATCAAAGTCCAGGGGCGGATCTGGGGGGGGGGGGGGTCCGGAACCATCCCCCCTTCCAGACGCAAAATTGTTTAAAATGCTATAACAAAGTCTCTTTTGGGGGTCTTTGCGCCCCCCCCCCCCCCCTATTTGATTTTTGTTGTTGTTGACATACACACACTACCCTACCCCCCCCCACCCACCCCCCAACCCTCCTGTTTGATATTTTGGCGAGTGTTGAGATTGTTGACACACACACACGCCTTTTTACTCCCCACCCCCTCCCCCCGCCCACTGGAGGTCTAGCGTAGGGGAGGCCTTTTGTGTCGGGCTGAAGATCCAAACAAAAAGTTGGACCCCTCCCCCCCTCCCTTTCCGCCCGCCCCCCCTTCCCGCCTCCTTCCTGCCCCCCTTCCCGCCCCCTCCCCCCACCCCCGAGGTAACTGATCCGCCCCTGAATTCGATACCGCATACGGTTGCTCCCGGAGAACTAACAAACTCTGCTAACTTTAGCAAGCTGTCAATAATAATAACAGTACTACTACTACTAATTCTTCTTATTATTATAACATACCCTGAACCAGGCTGTCACGGTCCGAATCATCTCTTAACCCCTTCACTGTCGAGAAAACTGAACGCGATAATCTAATTGCGAGAGGCATATAATATAAGTTATTGGTAGCAGGAGTTTGCTTCACGGAACCTTGTAGACCTGAAGGAGGTCAAAGAAACCATTGCACCCCGAAGTCCTGAGGGATACAATGGTTCCTTTGACCTCCTGCAGGCCTACAAGGGTCCGTTTAGCAAGCCCCTGCTACCAATAACGTATTTGTTTTTATTCTTCCACAATTCTCATAACAGAATAAAATCAAGAAGAAATCTGCCGACCTGGGTCACGCCAGACATGACTGACGTCAAAGGTACATTAAAAAAAACTTTCATGACGTTGCTGTCTCCAGTAGTGTGCCTGTTGTTTCGAACAACACTAAGTAACTTTGTACTTTAGAAAGTTTTGGTGATCTTTCATAGCACAAAACTCGCATCCAAGATCCGTCATAAAGAGGGCTACAAGAATTCTGCCATTTGTCGCTACAAGGGTTTTTGGTACATGTGGTATATATATATATATATATATATATATATATATATATATATATATATATATATATATATATATATATATATATATATATATATATATATATATATATATATATATATATATATATATATATATATATTCATTAGTTATAACAAAGGCGTCGCCCAAGCCAAAAAATGCACTCAATCAGAGTAGCTCCAAGGGACATAATTTTTCAATAAATTCTGAGAATGCTGTGCTAATGCCATGGAAATCCAGGCTGGTAAGCTTGCATTGTGTCATCAGCTGTCCTTTTGTGACTGCATCGCTTATTAGATCTTTTGAGCCTTCCACTGAACACCTACTACATAAGGTAATAGGGACTACCCCCAGGCGCCCCGCAACCCGCTGGAGAATATCCAGTCCTCCCCCCGAGAGGGGAGGCTGGTGCATGAATATTCCCAAACAGATCTTGGACCTGCTGGATAGATTTAAGATTTTGCCGCCTACGACCGGTTTCGACCCAAGGTGGGTCTCATCAGGTAGGCATACGGCGTAACCTGATATTGCAAACACAACGCATATACTAGAAGCCGCCTCCAGATTTTGATTGGTAGCAACCACTAGTCCAGCGTGGATTGCATCCCTAAAGCTTTATGGGGTGTTGCAGTGGAAGAAGACTGACTAATTTTGAAAAGGCATCATCATCATCATCATCATCAGTCCCTTGCCCGAACTGGGCGTTGGGGGGACTGAAAGGCAGCAGCAACAGACAGTGCTCTCCACTGAGTTCTATTTTGGGCGGTGGCAAGCAAGTCTGGCATCTCGAGTTCGGTCCATTCTTTTATGTTTGCGACCCAACTCTTTCTCTGACGACCTCGCCGACGACTTCCTTCGAGAGTGCCTTGGAGGATAGTCTTGGACAAGGTGTTGTGTCGGGTCACGTGGCCAAACCAAGCAAGCTTGCGCCGTTTCACGGTTGCCAGAAGAGGTTCATGTGGGCCCACCAGGGAGGTGACGATGCTCCGTACATATTCGTTGGTTTTGTGCTCGCGGTACGAGATGCGGAGCAACTTCCTCAGGCACTTGTTCTCAAAGGCCTGGATTTTCTTTTCTGAGTCTGCAAGCAGTGTCCAAGTCTCACAGCCGTAGAGTAGAATAGACACTACGAGGGACTTGTAAAGCCTGTACTTGATGGTGAAGCTGATGGAGTTACTTCGCCATATCCTGTCCAGCCTGGCCATTGCGGATGTTGCTGTACCTATCCTGATACGGATCTCTGCTACGCAACTACCGTCTTTGGACAGGGTGGCTCCCAAGTACTTGAAGCTATTGACCTCTTCTAGCTTCTGGCCGTTCATGTGAATGTTGCTGCTGCTGTCGCTTGTGGTGTTGATCATCACTTTGCTTTTATCCGTACTGATCTCCATGCCATAAGACCCTGCGCTACTTGAAAGTTTGTCTGTCAGGTTTTGGAGCTCACTATTGCTGCCTGCCATGAGGTCAATATCGTCTGCGAATCGAAGATTGCACAGGGATCTGCCACCAATAGAGATTGAAGTATGGTGGTCGTGGAGGGTTTCCTGCATGATCTTCTCCAGGAATATGTTGAAAAGGACAGGAGAGAGCAGGCATCCTTGACGGACACCGATCGTCGTCCTGAAGAACTCGCCTGACTGATTGTTAAGTAGAACCGCGCTGCAGGCGTTCTTGTAAAGCGCTTCTATCATTTGGATCAGTCCCTCCTCTATGTTGAACGATCTCATGACTTGCCAGAGTCCGTCGTGCCAGACGCGATCAAATGCTTTCCTGAAATCAATGAAGTTGTGGTAGAGTTCGCGCTGATGCTGCAGATGTTTCTCGATCAGGACGCGGCAGTTGAAAATCTGCTCTACAGTGCTTCTTCCAACTCTGAAGCCAGCCTGTTCTTCTGCCAGCAGTTCCTCGGCGAAAGTTTTGAGGCGGTTGAGAATGATTCTAAGCATTACTTTGCTAGGGTGACTTATCAGACTGATAGTTCTGTAGTTCTGGCACTGTTTCATGTTTCCTTTCTTGGGGAGCGGGATCACTAGAGACTGTGTCCATTCTACTGGCCATTTCTTTTGCTCCCAGATCTTTTGACAGAGTGTAGTGAGGACCTTCGTTGTTACTTCTCCTCCATGTTTCAACAGTTCAGCAGGTATGTTGTCTACACCTGGAGACTTTCCTCCCTTCAGGCTGCGTACGGCTGCTTCCACCTCTTCAGCTAACACTGGCAGGTCTTCAGCCTTCCTGGCCCCAGCCTGGTTGTTTTGGAGGATGCTGGTGGCAACACCTAGGCAATTTTGTGGTACAATTATTCATTAGTTATAACAAAGGCGTCGCCCAAGCCAAAAAATGCACTCAATCAGAGTAGCTCCAAGGGACATAATTTTTCAATAAATTCTGAGAATGCTGTGCTAATGCCATGGAAATCCAGGCTGGTAAGCTTGCATTGTGTCATCAGGACATCAGCTGTCCTTTTGTGACTGCATCGCTTATTAGATCTTTTGAGCCTTCCACTGAACACCTACTACATAAAGTAATAGGGACTACCCCCAGGCGCCCCGCAACCCGCTGGAGAATATCCAGTCCTCCCCCCGAGAGGGGAGGCTAGTGCATGAATATTCCCAAACAGATCTTGGACCTGCTGGATAGATTTAAGATTACTTAAATCTTAAATCCTTTGTCCAGTCTCTACCTACCTACATTAAAGACACCTACATTAAAGATCTTGGACCTGCTGGATAGATTTAAGATTACTTAAATCTTCCAACCCTTTGTCCAGTCTCTACCTACCTACATTAAAGACACCAACCATGCTCTAGAGATCATAGACCAAGTCAACCAGAAACAACTTTTCAAACCTGAACTGTTGTTTACACTTGATGTCACTTCACTATATACTGTCATACCGCACAATGACGGCCTCAATGCTCTTTCGTACTTCCTCAACCAAAGAAGTCATAAACAACCTCCTACTCATACTCTTATACGTCTGGCTGAATTGGTTCTCTCTCTTAACAGTTTCTCCTTTGATGGCGTCACCTTCGCTCAGTGCAGTGGCGTAGCGATGGGCACTAAAATGGGACCCAGCTATGCCTGCCTCTTCATGGGTTTCCTTGAGAACCAAATACTTCAGACATACACCGGGCCTGTCCCTGAGATGTATAAACGCTACATCGATGATGGTATCGGAGCTACACACATGACCCACGCTGCACTTTTAGACTTCATTCACTTCGTGCAGGATTTCCACCCATCCATCAAGTTCACATACAATATATCAGCTACTTCAGTCGACTTTCTGGACATGAGCATCAGTATTGACTGCGGAATGTTGAAAACTTCAATACATTACAAGCCTACCGATTCACATTCATTCCTCGACTACCGCTCTTCGCACAACCCCAAATGTAAGAATAGCATCCCATTTTCTCAGTTTCTTCGGCTTAAAAGAATCTGTTCCGAAAAATCAGATTTTGATGTTCAATCCAAAGAAATGGCTGGATTTTTCATCGACAGACATTACCCACATACTGTTGTTCAAGGTTCTCTCCAAACAGTACAAAAACTTAGTCGCGCGAGTATACTGCAGACTAAGCCTACCGCTGAGAGTGACAGGCCCATCGTAACCATGGTTTACCATCCGCACACCAATCCGGTTCGTAAAATACTTCTTTCTAACTGGGGTCTTTTGTCATCCAGTAAAGAGTCCGCTGCTATCTTTTCTGAACCTCCGTTGGTGGCTTTCAAGAGGGATATTAATTTACGAGACATGCTTGTTCGCTCTACTCTTAAGCCTCGTTCTACCACCAGACCCTCCGGCTCCACACCGTGCAATGTTCCAAATTGCAAGACATGTCCTTTTATTTGCCCTTCTACAGTGGTGAATGGTCCACGCTACAAATTCAACATAGACAGATACTTCACATGTCAAACTACCAACGTGATTTATGTCATCTCCTGTGTGAAATGCGGCCAACTCTATGTTGGAGAGACGGAAAGAACCATCAACGACCGTTTTAAAGAACATCTTCAGTCGGTCAAGTACCATTACAATAGACCGGTCGGGCGACATTTCAACCAGGCCGATCACTCCGTCTCGGACATTCGTGTTAAAGGCCTCTGGCTTATGCAAGCCAGTAATGTCTGGGCCAGGAAAGACCGAGAAAAATTTTTGATTAATAAACTGGGCACTGTGGCGCCACTCGGGATGAATATGAAAGATTAACTTTTTGGACCTTACCTGTGTCTTCTGCTAACTGTCATTTACCTTACCGAGTCGCTTCTGTCTGACTACTCACTAACCAGATAGTTGCGGCTGGCGCTGATTGATATGTACTTTGTGCCTCCCATGGGGACTTTTTCAGCGCTGGCCATACGTTAAGTTGGATCCCTTGCCCTTCCCTGTCGGGCGCCTGGTCGCCGGTCCTTGGATTTATGCGCGGGTGTGGGGGGCGATCATGTGCATTCCCTTGGGGATGTATGTGGTCGTCTTGTTCGCATGCCTGTGCGTTCGTCCGTGGGCTGGAGGGTGCCTGTTGGGTGGGGCTGGTGGCTCTGTTTGTTTGCCTCCCCCCCCCCTCCCTTTTTGTTTTCTCTCTCTCTCTCTCTCTCTCTCTCTCTCTCTCTCTCTCTCTCTCTCTCTCTCTCTCTCTCTCTCTCTCTCTCTCTCTCTCTCTCTCTCTCTCTCTCTCTCTCTCTCTCTCTCTACACTCATGTGCTGATCTATAAAACTTTCTGAGTATTAAAAAAAAAAAAAAAAAAAAAAAAAAAAAAAATCACAGCCGGGTAAACAGAATCTATCCAGTTAAAGAAAAGTACTTGTAGCACTATGTTACACTACACGTATATCACTCGTTGAAAATCCGGCCAAACAGAAGTAATTTGAAAACATAGTAGACCTTTAAAGCCAACACAAATTTAGCACTCTGCCCACATTAAAAAAAAAAAAAAAAAAAAAAAATAGTAAGCGTTAAGAAGGTTTGCTATCGGCAGGCGGTACCAGGTGCCCATAGGAATGAGCTGGAACGAGGTCAGCTCTCTGATCCCATACGCCGCCGCGACTGCTGTACTCAATTTCTAACTACCCTTACGTCCGGTGACTAACCAACCCCTGTCATCCCTCTAAATTTAACTCCCCTACAAAATAAATAAATAAATAAATAAATTTTAAAAAAAAATAGGAAAATGAAAAACCCGTGTCGTAACACACCTCCCCTAACAATTTCGATTCGAATGGGTGGGTTTGCAGAAGAACTGAACAGCCGTGCCCCCGCCCTCTCTTCTTGATCCCACACGCCGCCGCGGCGGACTGCTGCGTACTCTATTCTAACTCTACAACTTATCAGTCCCTCCAACCACTTCACTCCCACCCCTCCCCCAACTCTCAGCCACAGTATTCACCATGGCGTACTCATCCCCCATCATGTTACGTCAGCCTACCCTCCAGTCGCAAGCCCCTTCTCAATCCCCTAATCCCAACGACCCCATTGTGAAGGACACTCTCGATGACAAACAGAAAGTGTTCAGTGACACAAATATCGATGTCCTGAAACGATGGAGGAAAGCCTTGTCTTTTCGCTATGTCCACCTGCTAGAGGCGACTAACAACGGTTACGAGGTGGTGTGGAAGGACGTCGACTTTGACAACAGAACCATCAACCGCACAGACATCAACTTGCGTACCCGCGCAGCCGGAATCCCAGACACCCTGGCCAAGACCTTTGTGCAAGTGAAGAAGGGTGGCGTGAACTGTATCACGGTAACTCTATATTACAAACTGAAGCGTACTCTTGGAGGAACCTGTCTGATTCAAGGAGTTAGAGCTGAGGAGTGGGTGCAGACGGAGTTCTGCCAGTTGTGTGCCCTGGTCAGGTCACTACAAAATCTCGACTTTGACGAAGGCAATGTACCACCGCCCACATTCAGTCATTTACCCCTGTGTTCTACCGACCAGCCACCCAATTCCCCATCCGTTCAGCCCCCGTCCTCTACTCCTGCTTGTAATGAGGTCTCATTACTTGACTCTGGCGATAAGTGGATTAGTGACCAGTCCACGACCCATCGCCCATCTCGTCTACTCCTCCCAGCCTCCGAGCCCTGCACGCCGCACCTTGCTAATCCTGCCTCTAGGGCTGTGGGAGGGGCCACAGCCACTAGGGAGACAACACCAGCGACCATCCTGAGGGCAACTTCCACACCATCTCCACCCGACAGCCAAGCTGTCAGTTTTCCTGGGGAGTTTGGTGGTGGTGATGTAATCAACTTGACCTTCGCCACGCCCACCACACACCGCGCTCATCTGGAGTCAGTTATCCATACAACAGCTGATACTGTCAGTACGCCTACACCTGGATTAAGTAACCACGTCATCGTGCCGGTTACCGACGCATCTACTGCTTCTGTGGCAGAATCACAGCGGCCGGCAGCTGGTCCTCCTGAGGACACGATGACGCCAGGCAGCCGGCGAATTTCTTCAGTCTTTCGGCTGCCCCTTCGAAAGTTGGCAGCGGTACCAGCATTGCGGGCGTCTGCTTGCCTACGGGCTGACCTCCGTTCCGCCCAGTTCACTATCCGAGGCCTGCGGAAGGAGATTGGCATCTTAAAAAAAGGCCTGACGTATGCCTTCACTAAAATTGACCAATTGGACAGTCGGATCAGAGATGAGGCGGTCAAAACGAAGAAAACCCTACAAGTGTCCGACAGAACTGCATGTGCCGATCTCGCAGCGCTCAACGGGCAACTTCACTACGGAGTCTGAGCGACACACAGCGTACACTGCAGGGCACCGTGAACCACCTGTCGTCTGTTAAAGATAAGCAAACTAATCACATGCGTGACTTGAATAAAAAGTTGACCATGCTTGCGACTGTCCCATCACAGGAAGTTGCCCCGAGTGGGATGAGCACCACAATGACCCCACGTATCCCCGCCGGCAGGGACAGCCCTCCATGTGGCGACCGTATCCCAGTGCTGATCACCTCCAATGCTCGGTGTCTCGACAATAGCTCAGGACAAAGTGGAGCCATGGAAACTGAGCCCAGTAATCAGAATAATCCAGCCCTGACTTCCACAGGTCCCGCCAGTCAGGATAATCGCCGCCCTGCACCCGACCCTAGCAGTGGCCCCGATACCAACCCCCGTGGAAGCCTCGCCCAAGGGCCGCACGATGCACAGCATTACGGCCTTGACCCCCGTCGCCGTAACAACCGTCAAAGACCAGCGGTAGTAATGCTGCAACAGCGTGTCCTCCCTGATACAACCACTCTGCTTGTGGGAGATTCCATCCTGCAGCACGTGAGGGGAGACAGGATGGCGACCGGCCCCCAGGACAAAGTGCAGGTAGTTTCTGTGTCCGGCCTCAACACCCAGCAGATTACAGACTGGCTGGCACAGATACCTCCTTCTCCAGGCGTGCACCTCGTAACTTTCCATGTCGGCATAAACGACTGCAAGCTAGGCCGTGCTATTACCCCCCAGGTATGGATGGACATTGCCAACCTGTGTAGACGCGCCTTTCCACACGCCCAACTACAGGCCTCGGGTATCATCCCTGCTAGAGGACACTGTACCATCAACAGTAATATACACCTGTCTAATGCTAATCTCCGACAGGTCTGTGATGGTGTGGAAATGGTGTTCATTGACAATTATGCTATTTTTACCACACCAACAGGCGCCCCCAAGAAAACCCTATACAGACAAACCAAAGACAGGATTCACCCCAGCCGGCAGGGCGTGGTTAGCCTCGCTCTAAACATCAAGCTTAATGGACGCCTCGACTCCAGTCGCTCTAAACCTGCCGCAGGGAGTACAGATTATCGAGACCGCTCTGACATAACAGTGCCCAAACAAGTTTACTCCACTGTCGCCACTACTAGGCAACAGGGGCAGGCTTCAGAACTGATCAGCGGATCAGAGTTGGACCCTGCCTCAGCTGCTGGCCAGTCACATAGGTCTCTCAATCGACAGACCGTGTTGCCTCCCTTAGCACAGACGGCATCCCAGCAACCAGCTTGGCAGTACCTACCAGCGGTCATCGGTGACATGTCCCGCTACAATCAGCGTGGCCTCCAGGACAGTGGCTCTTGGTTCAAACCCCTGAACGTGATGATGCCGCAATACACACAGTACCCACACGCGGCACCGTATTACGGCTATCAACACCTTCAGTGGGCTCAGTCTCAAAACCACGCCACAGTGTGCTAAGTATCTACATATAGCCTAGCCACGTGACATTATTGTGACAAGTCCTATATATGAACGGCTTCCTTCTACATAGCTTTCCTTCATATGTCATATGTCTTATGATGGTGTTATGACTAACATTATTCATTCTCTTTCAAGTGGTTGCTGAGTGGTTTTCTTTCCTAATTTCTCAATGTTGGAAGTAGCGATAAAATGAAGCTATGCAAGGTTTTTGACTAAGCTGTAATGCGCGACATTAATTGCTGTGCTGACGCCGTATAGTGTTTTGACTGTGCCATTTCCGCCGTAATTGTTGCAAGCGGTGGGCATTCAACTGTGACCGTGAAGCGAGTTCTTTTACTGTGGCAGTGAAGCGAGTTGTTTACTGACTGGACTGTCTTGTATAGCCCAGTGAACTATTGACGCTAAAAGCCCATTAGCTCCCCAGGGCAGCGGCATCTAGTGTTTATCTGTTTTAAGTATTTATTCTGTTTGTAACTTTTATTAATTAGTTACATTATTAAATTTAGCCTTTTGTATTAATTTCTTTCATTTCATTAGTCTCGTGAGCAATTTTGCTGTTTGATCTGAAACGTTATAAACATGATATCAGATCAGCATTTAAATATTGGTCACTTAAACATATATCATTTGTATAACAAAATCCCTGATCTATGTGTGCTCTTGACTCAACCCAGTCCTTTTCATTTGTTTGGTGTCACTGAATCGCGCCTCAATCCTAACATTAGTGATGAGGCCGTTTCTATCCAGGACTTTGCTGTCTTGCGCCGCGATGCTGAACACTCGGGACAGACAGGTATAGCAGTGTATATACACAATTCAATCAGCGGTATCACCCGCAGGCGTAAAGACCTGGAATCACCAAATGTGGAATGTGTCTGGATTGAGTTGAGGGCAGACAAATCTAGTCCCGTGCTCGTCGGATACATTTATAGAAACCCAGCATCAACATTTCAATGGTATGACGAATTTACAGTTATGATGGATAAGGTCAGAAAGGCCACATCAGAAATGCTGATTTTGGGCGACTTTAATATCAATTTGCTCCTGAATAACCCTGCCTGAGAATGTACCATTTCTATGTTTGGACTGAAGCAATTAGTAACTGCTGCTACCCGTGTTAGTTCTACTTCCTCCACCCTTATTGACCACATCTACACAACTAATAAGTCAAGGGTGGTGGGAGTAGAGGTGCCCCAAATAGGGATTAGTGACCATTACCCTGTGTGTTGTGGCTGGGTATTGAAAGTAAATACTACTTTTCGTAAACACCAGCATACAACTATTAGATATAGATCTTTGAAGCGCTTCAACAAAGACATATTTCTGCACGACCTAAGTCAAGTATCTTTCCACACAGTTTACAACCAAGGTGACCCAAACGAGGCTCTGTCTGAATGGTACAGATTGTTTCTTGGTGTTCTTGATAAACATGCTCCTTTCAGAGAGAAACGAGTTAAAAATCCTCAACTTCCCGCGTGGTTGAACAACGAAATTAAAGATGCCATGCAGCTCCGAGATGATTATAAAAGGAGCAATAATTTTGTAGCTTACCGAAAACAAAGAAACCTTATAAAATATTTAGTTAGAAATGCTCAGAGGTCTCACTTTCACCATCTCATGAACGGCAAAAAAGATATCGTTTCTGTTTGGCGTGCAATAAACGCCTTTACGAGGTCCAGAAATACCGCACAGTGCACTAAAATATCAGCTGCTACGTTTAATCAGCATTTTCTCTCTACCGCCACTACACTGCTACAGAATCTTACGTCGCCCGGTCAACCGTCTGATGTTTCAGAAAAGCTAAAAAGGTTTTGTGCTGAAAGATTAACACCTAACACGTCTTGCAACATTCCGCTCTTAACAGTTTATGAAGTGGGAAAATCCATTTCTTCATTAAAGAGTAAACGTACATCTGGCCATGATGGAATTAGCAGCACTGTTCTTAAAATGGCTCTTCCATACGTCGTCGAGTCACTAACATACATCTACAACCTTTGCATACAACATGGACAATTTCCGTCTGGTCTGAAAACGGCAAAGGTAATACCGCTACCTAAAACGAAAGATTTAAATGACCCCAACCATTTCAGACCCATTTCTCTGTTGACAACTCTGTTAAAACCGATTGAAAGACATATCCACACACATTTACAACATTTCTTAGATAAATACAAACTCATCCATCCACTACAGTCTGGTTTTCGTAAAAGACATTCTTGTCACACAGCTTTGGTTCACCTGGTTGACAGATGGTTAACTGCTATGAATAATGGGCAAATGACTGGAGCGGTATTTTTGGGCCTTTCTAAAGCTTTTGATCTTGTCAAACATGATCTTTTAATTAAAAAGCTTGCTACCTATCAGCTGAGTAATGACACCCTTGCCTTCATTACATCATATCTAAATAGGCGCACACAGTACGTCTGTGTGAATGGTACAAACTCACATGAGGGGGTGATAGAGCACGGAGTACCACAAGGATCCGTCCTCGGTCCATTATTATTTTCAGTTTTTATAAACGATCTTCCCTTACATATATCCGACCCCCGTTTAATCTGTAGTCTCTTTGCTGATGATGGAACTCTTGACGTGTCATCGTCGGATGCATCCTGTATAACCCAGTCCCTACAAAGCGGCTTGAATGATGTTTCCACATGGTGTCAAAACAATCATATGATTCCGAATCCTACTAAGACCAAATGTATGTTAATTACTACTAGACAAAAGCAGCAGCTGAACTTGCCTCCCCTACAGCTATATTTGAATGGGCAGTCTGTTGAGCAAGTCAAGGAACAGCGGGTGCTTGGAATCATCATTGATGACAAACTGTGTTGGCAAAGCCATATTACCAAAGTGTGTAAAACAATATCAAAAAAATTATTCTTACTGTCAAAATTAAGATTTTTTACTAACGAACCAACAAGGAAACTTTTTTACTCTGCCCATATTCAGCCACATTTGGATTATGCCTCCTCAGTTTGGGATGGAAGCAGTGATGCTAATCTCAAAAGGATGAATTCGCTTCACAGGCGGGCAATCAAATTAATCATTGACAGACCCATGCAAGTCATTAGCACGGATTACAAGTTCAAGCTGCTGGATATCCTACCACTTGACAAGCAGTTTATTTATAATAAGTTGGTTCTTATGCGCAAAATCACCCTCTCAGACTCACCAGCCTATCTCTCTAATTTGTTCGCACTTGCCCACAGAGCTAGTCGAACATCAGGGAACAATCTGGTAGTACCAAGGCCCCGCTTAGATATTTACAAGACGTCCCTCTCCTACTCTGGTGCAAAATTATGGAACACAGTTCCTGCAGACATTAAAGCAACACCTTCTTTACGAATGTTCAAGTACCAACTGCTTAAATTTATTAAGAACACGTGAAAACATTTTTTTTTTTCATACCGTCATTGATGCAGAAACATTTCCTTATTCATATTCATGTATCATACATAATACTTTAGACTTGCTGAGGTGTTCTTTGTCATTTCTTTTGCAGCATAACATCATAATTTTTTTTTAAAATGTTTAATGTTCGATGTTTTGCTTGATGTCAGTGTGTGTGTGTGTGTGTGTGTGTGTGTGTGTGTGTGTGTGTGTGTGTGTGTGTGTGTGTGTGTGTGTGTGTGTGTGCGCGCGGATTGCTATATATCAGTGTGAATGTGTGTGTGTGCGTGTGTGTGTGTGTGTGTGTGTGTGTGTGTGTGTGTGTGTGTGTGTGTGTGTGTGTGTGTGTGTGTGTGTGTGTGTGTGTGTGTGTGTGTGTGGCGTGTAATGTGAGCATTGATTATTTGAAATGGAAGTATTGTTGCCTGTCAGTACTTTTACTATTATGTATACTTTTATATAAAACATTATGTGTATGTGTGTTTATGTGCATGCTATAGCTTAGCAAGGACATGATTGAAAAAAGGTCATTGAAGGTACCTAATCATTTATCCTTGAAAAATAAAGTTTCATTTCATTTCATTTCATTTCATTTCATTTCATTTCTCTCTCTCTCTCTCTCTCTCTCTCTCTCTCTCTCTCTCTCTCTCTCTCTCTCTCTCTCTCTCTCTCTCTCTCTTTCTCTCTTCCCCCTTTCTCTCTCTCTTCCCTTTCCCCCTCCCCTTCCCCCGCCCCTTTTGTCTTTCTCTCCCCCCACACCCGTTTTTTTTTTTTTTTTTTTTTTTTTTTTTTTTTTTTTTTTTTGAGTTACCCTTGAAGATGGTTTCACAACTACCTACTCTCCTCTTATACCATTATTCTCTTACTGAATTTGATTATTTGCTTTGTTTCATCGATATTCCTTGTTGTGTACCATGCTAAATGCTGGGTTTTTTTTCCCGGGGTCCTCCCGTTTTTCCCCGAGGTAGTCCTCAACTCGATGGTGATATAAGGTTTGCCTTCGGGTTGGTGTTTAGCTGGCTTTGTGTATTAGACACTCAGCCTACTTCGTGCCCAAGGGTACTCCCCGTTCGTTCTCTCTCTCTCTCTCTCTCTCTCTCTCTCTCTCTCTCTCTCTCTCTCTCTCTCTCTCTCTTTCTCTTTCTCTCTCCCCCCCCCCCCCTCTCTCTCTCTCTCTCTCTCTCTCGCTGTCTCTCTTCTCTCTCTCTCTCCCCGGCCTCACACACGCGCATTTACTTTTGCTCGCTCCTGCGCGCGCTTACACACACTCTTGTCTCTCGTGTTTAGTTTCTCTCGGAGTCTTTCTCTTACGATTTTTTTCTTTGACGTCATTTTTACTTTTGTTCTTCCTTTCCTTTTCTTTTCTTTTTCTTTTTACGTCACCTTCAGTTGCCACATTCCTTCTGCATCTGAAGATAAGTAGCAAATAATGTCTCTGTTTGTTTGTCTATTTTGACAAAGGGTATTTACCCGAAATATTAATAAATTGTGTTGTACCGTTTTTTCTAAGCGTGTTTCTTTCTCCGTTGGGTACTTCTTTGAAAGTTCTTTGTATTTAGGTTACTTGGTCTGAGGCTGTCTGGCGGTGAATTAGTGGCAAAGATTTTAGAAGAAAAAAATCTGCGTTCACTGGCAGCGAAGGGGTTCACTCATCAAGCCCTAACGCACTACAGCAGGAGATGGATCGACCATGATAATTCAAGGGTAATGCCAGATTAGCTTGGCGCCATCAGGCGCCAAGCTAATCTGGAATTACCCTTGAGTTATCATGGTCGGTCCATCTCCTGCAACTTGTACATAGTCGTTAGGAGGTGACACCCCCAAAGTTTGGAAAAACTGCCGTGGGGTTAAATGGGTTAATAGCCGACGAGTGCCTGAGGACATGTTCCTTGCTTGGCATTGGCTTTGAATCGAAGAGTGTTGGGGGGTGGAGGGGTGGTGGTGGTGGGGGTAGGGGAGGCTTTGTGATTTGTGATTAAAATTTTTCAGTTCTCGTGACATGATTCGTGATCGCAAACTTTTCGTCCTCGTGATCCATGAAAGAAGACGTCGTGAAACTTGGATGCTAAAATAAACTAAGAATTTCGTGATCCATGAAAACGTCATGGTTATTTCGTGAAACGTGAAAAGTCTCTTGCCACACTGTATGATCTATGTAGAAAACCACTCCTCCCATCCCAATGCGCAAAAGACTATCGGGCTGACGTCGACCTGGTGGCATTTTGCGCAACGGGATCCCCTATCCCACGCTGTTTGACTTTCCGAACAGTTGAGAAATGAATGCAATGACCTCCACCAACAGCCTCTCTCTCCCCCCCCCCCTCCCCCCGTTGTTATATATTTCGGGCAGTAAACGATGTTATGAAAGAGCTACCTTCTATTTCTCCGTCGTCTCTTGCGTCGTGAAACGTGATTGCAATTTTTTTTAGATTCGTGAATGGCAAAAAAAATCGTGAATCCGTGATGGTACTCCCCACCCCTTTTCAAGGGAAAGGGGCGGCCAGAAAGCCACCGGATCAATTTCCTGTTCTATACTTACGTAGGAAGCCAATTGTTTTCTTGGCTGCCGGCAGAAAAAAGGAAAGTCTTAAGTGGTTTAGTAATGCATGACGGTCGTTAAAATAAAATGGGTATTGATTAGAGAGATCTGCTTCTACGTTGATTTGCTGAGCTCACTGGACCATGAGCCTTCCTATTTTATGTACACCGACAGGCACTCGATGGTAAACTCCTTTGAAAACGGTCATACATGTATGGTCTCGCGCCGTTTAGCTCCGCAATATCATGCCCTTTTAGATAACTGCCTGTCAGGGAAGGGCAGAGGAGTTAACCCCTTCGCTGCGGATTTCGCGTCAAAAGCCATTGCACACTGATCGACATTTGCGTAAAGAACACATCCTAAACAAGATAAGATAAGATAAGATGAGATGAGATGAGATGATGAGATGAGATGAGATGATGAGATGAGATGATGAGATGAGATGAGATGAGATGAACTTTATTGCCAGATGCTTAAACATTAGGATTTTTTTTTTTGCGGCGTAACTGACGAGACGTAAATGGGACCAGAATTAGGCACACATAACGTATCAGACCAGCAAGAGACATAAATGGGGCCATAAACAGGCATATAGGACATAGGACCAACAAGAGACATAAATCCTCATGAGCCCCCGCGACTGCGGGGGCTCATGAGGTTTTATGTCTCTTCCCTTGCAGCTGGTCAGCGTTCGCCTTGCTCCGGCAGTTACTAGGGGTTAAATCATGGTGAGAGGCCTGTAAATTAGATCTTCCACGTGATGCTAAAGTGACAACTGAATTCAATGCAATGCGCCGGAAGGTTTGCAATATCAGTTATATATTTCAGTTTGATCTTTTCCGTATTTTCATTTACAGAAAAAAAATAAAACATGGCGGAATGGAAAATACTGCGTGATAATCGAACCGGTTAAATGAAGCATGGTGTTATGATTATAGTTAACCGCAGGCCCTTATATGCCCACCAGAAGAAAAGTGCCACTGGAACAAACAAACCGCTCATCAGTCTCCGCCACGAAGGGAAGGAATCGATGATGGGGAATGAATAGGGGGTGCTATCAACTAAATTCGTGACACCTGATGTCTGCATTTTCCTTCTTCATGATTCCTGGCAGCATATTGTCGTAGAACGTGACTAGCGGAAAAGGTCAATGATAACATCGTGACAAATTATATTTTTTTCTCTCTCCCGTTTTCAGTCGTGATCCATAATTAATACTACGTTCGGATCCGTCCAGACACCGCGACACTACTCCCTCCTCGCCCTCCCCCATCGCCCTCCCCACCCCTTTCCTCTTCCCTTGTTTTCCTTCATTGATGCGCTAGCATCGCCACAAGTCCGGTTGCTGTGACAACGCATCAACAAATGGCCGGGTAATTCGAGAATTGTCACTAAAACCCTGCTATGTCTTCTTCCATTCTGAGTAACAGCCACAGCCGATCTGTATATTCAAAAGCCCGGGATCCTAAGGCAAGAGGCATGGATTCTCACGAGCCCTTGCTATGCAGGGGCTCATGAGAATCTATGCCGGCTTGCACGTGAATTTGTGTAGGGACTAGACTGCAGTTTGTAGTGGCGAGACTCATCGCCTGACAACGGTGGCTGTCAGTACCAGGATGTTGCCTGCAGGGTGAGGGAGAAATTACAGGTACTGTTTCTCCGTCGTCGGGCGGTAAGTAATGTGTTTATTTATTTATTTATTTATTTATATTATTTTTTTTTTTTTTTGGGGGGGGGGGTAATTTAATTTTTTGTTTGTTTGTTTGTCTGTTGTTGTGGTGGTGAATGTGGTGTTTTATGTGGTAATAGTGCATGTTAGTTGTTATTACTAATCAGTCAGTGTGATTGAACTGAAAGATTAGACCTTTCTAGGTGTTTTTTATTTTTATTTTTAAATTACAATTATTATTATTATTATTATTATTATTATTATTATTATTATTATTAGAACACATGCGTTATTATTATTATTATTATTATTATTATTAAAATTTTTTTTACGTATGTTGTTATGTATGTGTGTATGTATGTATGTATGAGTGTATTATTATTATTATTATTATTACACTTGTATTCTTCTTCTCCTTCTTCTTAGTTCTCTTGACAGTAAAATAAAAAAAAAAAAGAAAAAGAAAAAAAGACTAGATCTGTTAACGACGTGAATTTCCAGTTTATATACTGCCAGTTTCAAATAAGTTTGAAGGAGTCTCGGGATACGAAATACCAGACTCTCGTGTTTGATTAGACTTTTATTATCTGTCTTCATACATCAGACCCCAGGCCTCCAATGTTTTTTTCAATACTGACTTGTAACCAAGACATGCAGGCCATCTATGATGGATCCACAATGACCACGATAACTCAAGGGTTGGTGTTTATTTAGCCGTGGCGCCCGCTGGAGAGACGCAAGCTGGTCAGACACGACCTGTGAGCGATCATGGTCAATATGACACTGAGTAGTATAACTCTGGCGCACACTGGTTGTCTCCGTCGACTCGCTGCGCTATCAACGCAGCGAATCGACGGCGACAACCAGTGTGACTTTGGGGTTTTAAATACTGCAGTACCAGTCAATGCAAGTTTTGTTCACGTCGGTTGTAGGCACACAGGCATTTTTAGAAATCCAAGCGGTGATGGGTTATAGGTAATATAATTACGCCCCACCTTGTTTTTCTAAATCAATCTGCCGTCTCACACGCGCACACACCGCCCCGACGGTAGGTACGCCGAAATGCACTTACGGTATAACGTGGATTACAGGTACCGTTCACTGAACACTGACAGAAATGGAATTGGACGTCAGGATGCGATCATGAAATCAATTTATCTGCTCTAATCACAGGGGAAGCTTATGCAGACACAAATGAAAAATAGCTGGTTGCTTCATATGAAGCTGTAGATTTCACAATTATGAATTGATTACCGTGCGTTAAAAAACATCGGAAGATAGATCGACCAGTATACTGCCCTAAAAGGGGGGGGGGGGGGAGTTAAGTCTGTCACGTGGAAAGAGAGACTTTTAACGTACATGTATTACATTGACAGTCTCCGGCTTTTCACAAGAATGGCCGACTTGCGGTATTGTGCCTTCTAGGGCAGTCATAGACCAAGAGAAGGCACTAAGCTAATCTGGCAATACCCACGTTGAATTATGAGAAGAAAGCTGCACACGTCATTACAAGGTGTGAATGAGTTACACAAAGTGATACGTATGCAAACAGTTCCACCATGTACTCGCCATGGTCAGTCCTTTCGTCTGTTACCCTTGAGCTATCGTTGACTGTCTACCTTCAGCGCTCAACGTAAAATAGTAAGCTGTACATTCGTGTGCGTTGATCAAGCGTAGCACCAGTTACATAAATCTACCTCAGTAGGGAAAGGTACAGACGTATGACTGATTAGTGATTGGTCTTTCAAGTGAATTGTCCCGGCTAACTATAGAATCTAGAGTCACACAAACCCAAGCTCATCGGCACCGGCTACTGCGGTCTCCTAATCAGTGTTTACCTTCGAGTTAAATCTTTCAGTTTCACAGTCAAGTTAATGGTACATGTCAAAAAGCTGATTGCAAACAGGTAAAATGCAGAAAATAAATAACCCCAACGAAGAAAAAAAAAAAAACACGCTTAGAAAAAACAGTTACAACACAGGTTTAAAAAAAAAATAATCAAACAAATAAAAATTAAATTGTGTTGCAATTGTCGTTTCTAAGCGTGTTTCTTTTTTCGTTGGGTTCTTCCCTACGTGTTAAATCGTGGGCTACGTATACAAGGTACAAGATGCCACATAAATTTGGCTCATGCTTAGAGCTAGACGCACGCCTGACGAGAGAAATGGATTGGCCACGATAGCTCAAGGTTAGTGCCTGATTAGCTTGGCGCCTATAGGCGCCAAGATAATTCAGGCGCTACCCTTGAGCTATCGTTGACAGTCTACCTTCAGCGCTCAACGTAAAATAGTAAGCTGTACATTCATGTGCGTTGATCAAGCGTAGCACCAGTTACATAATCTACCTAGGGAAAGGTACAGACGTATGCCAACTAAAGGCTACATAACAATCCGTTTGTTTTTTTTCCCCTCCTATTATTACTGACCACAGCACATTCTGGTTGAGCTGGCGAGGCGTCGCTATCGTAGGGAAAGAGGGAAACAATTAGTGTGGATCTATATTTGAAATACACGATTGGATGCTTTTTAATTTTAATTGTTTAAAGCCTCATTTGTATCAAGAAAACCCAAACTGAAAGTCTGTTTCAAAAGCCTGTCATACACACACAAAACTGCACATTTACCGGAATGTTCTCCTGTAGGCGAATAACTGAATAAGACCATATTAATACTTTTACAGTTCATGTTTGTTTGCGTTTTGTCATGTTTCCAGCCATTGCACAGACAATAATTATATGCATTTACAAGCGGCTTATATTGATGTACAGGCAAGAGTAGGTATACAAAGCATTATCTACCAATTCCGATTCTGCCATTATAATTGTCATAATCACAATGACGATGAAACACATTTATTTGGTTATGAGGTCTGTTATGCCTGCGGACCCACTGCGCCATCGTGAAAGCGCGCGCTCGGTTGCTAAGGCGTGTATTATGTAGACACCTACACTGGCACACAATCGCGTCACGCCCCCCAGCAACGCGAGAGTAGGCAGTTCTCCCACCTGCAAGAGGCAAAGATTCTCATGAGACCCTGCGACTCATGGGGTTTATGAGAATCTGTGCCTCTTGTTACGATCAATTTATTCATTAATATCTCCTACAGAGATACTGAGTTGTTGTTTGTGCGTGAGACTGGCACAGCAACGAAGCCAGGCTAAGCCGTGTAGATCTATCGGCGTGTGTTTCCGCCGGCCTGCTGGTTCGGTTTATCGATCGACGAGGTCTAGTAGAGTGTGGATTCTATGTGACAACCTTCTCAAGACTTTCTTCGATACCGACTCGAGCCTTCTGCTGTTTGAGCCAACATGGCGGGCGTCCGGTGAGTGTTTGTGATAAGAAAATGCAATGTGTTGTTAAGTTACCGCGGCCGACTTGTACAGGCACTGCGAGGGGTCTTTGAAACAATCGCCGTAATCCGGTATCTTGGCCTGCGCCAGAGGTTGCTTATGTGTCCGTGTGTGGAATTAGGGACCATTGTATGTCTTCGGGAGAGGTAACGGGGGTTTGCGGCGCGCAAGCAGCGTAGGTGGTTGTCAATGTAAACAATAATGGCGGACGTATAAATGTGTGACGCGTTCAGTTTTTGTATGGTGACAGCCTAAAAGCGATTAATTCTTAGACAGGCGGTCAAAAACAGTATCGCCTCCCTCTGCCAGTGTATTATAAGCCGGCTATCTTTTGTTTGTCAGTTTATATATGGCATGACTCGACGGTCAGTGTGTGTGTGTGTGTGTGTGTGTGTGTGTGTGTGTGTGTGTGTGCGCGCGCGTGTCTGTGGCATGCGTGTACGTGCGTGTTTGTGTGTTTGCGGTTAACTACTGACGAAAAAAAAAAGTTGATCAGCAGAAAGGTCAGGCCCGCTGACACTTGATATGGGCACGTTGGAACCTACCTAGCTACATCATTATGGACATGACTGAAAAAGTTCTTTTGCACATCTATCATTTATCCTGTGTAAAAGTTTCATTTCATTTCATCATGAGGCGGGAGGGAGGGGGAGGGGGGGGGGGGGAAGGGGCAACCTTGTATACTTACTCAGATCTGCTGTGATCTCTCAGACCGAGACCGTCATTATTAAACTGATAAAGCAAACCCTCAACAGTACCAGGCCCTACGTGCTAGTCAGTGTAGATCGATTGTGCCACTACCTCCCTCCTCAGCCCCCCCCCCCCCCCCCATCCTCTCCACTAGGGACTTCAGATTGAATGTCATAGTATAGTCAGAGACAATATTATAGTCTCGGTGTAACATGTTTATTGTTCACTGAGATACGAGCTAATTTGAACCGAGCCGCAGCAGGAGTCGGTCATGATCAGATTTGTACTTCTAGTTACACTGATTTTTCGTTGGGCGAAAAAACAAACAAACAAAGAAACAACCGCATAATATCGTGTCCGGTAGTGACACACACCGTCAGCCGTGTATGCGAAAATGGAGTGCCGGGTAGCAAAAGGCCATCCGTCCTCATGAGCCCCCGCAATTGCGGTGGCTCATGAGGATCTATAGCATACCTCTTGCAGACGGCATGTGCTCGTGCCTAGCTCCCTGGACCGAACGGATCAAACCAGACAGAATGTACAAACCGAGAGGCAATGCCGCACTGATATCATTAACAGACGTTCAAGGGCAGCTATTGAATTCTCTTTTCAGTCGACTGTTTATCAAAACTCCCCTACCTGGTGTTGCCTCCCTTGAGCTTCCTTGTCATTACTGCCGTGATGTGTGAACCCGTGCTGGGCCCAATGAGGTGGATCTGGGATTGGGGGATGGGGGGTGGGGGTGTAGAAATTCCACCACCCCCCGGCCAAAAATACATTAAAGTTACCTTTTATGGAGCGGTTTGGAATCCCCCCCCCACCCCCCACACGGCGCACTCCTCCTGGAACGGGTGGTGGGAAGTTGCGACAGGTCCTCACACACGCTTGGCGGGCCTACCCCCCCCCCCCCCTCCCCCCTTTTTTTTTTTTTTTGGCCACGGGGAAAACAAGACCGTCCTTCTGTGCCTTGGAACCAGAACGTGTGAAAAGCAAGTCTCGATCCGTTATTCACCACCACCACTCATTGCTGAACTTATACTTCTAAGTGTGTTTGTGTTTTCTTCCTTGGGATGTTCTCAGCCCACATCCCACTGCGGTGTCCTCAGTGTGAATATTTTATTGAACTATCGACCGACCAGGTCATGAGCTAATCGATCGAGTTTATTATCATTGATCAAGTGACTGACAGACCGAATGACTGTTTGATCGATTGGCTGTCGGTAGCATTTTATTTATTTATTTTTTTTGTCGCGACGAGTCCTGCAGGAATCATCGCTACAAAAACCCCTACCGACAACAGGGTTAAAAGTAGACGGATGAAGGATTGATCATTTCATTGACCGAATCATTGATCTATTTGATTACTCAATTGGCTGACCTGATTGACTGATCGATTTGATTACTTGACTGATCGAATACCAACTGACTGATTGACTGTTTGATCGTTGCTTTGTGCAGGGCGGAAGGTCATGTGAAGAGCTCCGAGTACACAAATAAGTACAGGGAGTACCCGCAACAGCCGAGGGTGCAGGGCTTCAGGCCAGACGCGCAGCCCGTGCATATAGACGCCGCTATGGAGAGCACCACCACTAACAAGTATGTACTGCAACTCACACACACACACACACACACACACACACACACACACACACACACACACACACACACACACACACACACACACACACACATACACACACACACACACACACACACACACCGGCACATGGACTCACGAAGTACACGCACAAACACAAAAGTCCCCCCTCCCTCGCCCCTCTTTCCCTCCACACCAGACGCGCGCGCACGCGCGTGAGAACACGGCTCATGAATGTTCAGTAATGTCCCATTGTTCACCCGTTATCAAGTCACTCAATGAGGGCTAGCAGAACTTGAAACTGGCCGGCGGGCGTGTAAAGCAATATTGCTGACAGTACATACATCTAACTCATTTAACCACACGGACACATTTCCCAAAGTTTGGAGGAGTCACCTAACGACCATGTATCAGTTGCAGGAGATGGATCGACTTTGATAATTCAAGGGTAGTGCTAGATTATCTTGGCGCCATCAGGCGCCAAGAGGCTAATCTGGCACTACCCTTGAATTACTGATGAGGGATCGACCGTAATCCGAAGGGTAATGCTATACTGGTTTGGCGCCAAGCTAATGTGGCACTAGCTTTGAATTATCATGGTCGATCCATCTCCTGCTGTATTGTCGGGGCTAAATGGGTTAATGTGTCTAACTATCATAACAGGCTTGTCGTATCATCACCCCACAGTGGTCTCATGACCGGCCTATCACCGAAGTGAGAGTTCAAATTCGTATGTCCACACACTGATAAGACCGTAGAAGTACTTGTACGGGTGGAATGCCATCTGAATGAAGCCCAGTCTGGTGTACAGTGCGCGTGCCGGTTGGTGCACCTCAGTTGTGATCAGGAAAATGGAGTCGTACCCTCGCTGCTTGCAGAACTCGATTGCAGTCCGAACTAACTGCTTGGCAATCCCCAGCCCCCTGTATTTACTTGTCACTGCCATTCTGCGTAGCCAGGCAACTTTAGCGCTGACTGTGTCGAGAGTCCTTTCATTAACCCCTTTGTGCACGCGGTCGCTGGGACCACGGTAAACTGTATTGCTCACATGGCAGTTGAAGTGTGTGCCAATAGGCGTGGTCGTTGACTTGTCACTGTCGATGCCATGTTTTTCACCAGTGCCTCCCCTCGCCTCATCCTGAGAGTTTTTGTCACTGTCATTAGCCTGATTTTGAGAGGTTTTATTGGTGTCCCTTGCAATGTAATCCGCTTTCTGCTCAAGAGTTTCTTTTCTCACAACGGCTATTGTTCCAACGATTTCTCCTTGGATTTCAGCTACCCAGAAATGACTATCTGCGGAATCAAAATATGATGCCTCAACATCTTTCATGTCAACAAAGTTGGGGCCGTAAAAAAAGTAAGCAGTGGCAATGAGAGAGGTCAGATACACAAGCAATGGGATGCAAGCGAGCAAAAGCAAAATTCCCCATAAAGCAGCACCGGTTGTTATGGCAACAGACACCGTGATTAATGCGATGGAAAGGGTTGCAGGGCGTTGCAAAGCGATGCAAAACGACGGCCAGACATTGCTGAAACTACCCTCTTTTAGAACACTTCGCGCTCCATCCGTATCCCCTGGTTGCCACGATCGCACTACAACTTGCATTTTGTCAAGGAATGTACTGTGACACACTCCGCAGTCGCTAAGCAGCAAACGATCTTCACAGCCGCGGCCACCAGCTTGGGTCACGTCATATTCAGGTCAAGTATTCATCTGACAAATGGCTGCCTGCCATTCTACTGAAGACCAACGCAGTGTAGAGTAGCTAACACTAATACCGAAGATAACTGGCGAACCGAAAAATGTCATTAGACAGGATAAAAGCTGCAGAAATACCTTCATGATACCGTCACACTATGGAGGCCGCCATAAGTGTTTACCAGTTGGGTGTAAAACGTGGATCGGAATGGGATCTGGATTCGGGTTGCTAAGAGTAGTCATGAAATATGAAGTATTAGGATAAGATCGAGAGCAATGCACGCGAGAATTGTAGAAAAGGAAAGTGTAAAGCAATGCATTGTTGTGGGGGTTGTCAGGAGTGAACTTATTGATTTTGTCTCTGGAATTAATCGCCGGTCTCACCGCGTTTGCGGCTGTCGTCAGTCACTGGCACTATGGCATTAGAGTGACGGCGGTACGACTGACTCACTCCAGGGCCGCTGGCTGCGGCTGTTGATTAGCTGACACGCCGATGATGTAATGTGGTCAGTTTGCAGTAAGTACATGTACACTAATAATTATAGTAGCCGGTTAAATTGTCACTGTTCGATTAGAAGTTATAATGCCATGCCAGGGACATGGATGTACTATTGGTTAGACTTAGTCATTGTAGACGTTTCTGCCTCTGTCAGTCAGACAAACGGTGGCCAACCTGGACGGAAATTTATACATGATGAGCTGAATATGACACGTTCATATTCAGCCGGTGAGACCGTCCGCGCCACCTGTTGCGCGAACTATCAAACTAAGCGGCTACATATATACCCCCTCCCCTCCCCCCTCCCTCAGCCCCCCCCCCCCCCCTGGGGAGCTGGGTGGCTCGGTGGTAGAGCTTTCGACTCTGGTCCGAAAGGTCGTGAGTTCGAACCCAGCTGGGGCCAAAATTTGTACAGACCTCTTTTCGGTGCCCCGTCAGTCTTTGAAATCACCTTCGTGGTGGACAAAAGACGTTAAGCCCTAAACGTTTAACGTTTTTTTTTTTTCCCCAGCCCCAAATAAATAAAAAAAAAAGAAAAGAAAAGAAACATGTAACTGTAGATATGTGTTCACAACTATGCAGACGTCAACAGTGTTGATAACCCATTTAGCCCCGATGCTGTACGACGGGAGATGGATCAACCATGATAATTCAAGGGTAGTGTCAGATCAGTTTGGCACCAAAAGGCGCCAAGCTGATCTGGAACTACCCTTGAATTAGCATGATCGATCCATCTCCTGCAACTAGTACAGAGTTGTTAGCCCATGAGGTGACACCTGGACAATTTGGAAAATGCAGCCTTGGGGTTAAATGGCTTAAATTAAAAGTACGCGATCAGTTAAGGCCAAAAACTTTAACTTACCATTTTATAGTCCTTCCACCTTGAAATAACAGATTCACTCAACAACGATCACAGCAACCAATTATCAACGAGCCAACCACGCGGGCACTAACCGTCTGTCAACCTAGCGACCGCTAGTAGGCCTACAAACAAGAAAACAAACAAACAAACAATCAAACAAGAAACGGACCAAGCCAACAATCTGAACTGCCAACCACGATCAAACAACAAAACAAATATACTTACTCAGCTATAACGCCAATCGCCCGATTCCGTCGTTATTTATGTATTGTGTTTTTTGTTGTTGTGATTGATTGATTGATTGATTGATTGATTGACTCACTGACTCACTGGTCTGTTGGCTGGCTGACATTGATTGACTGATTGACCTACTGACTGACTGACTGATCAGTTGGCTGGCTGACTGACTGACTAATTGACTGACTGATTGATTGATTGATTGACTGACTGATTGATTGATTAATTGATTAATTGACTGATTGATTGATTGTTACGTGTTGAGTCGTAGTCGTAGTATGATATCACACCAGACGCACGCACGTAAGGTTCTTTTAAATAAACATTATTCAGCTGCAACCCTTCACACGTGGCTTAAGGATGTAGACTACACTGGAGTAACAGTTCCAACAATATTTTATTTCAGCGATGCGATCTCCACACAATGCATTCCCAAATGCACTAACACAGATACAATGTCTCCTCTGCGAAATGTCAATACTGGCGACACAATGTTTCTCATGCAACGTACACCACCGTCACGCTGCGTCTCTCATAATGTACACCATATACGGGCCACGTACCTACGATAAACTGTGTGTCCCTACAACTGCCAATGCATGACAATGTAGACACGTGCTTCCTAGCACCATCTTTTATAGTAAAACAACTTTCCAGAAAAATCCACCGAATTCACATAACGCAACCAATCAGAACAGAACACGTAACTGAAACTCATAAATATTAAATTGAAAGAGCTTTCTAGAATAAACTAAAATAGTCTACAAAAACTTTTCGACTGCTAATTTCAGCCCCAAATCCCAGTGTGTAACGACGTCACACAAGAGTATGGCAGACCGTTCACGACCTTTCATAAAACATACTGACTGGCTGCTAAATTCACGCGCACAGAAAACAACTATGGCTAAAAATAAAAATAGAGCGGCTCTACACTTTGATGTGACTCATACGAGGTCACTAGACAGCGCGACCTTGCTCGAACGTTCTGGTTTATTCTCAGAGTACGCATAACAAAAATCGACCGCTCTTCTCCGTGCGACTTTGCTAGAAACTTCCGGACTAATCTCAAGCGTATCATAACAAAGCCAAATTCCGCTCTACGCGAACGATAAAGAATCTTACTGAAAAGGTACGTGATACGTAACCATGATAGCTCAAATAAATATCGGATCGTTTCCTACGATTAATACATGCATGCTCTTACAAAACAACACAACCACAATCGTAGCTTTGATCGATCGATCGATTGATTGATTGATTGATTGATTGATTGATTGATTGATTGATTGATTGATTTTGTTCAGGGTGGACTACAAAGAGCACCAGATAGAGAAACGCCAACCACTGAAGCCTGTGGAGGGAAACCTGCGGCCGGAGGGAACTCACGACTTTACCTCCTCATACAACACCACTTTTCAAGGTTGGCAGTCACCTTTTGGGTCTGGATCCCTTATATTAGGCCTACATGTACTAGCCCATTGTTTGAGGAAGGGGTCAAGGAAGGTAGCTGCACAGACATCGAACATAGGTCTCTGGTAACTGTAAGAAATAATATTCATCCCCGTCCTATGAGTTACCTGTGTGCGCGGGGGTTTGGTGGCGTTTCAAGTCGTGGTGGGGGAGGGGGGAGAGTGGGGTGGCGGGGGGGAGGGGGTGGCAGGGGGGGGGGGCGGGGGGCTCAAGCTTTTTGCTTGGGAATACTTTACTTAACCCATTTAACTCTTAAATCTCCTGGAACTAAATAATGACTTCCATTATATAGAATGGAAGTCATTTAGTTTTGGGAGTTTAAGAATTAACCCCACGGTCTCATTTCACAAATTTGGAGATGTCACCTAGCGACCATCTACAGGAGATGGATCGACAATGATAATTTAAGGATAGTGCCAGATTAGCTTGGCGCCTTCAAATCTGGCACGACCCTTGAATTATCATGGTCGATCCACTATCTCCTGCTCTCTAAGGAAGAAGCACTAGGCTGAGAAGAGAGCGTGGTTTCCAGACTGATATTATCGAGGAGAAGGAAGAAATAGGGCGACAGGGAGGTGTGTGTATGTGGGGTGAAGGAGATTAGGGAGGGGGAGGGGGAGGGGGAGGACTTATGTCTTATGTCGGGGGTTCTTTCTCCGGGTACTCCGGTTCTTCCACCCCCCCCCCCCCCCCACTTTGGTACCGGTTTCAGTCCACTTTACAAATTTCAAATACAAGCGATCAAAAATCTCTGTAACTTCAGTAGCTGAACTGGCCCTTCGTCTGTATTGTACTGTGTTTGTCTTAATATGGCTTAAATCCGTGTCTGTTACGTGAGTGTGCGTGTTGGGTTTCAGTTCGCGGCGCTTTGAGTCAATTTGCCCAAAATAGAGAAAAAGCGCCTATATAATAACGGTATTATTATTATTATTATTATGTCACGCAAACGGGATACACACCTCTTTACCCGTTTTTCTTCTTCTTTTTCTTTTTCTTCTTCTTTTTCTCCTTCTTATTATTATCATTATTATTATACAGTATATGTTATTATTCTTATATTATTACTAATTTGATTATTATTATTATTATTATTATTATTATTATTATTATTATTATTATTATTATTATTATTATTATTATTATTATTATTATTATTCCAACTTGTATACGTTGGTTGCAGGTCGACCAGGGGAGAGAACACAGCCCATCAGGCGCGAAAAGAAACGCGAAGAGCTGGGCAAGTTTGACGGCGAAGCATCGTACAAAGGTAAGACATTGTTTATACAGCCCTCTTTCATCAATGTTGATTTATTTCAGACGTTTCCTGGGTTGAGAGCCGTGCAGACGACCGTCTGAAGAAATACATATTGTAACGTCATTGCAAGGTTTCGTTTTTTCCAGTATATCCGAGTTTTTTCTTTCAGAACTGACCGTCGAGGCACAGGTCTAGGGAACCTACAGAAGTTCATTCCCCTGACAGCGGCTCGTAAGAGCCGCTGTCAGGGGAGTGAAGTTGTGTTAAGTGACCTTTGTCAGGGGACTTTATTTGGTGGAGGTCTCCTTGACCTGTGCACGTTGCCTCTCCAGTATGGGTCTTGTCTGTGCATCCAGTCATTTGCAAAGCATGCAGTGCCTGTCATTCTGTTTCTATCCTAAGCATGTTTGCATGGCTTGGCCTCTTGTTTCTCAGCCAAAGGTTGTCCAGTCAAGCTTCCTCTCTTCTTTTTCACCTCAGCAGTTGAATAACTATAGCCGTCATGCTAACTCAGTAGGAAGAAATTTCCTTTTTTTTAGAGGCCTTGTTCACCACTTTTGTGTAGTCACCTTGAAGGCCCACTACTGCCGTAACTGTTCAAAGATACACATCTGTAACAGATCGTTTCGAAACGCTACACACAGGTCTAGTTACGGTTCATTTAGATACAGGAGAATCCACTTCAGCATACGCCGTCTTGATATCAAATAATGTAACGACGACTCTCCGTTCTATAAATACAACTTTATACAACTCAGTACGAGAAATAGCTAAAAATAGATTGACGCGCAACGGCAGCGCAGACGAAATAAGTGCGATTACGGGTGTGCTTTTACTGCGTGTTCAAACTGCTGTTAAAGTTCATTAGGTGTGTCAACAAGGCATAACAAACAAAAATGGTGCTGAAATGTGTCCTCAGATTTATGCGTAATGGTACTTTAAGGTTATAGCTTCCTGCTAACGCTTCTATAAAGAAATTTTAACTCTTCAATACTTAACCGCCTTGGCTTTGCTACACCGGGCGTCCTGAGAAACTACACTATACGCGTCACGTCACTATTAAGATTTGTGTCTTAGTGTCCTGAAGGGGACTTTTTGTTCTGTTGGCCGAAAACAAGGCATGCTAACCGTAGGCCCACTTCAGTACAAGACCTACAAACCTAGAAAGCAATTAAATCATGATTAGAATTCGACACTGAGACTACCCAATTTCATTCCACACTGATTATTAACAATTTTAGCCTAACGTCATGACGTTGTGCGGCACGCTCGCGTCCATCTCGTTGCAGTCATAATATATTTTGATTGCAGACCATCGGTGAGGCAAAACTGAGCGTTGGTAGGTCTAGCGGTATACCGGCACACATACAAGGGGAATCATTCAACGCTGAACACACACGTACACAGTTAGATTCGTTAACCCCTTCCTCAAAAATGGGCTAGTACATGTAGGCCTAATATAAGGGAGCAGACCAAAAAGGTGACTGCCAAGCGTGTAAAATGCAAAGAAGTACCCAACAGAGAAAGAAACACGCTTAGAAAAGAATATTTCGGGTAAATACCCTTTGAAGTGTCAAAATAGACAAACAGAGAGATCAGTCGCTACTTATCTTCATTATATTGTTTGTTTGCCTAATTTGACAAAGGGTATTTACCCGAAATATTAATAAATTGTGTTGTAACCGTCTTTTCTAAGCGTGTTTCTTTCTTCGTTGGGTACTTCTTCTAATATAAGGGACCTGAACGAACGGTTTTATGTGTTTGCTCAGCGTTGTGTAACTCCCTCTGGTATGGATAATGCAAGTCTAATGGGTTATGCTTGTGACTGAATATTGATCTCTCTCCCCCCACCCCGCCACCCCTTTCCCTCCCTCTCCGCCCCCTACTGACCCTCCCCCTCAGTCCTGGCCCAATTTGACTGTGCGCGGCGGCGCAACGGTTAGCAAGCTGTCACACACCAACCAGCCAAGCACTACTGACGTAAGCCCTACCACTAAACCGGCACTAGGCTGTCAGAGTATCAACTTCCATCCGTATCTGCATTTGAAAGTCACAGATTATACACAAAACTCAGTGCTGGAGTTCACAAAACATCATTAACCCTTTTGCTGTCGGTAGCGGTTTTTGTCGCGATGATTCCTGCAGGAATCATCGCGACAAAAACCGCTACCGACAGCCAAAGGGTTATGTTAAGTAATAAACTGAACCAGAAACCATCCTTTCTCTCCTGGTTCGAACTTTGGGACAGTTGGCCCAGCTACGTTCTCTCAACATCTTCCTACTTGGCCGTCGGCATACTGTGTAACAGTGATCATTGTAGCGGCAGTAGGTGTGGGCTCTAATTGACAGTTTCCAAGGTGCAAACTTGTGTCAAAGTGAACAAGAGCAGGTTGATATGTGTGTGTGTGTGTGTGTGTGTGTGTGTGTGTGTGTGTGTGTGTGTGTGTGTGTGTGTGTGTGTGTGTGTGTGCTCGGCTGTGATTTTAGACCTTACTGTAGGCTGTAAGGTACAAAATCACAGACCGGCACTCTGATTTACCTCTGGACGACACGCCCAGCGAGGCCGTGGAAAATGCTCAACGAAGTATCCATAACCTTACGTGTGCTTTTGAAACAAATTAGCACGAGGAAAAAAAAAATGTTTATTTGCATCGTAGTAAACTAAAGAGGAAGGTTGCAAACCGACACATAATTATTTCTTTGAAACTAACACACCCGCAAGAGTGTCCGCGTGTCGAATTGAATAGAAAAGTAAAGACGATATGTATAATGCTTTTTAAATAACCATTGAACGCCTTAGATGTATGAACATCGATACTTTAAAATAGATTGCCCCCCCCCCCCCCCCAAAAAAAAAAAAAAAAAAAAAAAAAAAAAAAAAAAGGGCTGAGTTTCTTTTGGCAAAGACACGCGCTGACTTGATCTTTTCATTTTTTTTCTTTCTCCTTTTCTTAAACCGGCAGACTAGCTTACTTTTATGAAACACATTCAACGCGCAACGGTACATCAAAATAAATTTGCCCCGAAACAAAAGCGGTTGAGTTTCTTTGGCAGCGACATGCACTGACTGGTTCATCATTATATTTTTTATTCATTTTTTTTGTCTCCGTAAACAGACTTTTCAATCTTTTCTTCCGTGGCCCGGCAAGTTTTGTGCGCTCAATAGTCGCTGTTTTGACAGTCGGTTGATTACGAGTCCGTTAAAAAGCAATCAAGTCCTTCATTGGCACACTGACGCACGCCAAACGGTTCTTGGATTACCGACATCTACACCGAGCCCTTGTGCGGCCTGAACCTTCCAAACTCCCATAAAAAGACGTGTGGGCTGGTCTCTGATTTTTGATCCTACGGCTTAAGCCGTAAGGTCCAAAATTACAGACAAGCTCACTTCAATACAACGAATCCGTTCAAGCAAGTGTTACAGAGCTTTATGAGTCTCATCAGGAATTAAGCTGCAACCCAATGCGCAAAAGGCCATCGGGCCGACATCGGCCCGATGGCCTTTGCGCACTGGGAAATTTAATGAGTTGTCAACATGTGCACCTCCTCGTGTGCATGTGTATCAAAGCGTATAGAGACTACGCGTGGCCACTGTACTCTTTGTTAATAGCCATTCTCCTCCCATGGCCGGAGAGACTGAGCTACGGTTCCTACGGCAGTCCACAGTGCGTGCGCCGGTTCGTGATTTTGGACATAACGACCAAGACGATTAAGGTCCAAACTCATAGAGCAAGCACACATTACGCCTTTGCTATCCGGCGACTGGCAACTCCGCGCACGTACACTGCCTCAGTTTAAATCGTTCAATGAAGACCATGACGGTCTTCAAAACGCGTACACAGCCTATTTTAACCCCTTCAATACCTGGACAGTGGTGGCTTCAGCAATGAACAATATTTTTAACCCCTTATGCATACAACCACAGCTACTGTTTACATGCAGCCACGGAGGGGGATGTGGGTGGGTGGTGGGGTGGTGGGGGGAATTTTTTTTTGGGGGGGAGGAGGAAAGGGTTATTTATAAGCGACCTACACCAGGCGTTAAAGGGTTATTAGATCGCAGTATCTCTTTTATCAATGTCCTTAGTATGTCTTCCAATAATGTTGGACAAAAGGACTAACTTAAATTACGAACTTTTCTTCTTCTTCCTCGAACACGAAATTACGAAGTTTGAATGTCGTATAATGAAGAAAGAAAATGTTCTGCTCATCTTCTCCTTTGTATAGACGGGGAAGTGGCGCAGCGTCTGCCTCCAATGCCAAAGGTGCGAGGTTCGATACCGGGTTCCGGCGTTGGATTTTTCTCCTCTGGTAAGTGTCACCGTCTGGGCAGTGGGCAGATGTTCACATCTGCACAGGACATAGACGACCCCGGCCCCCACGAGTCCCCTGCTGCCTTGCAGGCCTGGCCGCTTGGCTGCGGAAAGGCTAAGGGAGGAAACACCTGACATCAAAGCCCCCGTGTCTCCGGGGAAGGCTTTTGAGCCAGAGACTAAGACAAGGACAGTCTGATATAAAACCTACGTCCTGAGGACCTCGATGCCACCGTCCCAGCTTGCTAGGCCATGGCAAACGAACCAAGGGTTTAAAGGGTGGGGCCAGTACTGCGCACACTGCACTCCACCAAAAAGCTCCACCGCGCAGGCTTTAGGACTATGACACTGAACTTTCCAAGTCCTGTAGCGATGGGCAAGGGGCAAAACGGCAGGCGAAAGATGTCACTGGAAGCCGCAGTCTCAAACCTGCATGCAGGCGGTTCAGGATATTGGTCGCCTGATGTTGACCTGGGGATGACAACGTCACTCGGCACACCCTGAACGACCAAGCAGCCTTCTCTAGGGACAGCACTGCTTGCTCCACACGGAGAGGGGCCTAGAAAAGGTGGCCTAACCAAAGCTCATCCCCTCGTAACCCCAGTTGGCTAGCCGCGGTCAACGGGCATCTTCTCATGCGGTCAGAAAACAAGAAAAAACAACGGATCCACTCTCATGACGACCACGACCGGACTCAACGTAGCATGCTGGAACATCCGAACCATGCTCGACACAGCAGACAGCGGACGCCCTGAGCGTCGCTCCGCTCTCATTGCCCATGAATTGCGGAGGTTAAACATCGACATCGCCGCGCTCAGCGAAGTACGCCTCCCGGAGGAAGGCAGCCTCCAAGAACTTGGCGCTGGCTACACCCTCTACTGGTCAGGCAGGTCTGCATCAGAAAGACGGCTCTCAGGCGTGGGATTCATGGTGAAGACCCCCATTGCGACTAAGTTGGAAAACCTACCAACGGGTCACTCCGACCGCATCATGTCCATGCGCCTCCCACTGAGACACCAGCAATACGTCACCCTTCTCAGTGTGTACTCCCCAACCCTCCTGGCAGAGCCTGCAGAAAAAGACAAGTTCTACTCTGACCTGCGCAGCCTCCTGCAGAGCACCCCTGCAGACGACAAAGTCATCATCCTTGGCGACTTCAACGCCAGAGTGGGCCAAGACTCTGAAGCCTGGAAAGGAGTCCTCGGCAAGCATGGCGTTGGGAACTGCAATGACAATGGTCGCCTACTGTCGGAGCTCTGTGCAGAGCAGCAACTTGTCATCACCAACACTACTTTCCAGCAAAAGGACAGTCGAAAGACCACCTGGATGCATCCTCGCTCCAAGCACTGGCACCTTATCGACTATGTCCTAGTGCGTCAGAGGGACCGCAGTGACGTCCTCCTCACCAGAGTGATGCCCAGTGCAGAGTGCCACACTGACCACCGCCTTGTTCGCTGCAAACTCAGGCTCCGCCTCAAGCTGAAACCCAAGAAAGGCCCCCCCCCCCCCCCCCCCCCAAGAAAAAGCTTGATGTTGCCAGCCTCCAGCGTGACGACAAGAAAGCTGCCCTTCAGGCCGATTTACAGCGCATGCTCAAAGACACAGTTGATCCAGCAGACTCCTCCCCTGAAACACTCTGGGAACAACTGAAAACTGCTATTGTAAACTCTTCTGTGGAAGTCTTGGGCTTTGCTAGAAAGAGGAACAAAGACTGGTTTGACGAAAACGACGTAGAGATCCAGGAACTTCTAGCAAAAAAAAAAAAGAGCCGCCCACCAGGCCCACCTAGCCCAGCCTTCCTGCCCTGTGAAGAAGTCTGCCTTCCGCCCCATCTGCAGCAGTCTCCAGCTCAAGGTTAGAGAACTCCAGAACGAGTGGTGGTCCAGACTCGCACAGAGGACCCAGCTCTGCGCTGACAACGGTGACTACAGGGGCTTCTACGAAGCACTGAAAGCAGTGTATGGCCCTAGGAACCTGGTACAAAGTCCCCTGCGAAGCGCTGATGGACAGGCACTCCTCACAGATAATACCTCCATCTTGAACCGCTGGTCGGAATACTTTCAGGACCTCTTCGGCGCTGAACGCAGTGTTCAAGAAACAGTCATCCTCCAAATCCCACACCTTCCACTAAAGGTTGAATTGGACAAACCGCCCACCGCCGAAGAGACCCTCACAGCCATCCACCAGCTCAAGAGTGGCAAAGCAGCAGGCATTGACGGAATCCCGCCAGAGATATGGAAACATGGAGGCCCAGCACTGCACAACAAGCTCCACGACCTCTTTCTCTGCTGCTGGGAAAAAGGAACACTACCAAAGGATCTCCGTGATGCAGTCATCATCACCCTGTACAAGAACAAAGGAGAGAAGTCTGCCTGCTCTAATTATCGTAGAATTACCCTGTTGTCCATTGCCGGGAAAATTCTCGCAAGGTTGCTCCTGAATCGGCTGGTACCTGCCATCGCTGAAGACCACCTCCCAGAGGGCCAGTGTGGCTTCAGAGCCAACAGGAGTACCACCGACATGTTCTTTGTGCTGAGACAGCTTCAGGAGAAGTGCCGCGAGCAGAACAAAGGGCTGTACGTAACGTTTGTCGACCTAACAAAAGCGTTTGACACTGTGAGCAGGCAAGGTATGTGGCAGATCCTGGAGCGACTAGGCTGTCCCCCAAAGTTCCTCAACATGATCGTCCAGCTCCACGAGGACCAGCAAGGCCAGGTCAGACTAAACAGTGACCTCTCAGAACCATTCCCCATTCGCAACGGCGTGAAGCAAGGCTGCGTGCTGGCACCGACCCTCTTCACCATCTTCTTCAGCATGATGTTGAAGCAGGCCAAGGTAGACCTAGACGATGACGACGCAGTGTACATCAGGTATCGTCTCGATGGCAGCCTGTTCAACCTCAGACGACTGCAGGCCCACACGAAAACCCTAGACCAACTGATTCGTGAGCTGCTCTTTGCTGATGACGCTGCCCTCGTTGCACACACAGAGAGAGCCTTGCAGCGCATTACGTCCTGCTTCGCAGATGCCGCCCAGCTCTTTGGACTTGAGGTCAGTCTGAAAAAGTCTTCATCAGCCAGCACTCAAGGAAGAGCATCGCCCTCCCCACATCACCATCGGCGAGTCCGAACTGAAGTCTGTACACCAGTTTACCTACCTCGGCTGCATCATCACGTCAGACGCCAAGCTGGACAAGGAGCTGGACAACAGGCTGGCAAAAGCGAACAGTGCTTTCGGGCGACTATTCAAGCGGGTGTGGCACAATCAACAGCTGAAAAAAGCCACCAAGATCAGCGTGTACAGAGCTGTCGTCCTCACCACCCTGCTGTACGGTTCCGAGTCCTGGGCCCTCTACCGCAGCCAACTACGACTCCTCGAACGCTTTCACCAGCGCTGCCTGCGTACCATCCTCAGCATTCACTGGAGTGACTATGTCACCAACGTCGAGGTCCTTGAACAGGCGGAAACTTTTATCATCGAGGCTTTGCTGCTGCGGACACAGCTTCGTTGGGCGGGGCACGTCTCCAGGATGGAGGATCATCGCCTACCCAAGATCACTCTGTTCGGCGAGCTCGCCACTGGACACCGAGACAGAGGGGCACCAAAGAAGAGATACAAAGACTGTCTCAAGAAGTCACTTAGTGCCTGCCAAATCGACCACCGCCAGTGGTCTTCGCTTGCTGCGGACCGTGACACCTGGCGCTCCACCATTCACAAGGCAGCCGTCTCCTTTGAGGACTCTCGCAGAGCTAACCTCAAGGACAAGCGGCTCAGGAGAAAAAAAACAGAGTTGTCGTAACTCAAAACCCTGACCAGACCTTCCCCTGCAGCCACTGCGGTCGAACCTGCCTGTCCCGGATTGGCCTCCGCAGTCACGAAAATGCCTGCAGACGACGTGGGCAAGCCCTATAGAATCTTCGTTCGCGAAGTCAAGCCATGAGTGAGTGAGTGAGTGAGTGACAGAGGAGAGTTTCTTCCGTTACGTTCAAAAGGCAGTGGAAAACCTCGGGTACGTGTGCCTGCTCACGTGGATTGTGAAAAGAAGGGTAGAAATTCTTAGTTGAGGCAAGACAACATTGATAACCCGTTATATCAGCAAATCTAGCATTCAAAGCCCGCCATGGACCAGGTCGGTTTAACCCATTCAGCCCTGACGCACTACAGCAGGAGATGGGTCGACCATGATAATTCAAGGGTAGTGCCAGATTAGCTTGGCGCCTGTCGGTGCCAAGCTAATCTGGCACTGCCCTTGAATTATCATGGTCGATCCATCTCCTGCAACTGAGGCATAGGCATTAGATTACACCTCCCAAAATTTGGGAAATACGGCCGTCGGGCTGAAAGAGTTAACAGTAAACCGGAGGCTGCGTGTACAAGGGGGATCTTCAGTTCAGTCAAGATGGGACCCCTGCGTTTGGAAAGGCCCATACTCGCGCCACCCCACCCATCAGATGTCTTCCCAAAGTTTCTTTCGATCTTGTACCAATATTAGTCTGCGCTACTGTGGATCTCTCGTGTCCTTTCAAGTCTGTCCAACGCCGGCCCGCTGCCTTGCTCCGGAGTCGATCGACTGTGTGGTGGCCTAGGCTGTGCTCCTGAAATACTTTCTCGGGTTTTTCACCACGTCTGATCTTCCAGGAAACGCCGCTGGCAGTTAAGGTTTAGGAGTTCAACGTGTTCAGTTAACTCTTTTCATCCTGATACACTATCGCTTGAAATAAATTTAATTGATAGTTCAAGGGTGGTGCCAGAATAGCTTGGCGCCTGAGGTGGTTGATCTATCTTGTAATCTGTAATGCATCTTTCATAGGAAAATAAGCAAATAAAAAAAAAAAAATCCGCCTCAGGATGTAATGGGTTAAGAGGTTAAAAAAAGAAATGATTGAAGCGGTACACAAGACCAGCATTATGGGAGATTGATTAAAGTTCAGCCAACAAGGATTTTACATTGAACTGCAGTGTCTTGATTGAAGTATTTGGCTGTCACTGTGGTGTTACTGTAAAGGCGCCTGTCACACTCATTCAAACTATTTCTCCTTTACCTTTCCACTGCCCCAGCCAAGTGGCGCATACGAACGAGCAATTACTGTATCAGGTATCCAATACCGCCTTACAAGAAAGTGTTCTGTCACTAGGGTGATCGCGATAACCCTTTGGCTGCGCTTTTCATCGCAGACTGTGTTCCTGCAATCTCTGTTAACACCAACAAGTCGTAGCTGTCCCTGGAACATGGCTACTAATGGTGTCAGCAAGAGGCATAGATCCTCATGAGCCCCCGCATCTGCGGGGGCTCATGAAGATCTATACCTCTTGCAGTTGGGTGGTGTTCACGTTTTCTCGGCACTGAACGAGTTAAACTGTAAATTAGTTCTACATCGTGCAGTTTCATAAAGGAGAGGTATCAGCCGATATAAGGTACTAGTTAGATGTGAGAAGTACCAGTTCTGGAGGCTGCGATCAGAGCTGATCAGACAGAATTCTGGAGCTATTACGATCCACCCCACCGCAGTTCCCACGGGTATCAAGGTCATGATCGATCACAGTAAAAGCGTTCCAAACGTTTCGATAATGCGGTCGCCGTAATTCTACCCAACGTGACACATCTCGAAATCACTCCGTGGGGGAAAAATGGAAAGTTTACAATGAAAATGTTCCACCTCCGCTAGGTAGCATAATTATATTCTGAACTTGACGGTGCATACGAATCGCCGATTATGTTATCAGGTGTCATGGTGCCCATAAACGTGCATAGTCCTTGCTTGGCCTACACCGGGGTTACCGAAGCATAAATTCTGGCCATAGAAAAGGATCGATAGAGTCCTGATATAATAGTGCCATTCAGTGCAACAAAAGACGGGGGCATGAGCGTACACGACGAAAATTGACTGCCGTGAAATAAGTTTTAACTCATTTAACCCAGGCACACCACATTGGGAGGTCCGTGGATCATGATAGTTCACAGGTAGTGGACATTTAACTTGATTACCGGAAAGGCAAAAGAATAGACAAGAGTATTGAAGGAAAAAAAAAAAAAAACCCAGAAAGTTCTGAAGAGATTTTTCAAAACCTGGTTAGCCGTATTTCGCTAAAGCAGGAAATGGCCCGACCGTGATAGCGCAAGAGTATTTTGCAGGATGCCTCTGAAGGCTGCACGCTTATCAAGAACTACGTCTGGTCTATCATGGTCTAACGGTCTCCTGCATCTGGTGCACAGTCGTTAAAAGAAAGGCACCAAATTAATCGGTCACTTTAGCCTTGAACTGTCTCGGTCGATCCGTATCTAGCGACCGGTGCGTGGTAGCGAGAAGACTTCTTCAATATCCGGCACCACCCTTGAATTAGTGAAGTCCGCCCTTCGTCGAAGACCGATACATAGTTGCTGAAGGAACCTCTCCTAACTATGGAAGCGCAAAACTAGCCTGGTACTACCGTTAAACTATCAGTTTCGACCAGTTTCCCGCAACTTCTGGATAGTCGGAGCAAAGAATTTCAAAACTAGGCTGAGATCAGTGGTCATCGGGGTAAATGAGTTAAACTGGATCAAGCTGAATGATTTTGTTTTCTTTTCTTTTTTGTGTGTGGCGCGGGTCCCCTACTGAGGGGGATTATTGTCTCCCTCACACGTAGTTAAGGACATGCCGCTTTTTGTGTACGGCTGGGACCAGGCCCATGGTTACAGAGGAGCCCCCGGTGAGCAAAAGATCCTCGGGCCGACGTCAGCCGCGGAGGGCCCACCGCGGCTGACATGAGCCCGAGTACCTTTTGCTTAGGCGCAGGGGCTTCCTCACTCTAGGGCACGGTTTAGAGGGTGAGGATACCGCAGCGGGGTTGTTGGATCTTTTAGGGGATCGCGTGTGAATGTTACGGTTCAGTGTCCAGATACACTTTCTAGGAGACTCACAAACCAGATAGGTGAGGCTAGCGCTGGTTATACATGTATAGCTTTTCTAGGAGACCCTGCTTCGCTTTATGGATACTAAGTGAACATTAATTTGGATGATGTTGTGGATGTAGATTTGTCTGTGATTGGACTTTGACATGTGGAATACAAATGTGGAAGGATTTCTAACTTAATTGGATTTTGGATTTTGCATGATTGAAGAAAGGTAGGCGTGCCTCTGTGTGTCTGCGTGTGAGCTCGTACGCTTGTGTTAATTATTTGTGTGATTTTATATTTTATGTTGTCTTATCTGTACGTGGGTATATCTGTATAATGTGTGCTGTACATTGTTACATGATTACTATTTTGTCTCGGTGCTGACGTGTGCATGCATAGTCGTATTTCTATGTATGTTCGTGTATGTGTGTTTTTTCGCATGAGTGTGTGTTTGTATGCTTTGGGATGAGGGTGTGTTTTTGTGTGAGCGAGCGAGCGAGAGAGAGAGAGAGAGAGAGAGAGAGAGAGAGAGAGAGAGAGAGAGAGAGAGAGAGAGAGAGAGAGAGAGAGAGAGAGAGAGAGAGAGAGAGAGAGAGAGAGAGAGAGAGAGAGAGAGAGAGAGAGAGCAAATTAGTCCAACATTGTTGTATTTGCCGAAAATTTACCCATAACCGCTTACTTGGCAGTAGGCCTATGTATGCCAGCAATAAACGAATAAATGACCAGCGACTAAACGCCGAATGAAGATCATACTCATCTAACCCTTTATGATGTGTGTACCGGTCTAGAGCTCTAGAACCGTAAGGTCCAAAATCACAGACCAGGACAGATTTACAGCCAAGGGTGTAATTTGCGGAATAGGTGACGTCATTCTGGACTAAGAATTGACAACCGGCTTTAAACGTCACTCGCACGCTAATGATATGACACTGATCCTGATAGGACGTTTGTTTGCTTAATTGATGTCAGAGACAGATTGGGTCCTCGAGTCTTTAACCCTTTGGGTGTCGGTAGCGATTTTGGTCTAGGTGAGGGTTAATCTCCTTATTCACCAAGAGCTTTTCGTATGCGACGTACCCAGTATTCCAAGATTTCGCAAAACACAACATGCAACACTTTGAAAACCGATTACGCATTGTATCAGTCTCGGGAAATTGAATAACTTTATCCACAAGAGGCATAGATCCTCATGAATCCCTGCGGTTGCAGGGACTCATGAGAATCAATGCCTCTTGCTGGAAGACTTCGTTTTATTTCATTTTTTTCCCCGTGTCCGAGGACGTTCCGGCGGTGAAGCCATTGAGTGTTTCAGAAAGTCTTCGGTTACTGTGCATGAAAAGAGTCGTAGATTTTTTTGCACTAACTGTTTTGTCACCGCAACCTTGCACACTCACTGACCTCAAACGACCTCAAAATCAGTGATCCACGCAGGATTATTTCTAGAAATTGCTTTTCCACCACGCCTTCTTTGCTCGGCGAATCTATTCCGCCAGCTTACTGCGTGTGCTCAGCACATCAGGTCTTCTGTGTATACGCATTTGCATTCACTGAATGCTTCGTTTTCCATGCGACATGTGATCTGGTTGCCCGGCCGCTCCTCATATTACTGGCTGAAACATATCTAGGCTTCTGCTCAATTCTAGGTCGGTCCTTATCAACAAATCCATCTAGGGTAAATCTTCCAATGTCTTCTGCTTGGTGGTTATGTCTTGGTGTACAATTTGAGGTGTTTATTCTTCACCATCTGTTCAGTGGGTTGTCGTCAGTTTTGAATTCTGATTTCAGCTGAGCTTTTCTGTTCATTTTGTGTGTTCAAGTTTGTATTAATAACTATGCACTTTCAGTGTTGTTTCACAGGTACACTTGGATGTCAGTGTTGCATGAATCCACACGCTGTGCATGATGATTTCTTGCACTGGTATGTGATAATGAACCTTACAGCGTCAGACTGTAAGCTTCAAAATTACATAACAGCATAGTTGTTGCAGAGTAGGCATGATTTGTATTGTTTTACTTGTATTTAGTTACATAAGTTTAACCCTTTGGCTGTCGGTAGCGGTTTTTGTCGCGATGATTCCGACAGGAATCATCGTGACAAAAACCGCTACCTACAGCCAAAGGATAAAAATGCGTTTTGCATGCGTTTATTGATTAGTTTTGTTGTTAAGTTTTACTTTTAGTTTTCACCATTTATGTGAATGCAATGCATTATTTCACTTTTTTGTTCACAAGCATGGATGTTCAATGCAAATTATGGCGTACCATACGCGCGTACACTGCATGGCACAGCTTTCATTGTTTCATCGTCACCATGACGTCACCGTCACTGTTTCTCACTTGCGGCGTCATCATTATGTCAGTAGTTGGACGGTCGCTCAGCGGCCAATCACTTTAGAGCAGTCACACCTCGCACCTTGAAAACCCCACTTTAATTTCCTCTGGAGGGAACAGGAGGAGAGTTTTCCAGGAAGCGATATGTACATATCACGTGAGTTGATCTGCGATTCTGAACCTTACGGCCTACAGACGTGAGGTCTGGTTTAGCAGACCCAACACACGACTGCTCCAAAGCGATTCACACGTGGACCACATGTGGTTACAGCAGCTTTTGGCATGGTCGAGTTCAGGTTCTGAAAATCTCATGTACATGTTTTCTATATTCTCTCGTTTTGCACACGCCGAAAACATCTCTTTGTAAAGACTACTTACATAAAGTTCACTTCAACGTAAAAAGGCTGTACAGTTTAACCCTTTGGCTGTCGGTAGCGGTTCTTGTCGCGATGATTCCTGCTGGAATCATCGCGACAAAAACCGCTACCGACAGCCAAAGGGTTAACTTGACTAGTTGACCAGAACACTTACTCCGAGTCACTTTCATTGTGTATGTAAATGTTTATTCTACCGGCCGGTCCACATTTTAAATATTTTTTTTTCGGGTTTCACTTTCTTGTGGACCTGAACTCGACGAAGGGCTTGCGGCAATCACAGAACCTTGAGCGTACGCACGCGTACGTTCGTCGGTATGTGATTTTGGACATTACGGCGTTAAGCACTAAGGCTCAAAATGACAGACTCGCACAATATAATATGTGCCTGTATTCTCACGTATCTCATGTTCTTTCTGTGGCTGGAGGGCGCGATCAGGATTTTGCTGGAAAATGTCTGTTGAAGGGGGAAAGAGTGAAAAATCTCTAAATAAAAAGAGTTCTTTTACCCCACACTTCCCTTCCACGTTAACCCGCTTAGCCCCGACGCACTACAGCAGCGGGTAGACCGACCATGATAATTTAAGGGTAGTGCCAGATTAGCTTGGCGCCTGACGGCGCGACTAGGGGACTATGGGCGAGTACCAGTCCAAGCGTCACTTTTACCCAGTGCGCAAAAGGCCATCGGGCCAACGCGGCTGACGTCAGCCCGATGGCCTTTTGCGCATTGGGGATGTCCCAGTTGCAAAGGCGACTATGTCCTTTGCAACGGGGACAAAGTCGTTAGGTGACGCCTCGAAAACCCCGGCGTGGGGTTAAAAGGGTTAACTCATTCGAGACGTGCCGCCTCCGGCACGTCTCGAATGAGTTAACGTGCCCGAGTCAGGGTGCTATAAAACAACCGTAAAATTATACTTGTGCAGTTGTAGATTGCCGAATCTTTTGTTCGTAGTGGGGAAAGTTCCCACCTAGCGCCCTTCCAGCATTGTCCTGTTCGGCACAGCCACATACAGTCTCATGTTTCCCTGTCGCTTGCTTGCCCTGATTTGCATGCACCTGACCACCTCTCCTGTCCACAGCCGATTTCAAGGAGTGGACACTACCTCCGCGCCGCCGGCACGAGGCCCTGAAGTGGGACCCGCCGACTGAGCGCTTCCAGGGCGACACGACCAACAGGAACGACTACCCGGAGCACGCCGTCAGTCCTAGAGAGAGCCACAAGAGGATGGACGGGTGGAGACCCCCCACTGACCCCTTCCCGGACAACACGGGGTACAGGGAGACGTTCCACGAGCACCCGCTGCCCAAAAGGGAACGTCGCCAGCGCGAGGTGTACCAGGCTCCGGCTGTTAAGTTTAACCCCCTCACCACCATGAATTCGGACTTCACCGGCCCCTACCAACCCAAGCGCGAGAGCTTCAAGCCCAACCGCCAGCCGATGCAGTCCGACACACCGTTTGACGGCTCGACTACCATGAAGAGCGACTTTAACGAGAAGCCCGTGGAACCACGCTACATGAGAGCCAACCAGGAGTACGTGCGTCCTGAGGGCCACATGGATCTGTACACCACCAACCAGAGCATGTTCAAGGAACACCCGCTCAGCCGTCACGTCATCGAAAAACCGGGCTCGTCTCACATCCTGCGGGGTTCGGGGCCCATGGTCAAGGAGAGCGGATACGCTGCCGAGTTCCAGGAGCACCGGGCATCACGCCGCGAGATGCTCAAGCCCAAGAACAACTACGAGGCGCCCACCACCAAGTTTGAAGGGCAGAGCACAGCCAAGGGCGACTTTGTGGAGAAGCAGCTCAGCCCGCGCGAGTCGTACAAACCCAGGGGAGAGGCGATCATGTCGGACGCACCGTTTGAGAACTCCACCGACTACCGGGCCAGCTTCATAGAGCAGCCCCTGCCAGCTAGACGCGTGCGTGAACAGCAGAAGTTCGAGGCACCCAGCGTGCCCTTTCTGGCCTCCACCACCACGCGTGACTCTTACCAGGGCGAGTTCTCCCCCAAGCGCTCCAGTTTCAAGCCGGACCAGAACCCCATCAGGTCGGACACCAAGTTTGAGGCCCGCACCACCGCCAAAGAGAGCTTTGTCGAACACGAGGTGAGTCCGCGCTACAAGCACGAGCAGTCCCGCTACGTCAAGCCTGATGGCGAGATGGACTTACGCACGTCCAACCAGGAAACCTTCCGCGAGTTCCGCGCGGAGCGCCACACCATCATCAAGCCCGGGTCCTCGCACGTCCTCAGGGGCTCCGGCAGATTCCAGGATCGCTCCAGCTACATGGGCGACTTCATGCAGCCTGCGCCTCAGCCCCGCCAGGTCATCAAGCCCAAGAACGAGTACCAGCCCAGCTCCGGCAAGTTTGATGGCATCTCTACGCACAATGCCACGTTCACGGGTGCCTACGCCCCTCGCCAGGCTAGCTTCCGTCCACAAAACCGCCCCCTGCAGAACCTGAACGCATTTGAGGACAGCAGCGCTTACCGCGCCGACTACAACAGGGAGCGTTACACATGGAGTGAAGGGTCGCCTCAAGTGCCTCCTCTTTCTGTGTAATCACCATTCTGCAGTCCACAACGTTTGAGCTTCTCTATGAGGAACATAGATGTAACATGGACCAGAGTTTGGCTAGCGAGAGGAAAATTGTAGATTTCACCCAGATGATTCCATTGAGTCTGGTGATGGAAATAAAGACCTCCCCTACGTGCAAAGGACATAGATTTTAATTGCATTCCGCAGTCCATGAGAATCTACGTCTCTTTCAGATGCATGGGAAGTTAGAACGGTCTCGAAAATTCTTTTGAACTCAATGCCAAGTCAAGTTAGGACGAATCATCTATTGGGGAAATTGAAATTTAACTCATTCGAGACGAACGGCATCCGGATATCCGGATGCTGTTCGTCTCAAATGAGTTAATGCAATGTAATATGTTACATTTGATTTTGTGCATCATGCTGCTTATTTACGTTATCCACATATACTTTTCTTGTATATTTGTCATACAATTACTTTAAAAGTCTAGCACTGATAATGTTTGGCCGACGGGGAAGGGTTTGAACGTAGTTGGGGTGTGGGAATTGGCTGCTTGGCTAGCTATGAACTTTGACTCTAACCCTTTGCGTGTCGGTAGCGGTTTTAGTCGCGATGATTCCTGCAGGAATTATCGCGACTAAAACCGCTACTGACACGCAGAGGGTTCTTAGAAGACAACGAATATTGCATTCATTAATTCATAAATTGAGCGGAGGTGGTACTGTATTCGAATATATTGCGTCATGATGTTGGTGTATATATCAATTGTGGGCTTATACATCTTCTCGTTTTATTTTCAACTGATCTTTCTCTCCGTTGCTGTTTGTTACCTAATCCTTTCGTTCCCTTGTTTCTTCCTTTTTTCCCCTCGCTCATTTCTTTCTGTCATTTCACTATCTGTCGTGGCCTTTCTTGTTTCACGTGTTTGTTCAGTGTCAGATTTTTCTTACCTACTGTTTCTTGGATACTTTGTACAGAGATCTGATTTTCCCAATAATTCATTGTTGACTAAGTCACTCAAGTTTCACTGATTTTGATACAAAGAAACCTAAACTGAAGTTTTCCATACCTAACAAAATGTTACATTCCTGACACTTTCCTCCACTTTGTTTTATTGTGTTGTAAATGTCACATATCTCAAATGTGTATTTTTGGCAAGGCCATCGTCAAGTGCAAAGAAGTGCTCGATCAGTATTGTTGTACTGCAATTTTCCTGTGTAAGCGGGCAACTCTTTGGTCGTTTTAACACGACGAAAGAGTTGCCCCGCTTTGTCAGGATAAGTGTAATCTTGCCAGTCCGCAACGCGTACGTGTTTCACGTTGGCAGATCTAAGCACTGCCTGAAGACATTTATGTATGTGAGTCGGAGCGTTTTTATGAAGGAAGGAACCGTAGGGACAATCTATCTGAAAATTCATATTCTTCATTTTCGAACTCGCTGAAGAAATATTTGTTGTAGCTGTTGATGCATTTTTTTTTCTCTTTCGAAAAAGAAGAAATGGGGGCAGCTACTTGTCACATCTGTGATAGCGTTGTTTTTTGTTTGTTGACTTGTTCACATTTTTGCATGTACGTAGTGGGCTTTGTTTAGACAATCATAAACTGTTTATTACATGAAAATTGTCTCTTTAATTGATCAATCGTGTGGTAATCTAAATAAATTTGCTTCTACGTTTATACAGTGATCATGTGTATCAGCATATGTATGTGTGCACTTGTCGTAACTTTGTATTTTCAGTTCATAAGTGTGCTTTGCACCGGCAATATGAGTATCACATGTACTGCATACCGTTGCACATTCTATAAATCGATGTGTGCTGGTCTCGGATTCTCGACCTTATGGCTTTGAGTCGTAAGGTTTACAATCACCTACCAGCACACGTGCTACTCCGTTGTAACTGGTGTATTTTTTTTTTGTTTTTTGTTGCGTTTTTCAAACACTTGTGCTGCAATACCACTGTTTCTTTCTGCAATGTTAGTCAACAGCAAAAGCACATAAGGGAAGAATTGACTATGGGTCACAGTTTCCAGCTTTCTTGTCTAGGGATAAGCAAAGGCGTGTTGAATATTGTGTGCTGTCATCCGTTTCGAGCAGGGTCCAAGCCAGTAAAGATCCTCGGGCCGACGTCAGCCGCAATGGGCCCGCGCACAGCCGTGCGCGGGCCCACTGCGGCCGACGTCGGCCCGAGGACCTTACCCTAAGGCTTGCTGGAAAAGCTTTCAGGCAAGCACGTCCTAAGAATTAGCATCTGCATGTGCTTTCTTTTCGTCATTATGCAAGCTTTGTGGAAACTTGCATTCACAAGTACATGCATGAAACACTTATATAGGCCTATTTTCCAGTTTAACCCACTTAGCCCCAACAAACTAAAGCAGGAGATGGATCTACAAAGTATAGTCCAAGGGTAATGTCACACTAGCTTGCCGCCATCAGGCGCCAAGCTACGATGGCGCCAAGCTAACCTTGCACTACCCTTGAACTATCATGATCGATCCATCTCCTGCAACTGGTACATAGTAATTATTAGGTGAGACCTCCACAATTTGGGAAATAGGGCCTTGGCGTTAAATGAGTTAAGTTTTTGGGAATTTAAACTGAAGAACAGGAAGAACAAGGGGTGGAGTATGCTTTTTTTCCTCCCAAAAGAATTGTTAATCGTCGGCTTTCGCAAACCCTGTCTTCTGCTGTTTGTTTTTACAAAGAGGCATAACATACGCTAAATACTTCACACGTTAGCTAGGCTGTAACCATATGCCAAGTCTTCCTTATGTGCTTTTGTCAGACGGTATTATTGTTGAGAGTCTGTCGGTGTTAGTTGCGATGTTGCTTCTGTGTTCACAAAACCATTCTTACTTACTGGGCGGGCGAGAGTTAGGACGCTCTTCCACACTTTTCCGTTTCTGAGCTACTCAAGTATCGCCAAGTGACAGTTTATAGATTTATACCTAGCTGTTATTGTCTACGAAGCATTACCTCATCACGGAAGATGGATTGCTTATTTTAGTTTAAGGGTAGTGTCTGATTAACTTAACGCCTGGATCGTTCAGCTAATATATTATTATAATATTGAAATATATTGAAAGAGGACTTAAGCCATTTAGCCCCGACGCAGTACAGCAGGAGATGGATCGACCATGATAATTCAAGGGTAGTGTCAAATTAGCTTGGCGCCTGATGACGCCAAGCATAATCTGGCACTACCCTTGAATTATGGTCGATCCATTTCCTGCAACTAGTACAGAATCGTTAGATGACATTACCAAACTTGGGGAAATGTGGCCTTCGGGTGAAATGAGTTAATTATCAGGTGCCAAGATATTCAGACACTCTCCTTGAGCTGTCACGGTCGATCCATCTCCCGCATTTGGGGCCGGAAGTGAAAGTTTGAATGGAAAGAGAGGTGAAAACAAAGCGGTTGCCAACCTTGGATGTATATATAATGGTAGATGATCACCCACTGACCTGTACAAGATTAGCACGGATGTAAGTGGCACCAGGAAGAAGTACAGATCATCGTGAGCCTCAGCTTTCCTCAGGATCTAGTCTTCTTACAGATAATATTTTACAATAGAAGCGGTACTGCCAAAGGCGGAAATGAGCCAAAAAGCATAAGTTGTGTTAGACAATTTTTGTTTCGATTTTAACAAATTTCGACGAAGAATTTCCAATCGTTGTTCAGAATCGAGTTTCAGTTTGCTTGAAAATGTACCATGGTTAAATAAAGTTAATTTATGCTCTATTTGTGAGAGCATTTTTTTTTTTCAAATGTATGAGGACGCAATTTTGTGTTATTAGTTGAATGTGTGTTATACATTTGTAAAGACCGTTTGTCACAAAAAGTTATTAAAAAAAAAATTAAAGATTGTAACCCAAACGATTTTCTTGAGCTTGTTGCTTAGTGGAGTATTTTCGAGAAAATTATGTATGGTGACTCTACGTGGATATACAGGGACAAAGAGCATTGTTCTGACATTCACTTTTGAAACGAATGAATGAATGAATAAATGAATGAATAAATGAATGAATGAATGAATAAATATTGCAGTGTAAGTCAGTGAATGAACTGTTGCTCGGGGAGAAAAATGGGCCTAGTAACAAAACATTCAAAGAAACACGAGAGCCTAGACCTAGGCAGGCCTTGGACCCATCGGGGTGAAAAGGAAAAAGAAAGTTTGCGGACGGCCCCAAGTGGCAAAAGTTCCTCGGGTCGAAGAAGGCCGCAAGTGGCCCGCGCACGGCCGTGCGCGGGCCATCTGCGGCCTTCGCCGGCCCGAGGACCTTTTGACTGCTTGGATAAGCCTGTTCGAAGATTTATTGTCAGCTCAAAGCAGAGACCCATTGAAACGTGGAGTTTACAATCAGCAGGAGATCGGTACGTTTAGTTTATGGTTAGGGGGTTCGAGAGAGGTCGAATGGGCTCATGTGTGTGTGTGTGTGTGTGTGTGTGTGTGTGTGTGTGTGTGCGCTTGTGTGTTTGTTGTTCGTACGAGTGTGTGTGTGTGTGAGTGCGTGCGTGTTTGTTGTCCGTACGAATGTGTACGTGCGTGTTTGCTCGTACAAGTGTGTGTGTGTGTGTGTGTACGTGCGTGTTTGTTATTCGTACGAGTGTTTGCGTGTGTGTTTGTTGTTCGTGCGAATGTGCGTGAGAGTGTGCACGCGTGTTTGTTGTTCGTACGAGTGTGTCCTATTAGCATAATATGCGTTTTCTTTGTTTGTGTTCTTTTTGTGCGTGCGTGCGAGTTCAGTGATGTTCGTACCAGTGTGTGTGAGTGTGTGTCTTTCCTGTTCACCCCGTCAAATTATACGAGTTTGTGAGCGTGTACGCGCGTTATGTCAGTATATTCCGTCGTGTTGTGTAGTTTACGTGTGTGTGTGGACGTGATCCAGATTGCTTGCGTTCGTTCGTCTGTTTTCGGTGTGTCCTGTGTGTTTTTGAAGTGTGCGTGAAAAAATATATGCATGCGTATGTTTGTGAATGTGTGCTGGTATATCATTTTGGATCATACTATTTCACCCGTGAGGTCCAAAATCACAGCCAACACATACAAATTGTTTCTTGCATGAAAAAATAAAGTTCAGTGTCCTGATCACGAGCACCAAGCAGCATGCAATGACACCATAATATTAATGGCGAACTTATGGAGAAAAGCTTTGTGCGCATGGATAGTCTGGAGAGAAATTAATGTAGTAAACATAATGAGATAAATACGCAAAGACGCACACACACATACACAAACACACACACGTACACATAGACGCACTCAAAGGACACGCACACTGATAGACAAACACAAACATAGCCGCACGTACACACACGTGAGCACGCATGACGCATGCACACACACACATACACACACACACACACACGCACAAACAAACACACATACACACTCACACACACACCTATCACGTCTATCTTTCAACGTTACTTAATTCTGTGTGACAATGCAAGGCCGGTCAATAAACTTTCCACTCAAACAAGAAACAAAGAACTCATAGTTACTGTCGACATTGTTCTGTAAGAAATGCAGCCTGTTAAACAAAATATGTGGCGTAGGAACCTGTTTGACCTGGTAGGACAAGAGTCTGCCTCCTTTTGGCATGGTAGGGCAATAGTAACCTTGGCCATTTCCTTGAAATGAGAGAAACACTGTAACTGGACAGTATATGTGCGGGTCTATGATTTTGGACCTTACTGCCTGCGGCCGTAAGGTCCAAAATCACAGACCAACACACGAATGTGGGCCCTACCTCCCTTTGACAAGGTTGGTCTCGGGTATCTGAAAATCCTCGTGCATATAGGCTACACATTGATTCATGCTGACCACTACAGTATGACAATTCCCTAGGAAATCCCGCCTAACAAACGGAAACCAAAGTATGCTGACTATCGCATGTAAATTATCTCGAATCATATCCTCCCTCCCTTCCCGACTCCACACCCACACAGGCCAAATCCCTCCCTCCACCCACACCGCCACTTTTGACTTTGAAGCAGGGCTCTATACCAGCTGTAAAAATCCTCCTACGCCACTGCAATATATACATTCGGGCACACATTCAGCCAATAGGCTTTACACGAAAGAGGAAGCATAGACTTTGCAGACAAACACCCAGACAATTGTCAGATTGTCACAATCGAAAAGGTACGTACACAGCTGTAGGCGTGCGCTGGTCTGTGGTGTTAGACATAACGGCGTCAAGCCGTAAGGTGTAAAATCACAGGCCGGCACACGTAGCACACTCAGCCATCACTGGCAATGTTTATTCTATTGTGCCACACGCACCGACAAATTTTCACCTGTCTTTTCACCTCTAGACCTACATGTAGAAGGCCAGTCGGCTCACATTACAGGTAATCCGTTAAGGAGTATGAATAGCGTGCGCTAGATTGTTTGTCAAGCACTGCAAAAACGCCGTCGTGTCCAGGTAAATGGTTTCACTGTGATTGTTCAAGATCAGTGCCTGAATAGCTAATAATATGTTAAGTAAATAATCTGTCTGCTCGATCAAGATGTTTGCAAACACTACATAGTTACATAAGATTGATTGTCATAGGATGAGTTTACTGTGATTTCTCAAGGAAGGGCCTGAGCAGCTTGGCGCCTAAAGGCGCCAAGCTACTCAAGCCCTGCCCTTGAGGTCTGTCCATATCAAGCACTGCCGATGAGTCATCACATTCGAGATAATTCGGCGTATGACACGCTCACTATCGGGTTGGTACTGACTTGGCACACCCTCAGCACACACACTCGGAAAAGCGCTCATCTCCAGAAAACAAGAGCCCACAAGACAAGTGTTCTCGCGACCACTCGCTTTACTTTCCATGAAGGGTCGTTATGCTTAGTAGCACACATTTGTCAGCACTACACTGTACTTAGTGTGATAGGCTTGAATTAGCAGACAACAGCAAAAGGTAAGTTAACAGCACTGAGTTGTAAATCACAGTCGATCCGTATATCACGCCCAAAGCTGGAAGTATAGGATGTAAGAATGTTTGAAACGAATCAGTGTACATTTTTGTTAGTTTATAACAACGTCCGATAAAAATACAATTGGATAAACAACATTTTTGCAGAGATCCCGACCACGTTTGCTATTATCAATTACTCCGCTTGGGACAAACTTGGCAGCAGAAAGCAGCAGCGCATGGGTTCTCTCATATTTTGTTATATTCGAAGTTTACTGCATTGTATTTTATGACTGACTCATCCCCCCCCCCCCTACTCTCTGTAAACAGTACAAGTGGCTGCATGTGAGAGGGGGTTCATATAAATTTCACCAACCCTCTCCTCCACGTTGTTAACAGGAGAAAACGGGCAGGCGGTCGTCGCCACAACAGATACGAGCACGAAGAATCAGAAAGGTCCAAATCCACAATTCAGTTCAGGAGACCGATCCTCTGCCAAGCGAAGTCACGGAACCGACAGCCAGCCAGAAGCCCCGGGACCGCCGGTCAGACGCCGCAGAGGTGATATCGCCATGCAGTCCAGTATCATGCAGTCACAAGAGCAGATGGACGTGGATACCACCACCAGGCTGGACTACCCTGCGCACGAGGTAGGAAAATGTCTGCCCTGTTGACCCTGGTTTGACTGCCGAGACTAAAACAAGATGGGATGAACCATAACCCACGATGTCCCTTCTATATGCGAGCTGTCCTCCCTGTCACGGGACTCTACATTTTGTCTTTGACATGATCCTGATGTTGAAATATCTCATATTGAACAAGATGAGGATCTCTTCCAAAAGTCTACGGTATTGTTTGGAGCTCACGTGCGTTTTTCTTTTAGGAACATTCACAGCGGTATATATTTTAAAGCTTATCCCGGCTTCTGATCCATTTCCCTCCTCTCTTAACCATCATCTGATCAACACACACGCCGGCACACACAAACAAAGACGGACAAACGGAGCTTCCCGCTATTAGTACGCTCTGTGGGCTGGAGTAGCGACAGGAATTCTGAAGAAAAATAGCACGAACATCAAAATTATTATTATTATTATTATTAAAATGACGTCAAAATAAGCTTGACGTCATGGCATCGCTAGTCTCACGATGCCGTGTACACAGTGACGAAATTGATGTTTCACGTCACTCATCCTAAAGGCACGCAGCCTCTTTCAAGACTGACTGTTCGTTCCACACAGCCTCTTCCAGGGCTGACTGTTTTTTTTTGTTTTGTTGTTGAGTATATAGTGGATCCAAAACTTGCAAAAATAATTAATTATTATTGAAAACTTTTAAGAGGTACAAAGCTGGCTAACGACCTCTTCCAATATCTTTCTCTAATCTAGCTATATCCAGATTTCAAGTAAATATTACAAAAATTACGGACTCTAATCTGGGTCAACCGACTTTCTATAAACGGTCTTTTATGTCTTCAATGTGACATCCAGTTACAACATGCTCGGAGGCTGTCTTAGCCACCCCTTAAGTAAAGTATTTCGCAAAGTTTCAAGCTTGTGCGTACAGCAATGGTCTGAGATTCTCGTGTCTATATATATACGCACACACACACACACACACACGCACGCACGTACACACACACACACACAAACACACACACACACACACACACACACACACACACACACACACACACACACACACACACACACACACACACGCATACGACCTTTCGCACCAAATGTACGTTCAGGAACGATGTTAGCATAACTAGACATGACCTAATTTTTATCTTGTTACTTCAGTTTCAGAGGTTTAGGCCTGCCCGGCCTTGGCATAATGGAAATGCAATTAAATTCGCCCCACCGCGACCCATCCTAAAAAGTCACTTTTATAATAGAATTGACATAAGAAAGAACAGCTGGTCACATCTTTATGTTTTTACCGACTTTGTTGTTTTGCAAATATAACCTATTTTCCATAATACACATTATTCGCCTAAATATCATATTTGCTTTACTTCAAATGTTAATTTTTGTTTTGGCATTTGGAAATGTCATACTTACTAGTTGCACTGCAAGTACTTCAAACAAGACATGTTTCCTGTTTCTGTCGTGTGCACAGTGTAGCCCCAAATCTATCACACCGTAGGCCATTTCTGAACAACGGAGATCGTCTGTTGCACAGCGTAGTCCCAACATGAAATAATCTTTTTCAGTTCAAAGGTCACTAAAATTCCCTAACCTAACCACTTGTTGTCATTTGTACAACCCACAAAAATGTTAACACGTGTATTTAGTGTAGTGTAGATGCAGTTAAGCAGCAGAATCTGGCCTGACGAATCGGACACGCGATCGATCAAATTTTGCACACTTATATCTCGCCGATTTCATCAAATTATGACAGTTTGCGGCTACATTTGTTACCTCTGCAACTAGCTACAAGTGCGCCAATCTATTTGCAGCTAGGGGATGCTAAACATGAACAATACTGACTTACATTTTGTCTGATCCACGAATAAACTGCAGCCTAGTGGGTCGTATGGGACGTAGTTCTTATCTCCGCTACGTGCACATGCGTAGTCCTGTCTACATAACCTGCTAAAGCAATAAATCTACCACAAACAACGATTTTAAACATCGGGGATGAGCGGAGTGGCGGATAAAAATACATCTGTGTCCATATGTCTGATAGAATATATTAACGTACTGTTCTGAATTGTGGGTCGCACAAATACCGATTTTGGCATCATAACTAATGACAGCCGCGGCCAGATCGGTCAGTGTGAAAAGTAAGAGAATCTTCAGCCTAGCCTGTTCGTTACTATGATCACACTGATCACAGTACTTAACAATCATGGTCATCGATCGAGGAGGGGGTGGGGGCAGGAGGGGGTGGGGTGGGGGCAAAGGGTTTCAGAGTACGATGAATGAAAAATACCTTATAGAACATTTCGAGAGAACACAACACGGCATAAAAACTGGGGTAATATGACAAACATCGCAAAGACCATTTACGGGGGAGAAAACATTTGCAGCACATGCCCGGACAGAATATCGGCAGATCAACATACACTAAGATGAAAATCAGGAAACTTCGAGGCGGATCACGTGAGCTAACTCAGTTCCGAAACTGTGACAGACCTGATTCCTCCGACTATAACAACTTCAGAACCCGTCATTGCTGTGCGTGGACAGACCGAATAGATCTAAAATGAAAACGAATGGGAGATAATAAAAAGATGGGGAGAAAACTCACAGTCTACTGCCCGAAAGGCACCTCACGACATCTGTACGTGGCATGGACCTTCATGACCGCCACAGCCGTGGAGGCCCATGAGGATATATTCTTCTTTTTGTGCAAAGTTATACAGTTAAGAAAAGTTGTATTCATCACTGAACGATCATGAGAAAGATGGGAAAACAATATGAATACAACGGAAGCAAACTTGTTTGCAAGTGTCGTAGATTATCATGCGGTTTAGTATAGTCTACAAGCTGGAATGCGTAGCCCAATGCATCTGCTGACTCGGGGCTAACAGAATTGACGCCTTGCTACTGACAGTGAGTTAGAGCTACGGGCGGAGATCATCACAACAGGAAAGGCCTGGGGTTGTTGCACGATAACGATTTAACTCATTCTACCCCAACACCGAAATCCCCAAATTTTGCCGTTGTCCTCTGAAGACTGCACTTTAGTGCAGGACACAGATCGACCATGATAGTTCAAGGGTGATGCCAGAATAGCTTGGCGCCCATAGGCGCCAAGCTATTCTGGCATCACCCTTGAACTATCATGGTCGATGATTATCTTGCTGTGGCGTGTCTGGGGTAGAATGAGTTAAATAAGAGCACGAAATGACGGCCAGTAGTGATGACAGTGCACGAAAATGCCCATTTACTACCCTGTGCCATTCAATGCAGATATTATGGACCCATCTCAACACATCGGCCCACAAATGAAAACCGAAAAAATAACCCACAGATGTAAATTGTAAGGCATGGCGTGGGTTGAACTACTCAAGATCGGCTTAAACATCTGCACTACACAATTTGTTATAAATAGTTGCAATATGTTTACCTCAGTCAAACCACTAAAATCACAGAGAACTGGTCAACTGTAAGTAATCTCACCTTCGACCCCTGGCACTGACGATTGCGACTGACTTTTGCATACACAAAAGTGAGCGTAGTTTTAAAAGCGTGGCGTCACTTTTCTTCATTTGACTTGAAACTAATCACATCCGGCTTTGTCGAATTAACTCCAATGAAGTTAAAGTCTGCACTCTGCGCGTGCGTTGCGTGTGTATGTGTCAGAGGGAGAGAGAGAATTACGTCATGCCTAGAGTATTGCTTCAGTGTCTGAGTTGCTGTTTTTACGTCACCGTCACTGTCTGATTTTCTCGAAAAGTCGCGGCTTTTACTTTTTTATTTTTTTCTGCAAAGAATTAGATTTTACTAAAAAGTTGAAAAGATAAGATGGCTAACGAAATCATCCAATGTCTTTCTCGAAACTAGAAACTAACTATATGCAAAAGTTCAAGTAAATATGACAAAAATTACGGACTGTAATCTGGGTCAACCGACTTCCTATAAACGGTTGTTTATGTCTTCAATGAGACATTCAATTACAATATGCTCGGAGGCTGTCTTATCCACCCACTTAAGAAAGTATTTCGCCAAGTTTTAAGCTTGTGTGTTCAGAAATATCGGGGGCTCTTGTTTACTTACCTACGCACACACATACATACATACGCACATACATACACACATACGGCGCTTCGCGCCAAACGTACATTCAGCAGCGAGGTTAGCGTAACAAGACATGACGTATTTTTTATCTTGTTACTTCAATTTCGAGAGGTTTAGGCCTGCCCGCCTTTGACATCATGGACATGCTATTAAATTCGCGACCCGTCCTAAAAACTCCCTTCTATAAAGAGAAGGGACTTAAAAACTGTGCAAAAGGTATAAACTGAACAAGATCCAGCTGCAAGAGGCATAGATCCTCATGAGCCCCCGCAGTTGCGGGGGCTCATGAGGATCTATGCCTCTTGCTGAAACTACTCTGTATCCATGTTCCCTTGACCGCTCGGGCCCTTAGAGTTGAACTATGATGAACAAAAATGTAAAAAAAAACAACTATCTGCGTCCACTGGCAGTGAAATGATAACTCATTCAGCCCGACGGCCGTATTTCCCAAATTTTGGAGTCGTCATTTAACGACTATGCACCTGTTGCAGGAGATGGATCGACCACGATAATTCAAGGGTAGTGCCAGATTAGCTTGGCGCCTGTCGGCGCCATGCTAATCTGGCAATACCCGTGAATTATCATGGTTCGACCCATCTCCTGCTGTAGTGCGTCGGGGCTGAATGGTTTAAGGCAAAAGCACGTACTATGCGAAACGAGATTTTAGTAAACTGTGTTATACTTTTTATTCGAAGAGCATTTTAGCGAATGTCCAACTTGAATTATTTTGTTGCCGTGGCGGTACGTGTTTGTGCGTTGAGAGAAGGAAAGGGTTGGATTCATCGAAAGTGCAGTTTTCCCACGACTGTGTACCAGTTCTTGGGGAAGGGGTGGGGGAGGGGGTGGGGGTGGGGGTGGGGTCGGGGGGGGGGGGGTATCGACCAAGCTAATCGGGCACTATCCTTGAATTATCATGGTCGATACATTTCATGGTGAGGTGCGTCAGGTAAAATTCATAGTATCCGTCTCCTCAACCCCCTACCCCCTGATCTAGTTAAAAAAAATTTTGTACTACATAGCCTTAACTCTTTCCGCCCGACGGCCGTATTTTCCAAATTTTGGAGGCGCCATCTAATGACTATGCACCAGTTGCAGGAGACGGATCGACCATGATAATTCAAAAGCAGTGCCAGATTAGCTTGGCGCCGACAGGCGCCAAGCTAATCTAGCACTACCCTTGAATTATCATGGTCGACCCATCTCCTGCTGTAGGCGTCAGGGCTGAATGGGTTATAAACTCAGCTGTCCAATTTCAATAAATCTTTTGATTTTGTTTCTTGAAAACGTCTTTCGTTGATCGTTGATACGAAACGACAGACAGCGTTACGGTATAGCTAATAAGTCACCACCCTTCAGGCACTACAGCGATAGAATGAATCGGCCATGACAGCTTAATAGCAGCCCCATAATATCTTCGGGCCTGAGAAAAAGCGCCAAGGTCATAATTTGTACGTGTCAGTAGGCCTACGTTTAAACTGGCATGCCCCGATCCATCTCTCACAGCTAGTCAACAGTTCAACTTAGATGCCTTGAAAGTTTGCGACAGTCATTATTAGTCCTGTTCAGTTAACCCATTCACTGCCAGTGGACTCAGATTGTGTTTTTAAATCTTTTGTTTAATTCGACCCTGTCTGAGGACCGTATCTACAAAGTGGTGTCACCAAGAGGCATTGCTACTCATGAGCCCGTGCAACTGCGGTGGCTCATGAGGATCTATGTCTCTTCAGTTGATTCGCTTTCATTTTTTTTCTCAGCAGAGAAGGGGTTAGGTTTGTTCACGAGGGAATCTTTGTGCTCCGCCCGACCCCTCAGAAATCTTCCCGGAGTTCCTATTGATATTGTCCCACGAACACTGGTCTGGTTTACTGTGGATCTCTCACATCCTTTCAAGTATTAAAAAAAAAAAAAAAAAAAAAGGTGTTCATCAGTGCGGCAAGTGTCCTTCCTTGAATTTGAAGTGCTAATGAGTGAAATTGTCTCAGAATGTGGTTACATTGACTTTGAATCTTGTTCAGGTGCAACCTCGTCAGCGCACAAAACCTCAGTCCGGCCTGAGACAAACATCAAACTCCACCTTTCCCAGCAAGACCACAGCGCGGAACGACTTCAAAGAACACGATCTGCCGAAAAGGAGCCGAGTACGGGGACAGCAGGTAAGCTTTGGCAAAGGTATATAATAAGGCGAATGTATTTTCTGTTTTGTTGTAGCTTTTAAAATATTTTAACTTGTACCTACAGTGCTATATCTTAGTTTAACTTTTAGTCTTTGAGAGACGACAGAGCGCATGATCTTTCTGTTTTGCTTGTTTTTAAACAGACAATAAAGTTTTCCGATTAGTGATAGTCAACAGAACACAACTGCAAGAGGTATAGATCCTCATGAGCCCCCGCATTAGCGGGGGCTCATGAGGATCTATACCTTTTGTAAGCCTCATTCAACCCAGGTATCTCACGCAGGGGATTGGTTATTATTGCCATTTGATGTTCGTGGCATAATTATGATGCGCTAGATTATTAACTCATTCGCGGCCAGCCGCATCCGGATGCGCGGCTTATGCCGCACATACAATACAATACAATACAATACAATACAATACAATACAATACAATACAATACAATACAATACAATACAATACAATACAACTTTATTGTCTGTTCGAGTCCAGGCACGACAGAAATTTGCCTTTCGGCTCGTCATGAAACAACAATATAAGACATTAACAAACGCTGCAAAAGCATATCATGAAAAATTATCATTGCAGCAATCTATCACAAGCAATCTGTCACAAGATGGGAGGTAATGTTAAGTAGATCATACTTATCGCGGCGTTATAAATGAGAGTTCAAAATCGAGACAGCAGTTGGAATAAAATACTCACAAACCAGATAGGTGAGGCTTGCGCTGGCAGAATTGTTCAACAAACCAAGGGGAATCACTCAGCGCTGGACAGACGAACAGTTAGATCCCCTGCCCCCGCCTATCAGGCACCCATTCGCCAGCCCACAGAGAAATACGCAGGTATAGAACAAGACGATCATCTACATCCCTAGATCGTCTTGTTCTATACCTGCGTATTTCTCTGTGGGCTGGCGAATGGGTGCCTGATAGGCGGGGGCAGGGGATCTAACTGTTCGTCTGTCCAGCGCTGAGTGATTCCCCTTGGTTTGTTGAACAGTTGGAATAAAAGACTTCTTAAAAACATTCCTTTTGGCAAGTGGCATGTTGAAACGTCTGCCTGATGGTAGCATTTGAAACTGATCAGAGAGTGGGTGACTAGGATCATTGACAATGCTAGCAGCTATCCTTCGGACAGCTCTATGGTACAGATCATCTACTGGGTACTGTCCTAGGCCAATGATCTTCTCAGCTGTTCTGACGATACGTGACAGTCTGCCCCTGTTTTTCATACTGAGATTGCCATACCAAGCAGTGATGTTAAACGTCAGTATGCTTTCGATCAGGCTTCTATAAACGGATTCTAAAACCCTGGAACTGACATCAAAACTTCTCAGTTTCCTAAGAAGGTACAGACGCTGGTTTGCTTTTTTCACAATCAGATCAGTGTTTCCAGTGAAGGACAGCCCACTATCCACGACTGTGCCAAGGTACTTAAATTCAGTGACCACCTCTACAGGTTGATTATTAATTGAGACAGGTACAAAAATATCATCAACTTTCCTGTCATCAATGATGAGTTCCTTGGTTTTCTGTACATTCATTTCCAGAAAACTATCTTTGCACCATGACTCTAATACTGCTATCGGGGGTTCTTTCTCCGGGTACTCCGGCTCTTCCTCCCCCTCCACTTTGGTATCAGTTTCAGCCCACTTAATCAGATTTCAAATACAAACGATTTTGAATTTCCAAAAACTACAGTAGCTCGCTTGAGCTTGCCCTTAGCACCACGTGAATGTTCTGTGTTTATGTACAGTGTGTGAGTGAATGCGCGTGATTCACGTGAGCGTGCTTGTTGGGTTCAGTTCGCGGCGGCGCTTTGAGCCGATTTTCAATTGGGATAAAGCGCCTATTTAATGCGCTTATTATTATATATTATCTGTGCAAAGTACTCGGCCAGACTGTCTTCTTTTTGGAGTAGGCGTACAAGGGCCATGTCGTCTGAGAACTTTAAGAGACGAGAAGTGGCAGTGTGACAACGCATATGGTCTGTGTATATAGAAAACAATGTCGGAGAGAGGACACAACCTTGAGGGCAGCCTGAATTTAGCACCACTTGGTCAGACAGACTGCCGTGTACATTTACACGTTGTGGCCTGTCCTTCACAAAGTTTCGCACCCACAGAATAATGTTTGTGTTCACATTAAAGTCCATCATACGCTGCAAAAGCATCAGTGGTTCAACAGTATTAAAAGCATTAGAAAAGTCAATAAAAAGAATTCTCACATGTGCTTTTGATTTCTCAAGATGTTGAAATACAAGATTGTACAGAGTAAGGCATGCATCCTCCACACCCCTATGGTTTTTGTAAGCAAATTGGAATGGATCCAGTAGTTCGGCAACATCATTTAACAGATGCCTCCTCACCACTTTTTCCATACATTTTGACAGAATAGAAGTCAATGCAACTGGACGGAAATCGTTGAATTCATGAGCGTTGGTTTTTTTTAGGAATCGGGACAATGATTGATGATTTCCAAGCCGTAGGGACAGTATGATGATCAAGCAGGAACTGAAAGATAGTAGTGAAGATCTTCCCCAATTGACCTGCACAGGTTTTCAATACTCTTCCACCTAACCCATCTGGTCCAGGTGCTTTGTGTGCATTCAGCTTAGAAAAGATGTTTACTACCTCCTCTTCAGTAATTGACAAAGGTTCCAGCACAATGGACTGGCACAATTCATCACAGTTATCACTAAGGTTTCTGCCATCGAACCGTGAGTAAAAACGGTTTAGATCATTGGCCATCTCAACTGGATTCCCAGTGCAGAGCCTGGCTTGTTTCTTTTGCTGCCTGCCCATCATGCCGTTCAGACCATTCCATGCATCTCTAGCGTTGCCAGAAGAAAATTTTGTTTCGATCTTGCTTTTATAGTTCAGTCTGGCAGTCCTAGCAGCCCTTCTAAAATCCCTCTCCTTTTCCCGAAATTCATCAGTGTTACCCTGTAAGAAAGCAAGTTTCTTCTGGTTCAAATACACCTTTAGCTCCTTGCTGACCCATGGCTTATTGTTAGCAAACACCTTCACTGTCTTGGTTTTAATTACAGTGTTCTCACAAAATCTTACGTAAGAAGTGACTGTCTCAACAAGTTCATTAGGGTCATCACAGTTATGAGTAAACATATCCCAATCTGTCGCCTCAAAGCACCCACGGAGCTCCTCCATGCTGTCCGGTGTCCACAGCTGTGTGGTTTTTGTTACAGTCTTGGACGTCTTTATTTTTTGTCTATACTTTGGCAACAAGTGTATGACGTTGTGGTCCGAGCGCTGGCCGCGAATTAGTTAATGGTGTGTTTATAGCTGCCAGTGGACTTTTAGGATAATAAAATACAAAAGAGGCGTTTGGTAGGTACTTACACTGGCCGTAAATGGTAAAGGACAATTCTTTCGAAGGCAAATGATCTCAGTATTGTCTGCAAGCATTTGTACCATGCGGCAAGCTCAGTAGGCACGACTCTGTAGCTATCACAGTCAGTCAACGGACGTGTACAGACCAGGAGGCTCATGCTGGCTTTTATTCATCTCATGTTGGACCTATTTATATCTGTGTTCCTTGAACGGAGTGACTTTGTCTTCAATAGTCTTCGTTTTGTTATTTTGTCACGACATGATATTTACTGAAGGCGTTTTCAAAAGGACGATCTGAACATTAAGTAAGCAACGAAAACAAAACAAACAAAACAAAACAAAAACAAAACAAAACAAAACAAAACAAAACAAAACACTCTTCGGAGAAGAACAATGACAAAACTGTAAACTGAAACACGCTTCGGAAGAACAATGACAAAACAGTGAACTTCTTCCGAAGCGTGTATCGACCATGATAATTCAAGGGTAGTGCCATATTAACTTTCTTTATTTTCTTGCATTGTACCCACTTCGCAGTTTCTCTGTTGGTCTGTATTTTCTAGGACAACCTGAAGCCGGAAGGCACATTCGACGGGGACTCCACGGCCAGACTGGACTACCAAGAACACCCTCTGGAGAAAAGAATGCGGCCAGCGCTCAAGGGGAGCTCCCTCAAAGCTGAGGGAGACTTTGATGGTAACACCACGACAAGGATAGACTACCCTGAGCACGAGGTGCAAAAACGCACGAGGTTTGCTGCCCATAACGACACCGGCCTGACGGACAATAAAAAGTTTTACGGCGATACCACAGCAAGTCAGGACTTCCGGTACGACGATGACATGTGGGCCGCCTAGACCCATTGCTGGCATACCCGGAACTTTTCATAAGATGGTTGATTCCTCATAAATTTTGCAACAGGTTGCTACCTTGCACTACATTGTTGGTGCCAAGGTTACATTAGATATTTTAAGAGTTTGCTACCAAGGGATGGGGGGGGGGGGGGGATTCTGTGGCTGGTAGGTGTGTGGGGGTGTGAGGGGGGCAGGGGGCCGCGGGGGTGGGGGGGGGGGTGGGGGTTGGGGTGGGGGTGGGGTGGGGGTTGGGGTGGGGGTGGGGTGGGGGGTGGGGCAGGTGTCGAGGGTGGGGCAGGTGTCGAGGGTGGGGCAGGTGTCGAGGTGGGTGTGGAAAAGGGGTAATGGTTAAAAATAATAATACGCGGTACCCAGTTGTTTTATTTTTTTCTTTGGCATACGTTCAGATCAGTTTATCAAGATGGGATCTCTGCGCTCGGAAAGGGCCATACGCGCTCCAACCCACCCACCAGAAGTATTCCCAGAGTTCGCGTAAACAAATTCTAAACACAGTTTCCCACCAAAGACATTTGTTTCACGATTATCTAGCAGCTACAGAAATATCCTCGTTATGGTGTAAAACAGTCCGACTATTGTACAATTACAGCCAGTAAATTTTCTAACGAGTAATTGAATGTCCTCACTAAGTTTAGGTTCACAGTTCAGACCTAACTCATACTTAACCCCATTCGAGACGTGTCGCTTACGGATACGCGGCGAGTAGCCGCGTATCCGTATACGACACGCCTCTAGTGAGTTCAAAAGACTCACCACTGAGGTGATGGTAGGCTGTTGGAGGGTAGGGTAGAGCGGGAGGTGGGGGGCGGGGGAGGAGAGGGGGGGGGGGGGGGTATTTGAGACGCGTACTTGACGCACGTAACCCTAAAGGCAGGATTTCCCACAATTTAACGGTGTCACCTAAAGACTGTGTACCAGTTCTTGGGGAGGGGGGGGGGGTGTATCGACCATGATAATTCAAGGGTAGTGCCATATTAACTTGGCGCCTGATGGCGCCAAGCTATTCTGGCACTACCTTTGAATTATCATGGTCGATACATTTCATGGTGAGGTGCGTCAGGTCTAAATGGGTTAATTATTCTATAGCTACTGATAAACATCATCTTAGTGACCTTCATGGATTGTGCACCATGATAGCGCATTGTACTGTGCTCTCATCTGTGATTTAATGCATTACGGCTAGAAGCCGCAGGTCTAAAATCAAAAGCCAACGCACGTATTCTTGTTTCCTTTCAGGGAGATGGATCTGCAGAAGCGAGAGCGCGCCCAAAGACCCAAGGACTCCGGCCTTACCGACAACACCAAGTTTTACAGCAACACCACAGCAAGCCAGGACTTTCGGGAACACGACCTTCAGAAACGTCAGCAGTACAAACCCAAAGACTCTGGCTTGACAGACGGCCGTGACTTTGACGGGAAGACTACAGTCAGGCAAGATTTCCCCGAGCATGAACTGCAGAGGAGAGAGCGATTCAAACCCAAAGATTCCGGTCTGACAGACAGTCGTGACTTTGATGGGAAGACGACAGCTGGGCAGGACTTTCCAGAACACGAACTGCAGAAAAGAGAGAGGTATAAACCCAAGGACTCGGGCTTGACCGACGGAGGAGATTTTGATGGAAGGACCACTGTGAGACAGGACTACCCGGAACACGAGGTCCAGAGGCGACAGACAATCAAACCGATAGATTCTGGTCTGACAGATGGCGGAGACTTTGATGGTCATACCACTGCGCGACAAGACTACAAAGAGCACGAAATGCAAAAGCGAGAGAAGTTCAAACCGAAAGACTCTGGGCTGACCGATGGTCGTGATTTTGACGGCCGTACGGTGGCCGGGCAGGATTACAAAGAACACGAGCTTCAGAAGAGAGAGAAGTTCAAACCGAAGGACTCGGGTCTAACTGACGGTCGTGACTTTGACGGTCAAACTACGGCACGAGAGGACTACAAAGAGCATGACTTGCAGAGGAGAGAAAAGTTCAAACCCCAAGACTCTGGACTGACAGATGGCAGGGACTTTGATGGAAACACAATCGCCAGACAAGACTACAGGGAGCACGAACTGCAGCGGAGGGGAAAATTCACGCCCAGAGACACTGGTCTGACTGAAGGGCGGGATTTTGACGGAAACACCATTGCCAGACAAGACTACAGGGAACACGAACTACAGAGACGAGAAAAGTATGTCCCTAAGGACTCTGGCCTAACGGACGGTAGGGAATTTGACGGTCACACAACCGCCAGACAAGATTACAAAGAACATGAACTACAAAGGAGAGAAAAAATCAGACCTAAGGACTCCGGCTTAACGGATGGTCGAGATTTTAACGGCCACACAACCGCCAGGGAGGACTACAAAGAACATGGACTGCAAAGACGAGAGAGATTCAAGCCAGTGGACTCTGGACTGACTGACGGCAGGGACTTTGATGGGAACACAATCGCCCGACAAGACTACAGGGAGCACGAACTACAGAGAAGAGAGAAATTCACACCAAGAGACACTGGTCTGACAGACGGGAGGGATTTTGACGGAAACACCATTGCCAGACAGGACTACAAAGAACACGAACTGCAAAAGAGAGACAAGATCAGGCCAAAAGACTCCGGCCTGACAGATGGCAGAGATTTTGACGGTCACACAACCGCCAGAGAAGATTATAAAGAACACGAGCTGCAGAAAAGACAGAAAATTATGCCCAAAGACTCAGGCCTGACAGACGGTCGTGACTTTGATGGCCATACCACTGCTCGTGAAGACTACAGAGAGTTTGAACTTCAAAAGAGAGAGAAGATCCGGCCCAAAGACTCCGGCCTAACCGATGGTAGAGACTTTTATGGACACACCACCGCTAGAGAGGATTACAGAGAGCACGGGTTACAAAAGAGGCAGAAAATCATAAATAAAGATTCCGGGCTTACGGACGGCAGAGACTTTGATGGTCATACCACTGCAAGAGAAGACTACAAAGAGCACGAACTGCAGAAGCGAGAGAAGTTCAAACCCCAAGACTCTGCTTTGACTGACGGCAGGGACTTTGATGGAAACACCATCGCCAGACAAGACTATAAGGAGCACGAACTAAAGCGGAGGGAAAAGTTCACACCTAGGGACACTGGTCTGACTGACGGTCGGGATTTTGATGGCAACACCATCGCCAGACAGGACTACAAAGAACACGGGCTGCAGAAGAGAGAACAGTTCAAGCCAGTAGACTCAGGCCTAACTGACGGTCGTGACTTTGACGGCCATACTACTGCTCGCGAAGACTACAAAGAGCATGAGCTCCACAAGCGGGAAAAGTTTATACCCAAAGACTCAGGTTTGACTGACGGTAGGGACTTTGACGGCAACACAACTGCACGTCAAGATTACCAGGAACACGGGCTGCAGAAGAGAGACAAGATCAGACCCAAAGACTCCGGTCTGACAGATGGCAGAGACTTTGATGGTCACACAACCGCCAGAGAAGACTATAAGGAACACGAGTTAAAGAAAAGAGAAAAGTTCAGACCAAAGGATTCCGGCCTCACTGACGGACGAGACTTTGACGGCCATACCACAGCCCGAGAAGACTACAAGGAATTTGAGCTTCAGAAGAGGGAGAAATTCAAACCTAAGGATTCCGGTCTGACGGACGGTCGTGACTTTGACGGTAACACAATCGCCAGACAGGACTACAGAGAACACGAGCTACACAAGCGAGAGAAATACACACCCCGTGACTCGGGTCTGACTGACGACAAGACGTTCCACGGGAACTCCACACAGCGGGACGACTTCCAGGAGCACGGACTTCAGAAGCGCGACAAGCACGGCAAGCCACGTGACAGCGGGCTGACTGACGACTCAACTTTCCACGGTCAGACCACCGCCAGGTCGGACTACAACGAACACGGCCTCCAAAAGCGAGAGAAGTTTGCCCCCAAAGACTCCGGTCTAACGGACGATCGCACGTTTGACGGCAACACCACGACCAGGAAAGACTTTCAGGAGCATCAGGTTCAGAAGAGAAGCAAGATCATGCCTAAAGACTCCGGTCTAACTGACGACAAAACCTTTGACGGCAACACGACAACGAGAAAAGACTTCCAAGAGCACCAGCTACAGAAGAGAAGCAAGATCATGCCCAGAGACAGCGGCCTGACGGACGACAAAACCTTTGATGGCAACACGACGACCAGAGAGGACTACCAGGAGCACCAAGTGCAAAAGAGAGGCAAGATCATGCCTAGAGACACCGGCCTGACTGACGATAGAACCCTCGACCTGAAGACAGTCACCAAGCAGGACTACCAAGAGCCGCCTCTGCAGAAGAGAGAGAAGATCATTCCGAAAGACACGGGCATCACGGCCGGTGGTAATTTTGACTCAAACACCACCATGAGACAAGACTATCAAGAGCCCAAACAACCTAAACCAACGCGCGTTGGGGCCACGACTTCCACGTTGAAGAACGAGGGAACTTTTCACGGCAATTCCACGTCGCGCTCTGATTTCACGGAGTATCTCCAGGCAAAGAGGGGGAAGATCACCCCGCGAGACACGGCCAACCTGTTCGGCAGCGGAGAGTTTGATGGAGAGACGACCTTCAGGCGGGACTACAAGGAGAAGGAGCTGACCAGGCGTGAGCCGAAGAAAGTCATCGCCGACAGCGTGTCTCTCAAGGATCACGCTACAACGGGAGACCTGAAGAACTTCGACTACAAAGACTACCTGCAGAAGCGAGGCATCGATCCTCTTGCACCCAAACCCAGGAAACAGTGGAAGGCTTCGGACAGGACGTGGACCAAACTACGCGAGACGATTCAAGAGGAGCCAGAGATGGAAAGAGAAGGTGCTGCTGTAAGGAAACCGGCCCGCAAGACTTGGGCCGCCCCGTTCGGTTTACCTGACCCACGCATGCCGCAGGTCGTTTCCCGGCCCAACTCGGACACACGCGCATCAGTAGAGGCTTCTCGCGCCGCGTCACCTCAGCGGGCCGGAAAGACGTCAACTAGCGCTGACGCTCACAAGTACAGGTCCCCGCGAGACCCGAGAGAAGGATCCAACGTGTTTTCCAAGTATCCTGTCCTGCCCAAGTTGGACCTGTCAGAAGTGGTTGGCGCCAACTCTACAAACGTCACGGAGAGGAACACGAACAGACCGGCCCAGGAGGCTGAAGCCAAAATTCATCAGGATGCTGCTGACATGACCGGATTATCTACGCTGCCACCCATCGGGCAGAGAGAGCCTACTGTGTCCGACCCCCGCCAGCTCTGGTCTAAGGCACCGGAGCCTGTCAAGACCGAACCAGCGCCAGCACCCAAAGCTACACAGGACAAGGACGTCAAGAAACCCAGCATTCAGAAGCAGGACGGAGCATCTGATCCCCGGCAGCCCTGGGCCACTAAACCATCCTCGTCTCTGAACATAGAAACCTTACATCGCCCGGCGGAACAATCAGTTTTCAAACAGGACACCATGAGGACTGACGCTCCTAAACAGGTAGCTACAAAACCCGTGGTTGCCGACCCCAGGCAGCATTGGGCCATGACATCATCGTCAGCCAACCAGCCCCGCCAAGAGGAGATGCCGAGACTTCCCCACATGAAGACCATGCCACCCATCACTCATCAGGTATTTCTGTTCTTGTATAGCGATTACTGCCGGAAAATGTTTAAACTGAACACTTTGGCTGTCAGTAGAGTCAGCAATTTGCTAAGGTCATTCCTGCAGGAATCAGCTCAACAAAAAGCGCTACCGACAGCCAAAGGATTACAGAAAAAGTATCTGTTCTGGTCTGTGATTTTGGACCATACCGTAAGGTTAAAAAGAAAGAACAGCATACATCACGTTTAAGTTATCGTGATATTATTTATCGTATCGCACCTTACCATATCGTGTATAGTATACCTATTATCCCTTCCTGATCTCAATTACTTCAGTTCTTGGGAAATAAAGATCAGAAATAAAGATCAGAAATAAAGATTCATTCATTCATTCATTCATTCATTCATTCATTCATTCATTCATTCATTCATTCATTCATTCATTCATTCATTCGTGCATGCATGCATCAATCCACCCAAAATGCACCTAACCACCATTCATTCATTCATTCATTCATTCATTCATTCATTCATTCATTCATTCATTCATTCATTCGTGCATGCATGCATCAATCCACCCAAAACGCACCTAACCACCATTCATTCATTCATTCATTCATTCATTCATTCATTCATTCATTCATTCATTCGTGCATGCATGCATCAATCCACCCAAAACGCACCTAACCACCATTCATTCATTCATTCATTCATTCATTCATTCACCCATCTACCCACACACCCACCCATCCATCGATCCATCCATCCATCCATCCATCCATCCATCCATCCATCCATCCATCCATCCATCCATCCATCCATCCATCCATCCATCCATCCATCCATCCATTTATTCATGCTGTTATTTGTTGTTATATATGTGCAGCCCATCGTGAAGCGCCAGCCACTGCGGCCTCGTTCCTCGAACAACCTTCTGAAGTACGGTCTGCCGACTGACTGGTCCACCAACTACAGGCAGGACTTCCAGAAGCGCCAGCCCCTGACCAACCGGCCTGCGGGGGCCATACACGCTAGTACCCCGCTGTCTCTGGGCACCGCTGACCCAGGGCCAACATCTTGGAGAGAGTACTTGCAGCCTCGTACATCTCTGTATATATTTCGGTAGATTGTGCCCTCTTTCCACGTCCTGGGGAAGTCTCTTGTTGTCGGGTCCCTAATCAAAGTACAAACAGACAGTATCCTATTCAGACCTGACACACAGGAGTTGGGTCGACCTTGATAGTGTTAGAATTGGTTTCCGCGACTATGTTAAGCTGTTCAGCCCAAACACATTACAAGAGGATATGGCATGGGCGTGTTAGTTCAAGGGTGGTGCCAGAACAGGTTGGCGCCGTCAGGCGCCAAGCTGTTCTGACACCATCCTTGAACTATCATAGTCGATCTGTCGCCTGAATTGGCATGTCCCAGAGACTACTGTGAGTGGCAGCCAGTCCGGTTGTTGATTTTAAAAAATATTTTTATTTTTATTTTTTTTATATTTTAGTATAGGCGAATTTTAATTGCAGGTATTTGGGTGAGTGGTGTCGCCAGAAAGAAATTTGTTACTACGCAATTGTGTTTGTATTATCTTGCAGATGATTGTGTTTTCATAGAAGCACTACTAGCGTATCCTATTGATACCCACCCCAAGTTGTTTATGTTGTTTTTGCTATTGTTTTGGGGCTCACAACAGCTGGGACAATAATGATCTTTTAAACCCCAATCCCCTGATCGTGTACAACATTTTGTGCATACATACTTTTTTGATTGCACATTTTATGATTTCATAAACTATTCACAAGTCCAGACAAAATGTTATTGTTTGTCAGATACCACTCTAGCTCTGCTGAACGTATTGATGTGATCCGTCCATTACAATATCAAATATATACCATGAGACTGAGTGCATATAATACTCATGCAGCAATAGTATTTCAAATCTTTGCTCACGGTCACTGTATTGGTGGTGGGTGAGAGTTTGCTTGGAACTGACTTCTGCCTGCAAGAGGCATAGATTCTCATGAGCCCCGTCAGGGGCTCATGAGAATATATGTCTCTTGCCGTTGGGCTGAGCGACTGTCTACACTTCGCTGTAATACTCCTAAACATTTATCTTTTTTTTGGGAAGATTTTTGACGGCGATTTACAATCTTTGTATATTTTTATTTATAGCCTTATATACACAATCGTGTGTCCTTCACACTCACTAAAATCAAAATAATTTAGACTTGTATTAAACCTTTTAAATTAGTATTTCTTAGAATGTTCTGCAAATTATGCTTTGACCACTTGTTGTGTCTGTCGGAGAATTTTGCTGTGGATGTACAAATATTGTTGTTTTATTCCTACATTTTGGCGTTTTGTGCTGTGACTATTTTTAAAAAGATTTTAAGAATATAAAATCATATATTTTGTATGACGATCGCCCTTAGAAACGTTTCTTGTTAGAGGCACGCCCGTGCGTCTGCTGGTTTCTCTGCTGATGGATTTGGAAACCAGAAGAACGGTATTTTTAAACTCTTTCTAGGACTTTTACTGATCTCTTCTTGTGCCGCATATACAGATTCAAGAACTTGCTGAAGTGATAACACAGGGGCGGATCAGTTACCTCGTGTGTGTCAGACACCTAACACATACTTTTACCAGTACCAGGTAAATTACACCTGGAACCCCCCCCCCCTCCTCTCCGGCTCCCTCTCTTTCCACCCCCATCACACAGATCCGCCCCTGTAACATGACACTGCTGAATTTGCTTTTCCGTCCAGTTGCTGAGTATCTTTTATATCGCATTAGCTAATTTGCGGCGAGACACATCCGGATACGCCTCATTTGTCGCGTATCCGGATGTGTCTCGCCGCAAATTAGTCAACTGTCTGAAACTTACATCCGTCCACATTGATAGTTTTTGACAGCTGTTTTTCTTCAGGTTGTATTGTTTGATTCCGAAAATGACATCTGTCCAATTTGGGTATAATTTGAATAATTATAATGTTAATTTTGGACCTTGGATCTTTAAGATTCAAAATCATAGACCGGCCCGGGTAAAGTTTTTGACATTTATACTGCTGTTATCTGTACAAAATCCGGGCGGGTGTAGAATTATTGTATTAAAAAAAAAAGATTTTACCCGTTTAGTGCCTAGAAAATATGACCAGCACCCAACTGTAAGAGGTATAGTTCTTCATGAGCCCCCGCAGTTGCGGGGGCTCATGAGGATCTATGCCTCTTGCTGAGACGACTTTGAATCCATGTTCCTGGGAAAGCTAAGACATTTTGGTGTTAAATTAAGAAAGAATACAGAAACACAGTCTGCGTCCAGTGGCACTCAACGGGTTAATAACAAATCTGCTGGCAGCTTACAACTGAGACACTTTGCGCCTTTCACAGTGAAGTGTATCCCAACTTTCGATTTCGAGTCGTGTCTGAAGTGTGAACAGGTACACAGTGTCTCGACCAACGGTGAAGGGGTTAACTCAAACGGGGACGTGCCGCGTCAGAAGATAAGCGGCAAGTGAAGTTTCGTTTGCCGTGTACTCCGTAATGCGGCACGTGTCGAATGAGATAACATTGATGAGGGAGTGGATTTTGTGTTCACTTGTTATAGTGTTTATGGGTGAGAATGCCGGCACGGAGCTGTGTGCACGATGGCTCAAAGGATACTCGTCAAACTGTTTGAAATGGTGCCTTAATAAATCAAAATATGCTGACAAGAAAACCCACCTCTTCACTGCTTTTGTGTGAGGATATTTTTAAACCATAGTGAACCCTTTGGTTGTCAGTCGGAAGCGGTTTTTGTCGCGATGATTTCGGACAAACGAGTAACTCTTCGCTGATTTTGTGTGAGAGTATTTGTAAACCGTTATTAACCCTTCGGCTGTCGGTAGCGGTTTTTGTCGCAATGATTCCTGTAGGAATCATCGCGACAAAAAACCGCTGCCGACAGCCGAAGGGTTAAATAAGTCAGTATTGTAAATATTAATACACAAAACAATCATAAAACTAACATGTGCACGAGAGTGCCGCAGGTCCGTTTTTAACAAAGACAAAAGAATAAATATTTTGATTTTTGGTTCTACTGAGTTTCATTTTTCACCAACTGCCTGTTTGCAATGACAACAAAATAGAAGTAAACGGAACACACCGTTATGATACCAGTACATAGGTGTGGACTCGTATAGCACTGTACATCAATGTATGGAATACACGTTGCTTAACCCATTGTGTACCAGGTACGAAATACCCAGAGTTCAGTTTGGAATTGTCCTCCGAGGATTGCATTATTATTCAGAAGCCAGATCGACCATAATAGTTCAAGGGTGGTGGTGTAGGCCTATAGGCGCCAAGCTATTCTGGCACCACCCTTAACTATCATCATGGTCAATCCATATCTTACTGCGGCGTGTCGGTGCTGAATCAGTTAATTCAACATAATACACATCACTGATTACTATTGTATGGAATACACGTAGCTGCAGAGACGTGAAGCGGCCTTTAAACCCCGTGCAATTGTGGATTATACACCTAATTCGTCTTTATTTGCTTTCTTTCCGTAGTCCCTCCCCCCTCCCCCCCCACACCCCTCCCCCAACCCCTCCACATAGCCCAACCCGCTATGTTCTGTGTCTTTCACTGACAGTCTGCTGTACTGTGAATCACCTGCATGCTAAAATCTAGACTGTGATAAATTGTACACTTAGATCTTTGAAAGTGGTTTTGTCTGCATCTACATGTACAAGTCCGTGTACATCTGTTACACTTTTCGTATTATACAGTTTAGTATTATTTATGCACTTAATCAACTGCTATTTTTTTAAATTAATTAATTAATTAATTATTTTTTTGATTAATTAATTAATTTTAAAAAATGAATTTATTTATGGTGGAGATGCACGACTATGTATCATATAATGCTTTATTTTTTTGCTTTGTGCTTATACTTAACTCTTCTAGCCCCGACGCTCTACAGCAGGCGATGGACTGACCATTATTATTCAAGGATAATGCCAGAGTAGCTTGACGCCATCAGGCGCCAAGCTAATCTGGCACTACCCTTGGATTATCATGGCCGATCTACCTCCTGCAGCTAGAACACAGCTTTTTTTGGTGATGCCTCTCAAAGTAGAGAAATGCAGCCCTGGGGGTTAAATGGGTTAATTTCGTTCTTCAGTTGTGTGCATTAAAATATTAATTACAAGAATGGTTCAAGTGCGTCTCGTGTGTGTTATACAAATCTCCGTGTCATCCATTGGTGTGGCGGTACGTCATTCTGAACGTAGGGCTTGTAGTCTGTAGCCTGTACTCCCGTAGCCCGTAGCCTATAGCCTGCATCTGTAAGGTCCAAAATCACATACCAGCACTGACACACATTTCATGACCACAGCCAAGCGACTCACGTTTTAACTCATTACACCCCGAGCATGAAATTATCATTTATTTTAGATATCCTTGGAGATCTGTGTCACGGTTTTGGAGACAGATCGACCATGATAGTTCAAGGGCGGTGTCAGAATAGCTTGGCGCCTACAGGCGCCAAGCTATTCTGACACCGCCCTTGAACTGTCATGGTCGATCCACATCCTGTAGTAGCGTGTCCAGGCTTTCTGGGTTATGATGGCCCGACTGTGAGCTTTCCCTACAACACATGGGAAATGGAGCGACCAGATCACACGGCACTGGGCGTGACTGTATACGGATCAAGTAGTGCCGGCTAATCCTTCGCTAGTGCAGTAAAGTGTATGATCAACGTGAATCGACATTTTGGGACATTCGAACGTGAGGAGGGGGGGGGGGGGGGGGGGTTAGTTCGGGTTTAACGTCCACAGCACCGAGGTGATCATGGACGGCCCTGACGGGCGAGTTATGGGGGACAGGGAAATATATTGCCTATGGAGTACGACCTGAACACTGATCAACTCAGGCGTACTCCAACTGTACCACTTTGATTTACCCGGACCTTTCAAACAACATGCTATTGAACAAATCCGTTTTTCCCCCTGGATTGTGAGTCCAGCTACCGGGGTCGGGACGGGATTCGAACCCACGACCCGGCGATTCCCTTCGCTCTCCTGCTCCGACGTTTAACCGCCTGAGCTATTTCGGACTCATGTCCAAAAAGAGGACTTTGATGAAGCATTTTAAAGAATTTTGGACCTGGGGCGGAGATGGGGGGGGGGGGGGGGGGAGGGGTGTCCGGTAAACCTGGACCCTCCCCCCCCTAGCCCCCCCCCCCAGCCCCCCTCTCCCCCCTCTTCTCCACCCCACCCCACTCCACATCCGTCCCTTTGGTTGAGAGACTGATTATAGTTGATGCGAATATGACGAATCATTGTGTAAGAAATACCGTGTCATCGGTTGTTGAGTATTTTTAAGTATTCTTGACAGTGAGACACTGAGTCGTCTAGATCTTCCATCATAAAAGGCCTGCAAAATATCCTGTCATATGACAGAATATTATAAAACCCGGAGCGGCCATTTTAAATTCAAATCTGGGTTTGTCAGCCTCTTTTTGTCCTACCACCAAAATATAATATGTAATTAACATGGCCCGGATTCTAGACTTTGGTCTGTTGTGGGGTACAAGCATGTATAGGGTGGTTATAATAGTTCAAGGGTAGTGCCTAAAAGCTTAGCGCCTGGAAGGCGCCAAGCTTTTAGTCACTACCTTTGAACTGTTAAGTCTGGTCAGTAGTTTTAGCCTGCTGAATTGTCTATCCATCTCCCTATTTGGCCGCAGAGGACGATCAGTGAAGGTGGTAGCTATTGAACCTTGCTTTTTCACGAATTTTAACGAAAGGCGTGTCAGCTTAAAAGTTTGCTCAGCGGACATTTTCAGATTCTGTGGGAGATTGGATTCATCCGAAGTCTGCGGGCGAGTAAGAATCTTCTGTCTTCGGGCGAGTGATGCATTTTTTGTGCCTCGGGCGAGTAAGATGCTGAACTTTATATACGGTTGCAAGCTTTGAGTGCTTTATTTCGGATGCAAATGTTCCACGTGTGAGATTATGATAATAGTAAGGTAAACTCGTTAAAAACATGTGACTGACAAATCGCATTTTCTTTCCAGTTGTGTGTGTGTGTGTGTGTGTGTGTGTGTGTGGGGGGGGGGGGGGGGGGGGTCTGTTAGTGTTAGCGGTTTGAATAAAGGGGAGACGATGTGCTGTGCACATGTTGTGTAGAAAGTCTTTCATTTTTTATAACATGTCCCTCTAACTATCCATGTATCCTGACGGTCCAGACGAAAACTGTGACTACCAAGCGTGTAAAATGCAGTGAATTAACCCAAAGAAGAAAGAGACATGCTCAGAAAAGACAGACACAACACTTACGCACTGACAAATTGAGATAAGTAGCGAATTGTATACTTGTTTTGTTTGTCTATTTTGAAAGAAGCACGCTTAGAAAAGACAGTCACAACACAATTGATTAATATTAATCAGCGGTTGTGTTGTAACTGTCTGTCCTAAGCGTGCTTCTTTCTTCGTTGTGATTATTATGTGGTCCTGTCGAACATTGTGATGGCGGTTCAAGGGACCAAACTCTTCTGATTTCGATCCGAATTATTGTGCGAGAATTGTGCCACTTGGTCCTCAGTTATACCATATATTATTATATAACACGCTAGCTTCATTCGTGTGCCTTCAGAGTGTAACTCTTTTCTACTGCTCTGTAATTGTTGTTTTCAATACGAACAAAAAGTCAGCCATCATAACTGGCCAGTGTGTGAGAGTATGATTTCGACTTCGATTTCGATTAGTACTAAATATACATGATGAGATAGCTCGCTCTTTAAAGTTAGAATTTTAATCATTTTAGAAGAAATTAACCGTGACAGATCAAGGATCGTAAGCGAGCCAACTGTTAATCATGCATTGACCCATTTAAGCCCAAAGCCGCATTTCCCATATTTTTACATCTCAATTAATAGCAGTGTACCAGTTTCATGAGATGGATCGACCATAATAACTCATGGTTAGTGCCAGATTAGTTGGCGCCTGATGGCGCCAAGCTAATCTGGCACTAACCTTGATTTATCATGGTCGATCCGTCTCCTGCTGTAATACGTGGGTGTTAACTAGGTTACCATGTTCGGCTGAAGTCAGGTTTTCACTCTGACCGCCCGCAAACTTTCTTTCGTAGCTGGCGTTATTCACCAAAGAGACATGTGTTTGTGTATTCCGTACCTGCTTGCCACGTCTACAAAATCATAGCTGACAGGATCATTAAAACTGCAAGAGACACAGATCCTAATGAGCCCCTTCTTTCCTTCATTAATTTACAGCCCATTTTTATCAGTTTTCTTCAGTCAAGCGAAGAAATGCGCTGCGTCAAATTTGAACAGATGACTCAGTCAATGCAGAGAACATACATACATAATAAACACATTAATTTTACCACCCAGTTCTTTTGCCTGAGGGTTGAAGACACAGACCGACACAATCGCCGGGTCTATCTACCGAGCATCGGGAAAACCTACCGTCCGTGAATATTTGAAAAGGCGTGCCTTGGAGGCATCCTACCCCTCAGCCCCATCACCCTCCCCCCACACACATACACACACACACCACCACCACCACCACCACCACCCCCTCACACACACACACACAAACATACTCACTCACACACACACACACACACACACACACACACACACACACACACACACACACACACACACACACACACACACACACACACACACACATCCCTTCCTCATACACGCACCTTCTCCAACGATCAAGTAAAAAGCCTCTCCTACAGCGGCATGTTTGTTGAAAGGTCTTGGAAAATCGAAGCGGCACAACTGCAGTACGTCTGAATTGATCAGTGTTCAGGTCGCACACCATAGAAAACACCCGTCCCTGTCCTCCATAATTCGTCCATTTTTAGTCGTGTGTCGTGGACTTTAACCCATAAAGCTCTGCCCCTCTGCGACAGGGTTTGGATCGACCCTCATAGTCCAAGGGTGGTGTCGGAATAGCTTGGCGCCGCTAGCGGCACCAAGCTATTCCCACGCCACTCTTGGACTATGATGGCGGCACTGTCTCCAGAACTGTGACTGACGTAGTCCTTGAAGCTTGTCTAAAAAAAAAGAAGATAAATTCATGCTCAGAAATTAATGAGTTAGACCTCCAGCGAATTAACCAGCCGCCCCTCACCCCTACCCCCACCCCCACGCATTCTCTGCGTCTCCATGATAATTCAAGGGTAGTGCCAGATTAGCTTGGCGCCTTTAGGCGCTAAGCTAATCAGGCACTACCCTTGATTTATCACGGACGATCCATCTCCCGGTGTGGTGCGTCGTGATTAAATGGGTTATACTACATACTTGATCGTCTATTTTTGTGTGTTTTGCTTTCGCATTGGTGTGATTGCTAGAGCCGTTTGTTTGCGTACTTGTCTGCTTGCTTAACCCTTATCATTTGGAATACACCAGCTCCTGAATCGGCTGGTACCTGCCATCGCCGAAGACCACCTCCCAGAGGGCCAATGTGGCTTCAGAGCCAACAGGAGCACCACCGACATGGTCTTTGTGCTGAGACAGCTTCAGGAGAAGTGCCGCGAGCAGAACAAAGGGCTGTACATAACGTTTGTTGACCTAACAAAAGCGTTCGACATTGTGAGCAGGCAAGGCATGTGGCAGATCCTGGAGCGACTTGGCTGTCCCCCAAAGTTCCTCAGCATGATCGTCCAGCTACACGAGGACCAGCAAGGCCAGGTAAGACTCAACAATGACTTCTCAGAACCATTTCCTATTCTCAACGGTGTAAAGCAGGGCTGCGTGCTGGCACCGACCCACTTCACCATCTCTTTTAGCATGATGTTGAAGCAGGCCACAGTGGACCTCGACGATGACGATGCAGTGTACATCAGGTATCGTCTCGATGGCAGCCTGTTCAAACTCAGACGACTGCCCTCGTTGCACACACAGAGAGAGCCCTGCAGCGCATCACGTCCTGCTTCGCAGACGCTGCCAAGCTCTTTGGACTCGAGGTCAGTCTGAAAAAGACAGAGGCCCTCCATCAGCCGGCACCCACGGTAGAGCATCGCCCTCCCCACATCACCATCGGCGAGTTTGAACTAAAGTCAGTGCACCAGTTTACTTACTTTGGCTGCATCATCACGTCGGACGCCAAGCTGGACAAGGAGCTTGACAGCAGGCTGGCAAAAGCGAACAGCGCTTTCGGGCGACTATTCAAGCGGGTGTGGCACAATCAACAGCTGAAAATAGGCACCAAGATCAGCGTGTACAGAGCTGTCGTCCTCACCACCCTGCTGTATGGTTCCGAGTCCTGGGCCCTCTACCGCAGCCAACTACGACTCCTCGAACGCTTCCACCAGCGCTGCCTGCGTACCATCCTGTGCATTCACTGGAGTGACTATGTCACCAACGTCGAGGTCCTTGAACAGGCAGAAACTGTGAGCATCGAGGCTTTGCTGCTGCGGACGCAGCTCCGCTGGGCGGGGCATGTCTCCAGGATGGAGGATCATCGCCTACCCAAGATCACCCTGTTCGGCGAGCTTGCCACTGGACACCGAGACAGAGGGTCACCAAAGAAGAGATACAAAGACTGTCTCAAGAAGTCACTTAGTGCCTGCCAAATTGACCACCGCCAGTGGTCTTAACTTGCTGAGGACCGTGACACCTGGCGCTCCACCATTTACAAGGCAGCCGTCTCCTTTGAGGACTCTCGCAGAGCTAGCCTTAAGGACAAGCGGCTCAGGAGAAAAAACAGAGATGCCGCAACTCAGCGGAACCCTGGCCAGACCTTTCCCTGCAGCCACTGCGGTCGAACCTGCCTGTCCCGGATTGGCCTCCGCAGCCACGAGGACGGAGGCCTGCAGACATCGTGGGCAACCCCTATAAAATCTTCGTTCGCGAAGTCAAGCCAAGAGACACCAGTGTGTGAAATAAGTTTGACTAAAATAGTTGAAGGGTAGTGCCAGAATAGCTTGGCGCCTCTAGGCACCAAGCTATTCTGGCACCACCCTTGAACTAAAGACATTGATCCCTATCTGTAAGTACTATAATGTAGCTTGCATATGGCAGTGTACAAATTTGAAGCTTTCAGCCTCAGTATGATATGGGTTAAAACTGCACTTGAGTGATTTTGATGTCTGCTCGCTCGCTCGCTTGTTTGTTTGTTGGATACTCAGTTACTCAGTACTGAGTCGAGTACAGTTATTTTTAGTCCGTCTCAGTTTCGGCGTCGCTGTTTATCTGACTGGATGATATATGAAATGAAGCGACAGGATGGCTGCGTGGGCGGGGGGGGGGGGGGGGGGTAGACAACATCGCTGATGAGCAGAACGCCTTTATTTGGGAGGTAATAGTGGAACATAACACTCAAAGGACTGTAAGTTCCGCCAGTTTTGTCGTTGGCCTCTCGCGCAGCAAATCCAAGAGAGGTAACAAGCTTTGAGTTCGCCTTGTAAAAAGAAAAACTCAGCAGTTGTGTCCCTTGAACCATCAGCCGAATAAACGCACATGACGCACAAGCAGCAGAAACGATAACAACAGCATCAACAGTTATAATGCTTTATCCTAGCCGAACCGCATGCGCGAGATTGATCGAGCATGATAGTTCGGTGGTAGTGCATGACGAACCTGGCGGCCATTTTGGGACATTCGAACGTGACCCCTCCCTCCCCTTCCCCTCTGCTTTTTGATTTTGGGCCACTGGGAAGAAAGGTCTGGTGTCAAGAGGCCTTTTGTGTCAGGTTGAATGCACCCCCTCGTAAAAAAAACAACAACCCCAAAACAAACAAAAACAAAACGCCCCCATCCCCCCGGAGATAACTGACGTGCCCTTGAACCATGCCCTTTACTTCCATTTGCAAAAGGCATATGCATATTGTTGTATTAGTTGGAAATCGGTGTTTTTTTTTTTTTTACGTCTTTACTAATTCACTTAGAGGCTGTCTTGAGGGTTTGAAGTATGTGCATCTATAGTTTAAATAATGCCTAAACATCTGAACCACATAACAGTTAAAACCCAGATTTGTGCCACATAAGAAAACTTACCAATCACCTTTATGAGTATTTTTGTAAACCCCTTATACACGAACGAATGTCTTAAATCTGCAGCAGGTGCCTGGTAAACAACACGTCCTCGGGACTATTTTTCAGTCTGTTGACCCTGATGTTATGACATAATAATGCTATATCAAATCGTAATTTCCTATTTCGCATTCTATACGTCAGCACAGATAAATAAAACCACGAAATGAGGATCGACCAATAATCGAATTAATTTGCAGAGGTGCACATGAAACCCCCTCCTTTATAGTAAATAAATAAACCCCCCTCCTTCCCCCCAAAACAAACAATAACAACAAAAAAACAACAATAAACAAACACAACCCCAAAACCCCCAAACACCCCCTCAAAAACAACAACAACAAAACAAACAAACCAAAACAACAACAACAAAACATAACAAAACAACAACAAAAACAAAACAAAACACCCACAAAAAAACCCACACTGGTAGGTGTTACCGCAGAGGGGCGGCGCTAAGCCACGTGACGCTTGACTTCCGCTGTTCTAATCACCCCCCCGCGGACCGTCCTCTCACCCGCTGACTCACAAACGCTCCCCACTTGACTGCACGCCGTAACGATCAAACGGCCGTCAGTTAGGGTTTTGTGGTTAGGAAGGGGGCGAGAGGTGGGGGTTTGGGTGGGTGGGGTGGTCCGGGCGGGGGGGGGGGGGGGGGTGGGGGGGGGGTGTCTGGTTGGCTGGCGGGTACTATTATGGTGGCAGTCTGACAGCGCGAGGGTGGAAAACTGGCGCAAGAGAGTGTACGTGAGTTACAAAATGATTTTAAAAAAAAAGAGAGTAATATTTCACCAAGCTTTCACACACAAAACACAACGACCATGATAGTTCAAGGGTGGTGCCAGAATAGCTTGGCGCCTAAAGACGCCAAGCTATTCTGACATCACCCTTGGAATATCATGGTCGATATAACTTCTTAGATGGTATGCAGTCTTGAGAGTAGAGGACAACAACGACTCTCACAAAGTTACGCGGGCATGTTGACCTTAGGGGTCAAACTATCTTAATATATGTTGCGGGTTGGGTTGGGGGCAGTGTGTTGGGGACGACGGGAGGTAAGGGGGGGGGGGGGGAGACAGGCGGGCACACTGACACCAACATTTAGTCAGTGCACAAAATGATTGCAGTTTCAAGCGGCGCAAAGACACAGAAATGCCATATCCGATTCAATTACTGAGTTGTCGACAGGGGCACGAAACGTATACGACTGAAGTCCTCTGAAGTCTTGTGGTCTGAAATAAGAAAAAAATCTGACAGGTTTCATCGATCTGTCCCGGGTAGTGAGTTTTTCACTTCAGTAGTGCAACTGAAGGCTAAAGTCTGCTACTCATACCGGTACCGAACACTGAGCTAACATATTCCCTGCCACAGTACGCGCATTTTGTTTCTGAAATCTTTGTTCATTTAACCCATATCATACTGAGGTTAAAAGCTTCAAATTTGTACACTGCCATATGCAAGCTACATTATAGTACTTACATATAAGGATATAGACCAATGGCTTTAGTTCAAGGGTGGTGCCAGAATAGCTTGGCGCCTAGAGGCGCCAAGCTATTCTGGCACTACCCTTGAACTATTTTAGTCAAATTTATTTCTCACACGGGTGTATTCCGAATGATAAGGGTTAACGACCAAAAGCCAAAACCGTCTAAGAAACAGGGATACAAATTGGTCTCAGCGAGAGGCTTAGATCCGCACGTGAAGATCTGTGTCTCTTGCCGTTTGATTGTGTTCACTTTTTCTCGGCAGTGAAGGGGTTAAACTACTACAACGATATGCGCTAGATGAAAAAGAGGGTTGACGCCGTGTGAAGTGACAGCCCAATACAGTTAATAGCGGGCCCCAATTAACCGTAAATGACTCAGTTAATGCGACTAAAGGGAGCAGCGTTTAATTGCCTTTCATGTGCGCTTAACGAACCACGCTGGCAATTTTGGGACCGATTGGAATCACAGGCTCCCCACACTGGTTGTTTCGGCCTCGATCGCTGCCGCTGATCAGCGGTAGCGGTTGGAGGGAGACAACTAGTGTGAGGCAAACTCTCCACCCCCCCCCCCTCCCCCAAGCCCCCATCCCTCTAGTAGCTTTCTCATCTACATCCCGCCCTCTACCCAGTAAGCGAAAGGTCCTCGGGCCCACGACGGCCGCAGTGGCCACTGGTGGCCGTCTTGGGCCCGAAGACTTTTAGCTACTGGGGTACCCAACACGCATACACCATTCACACTCACAAACGCACGCAAAAGCACGCACGCACCCACGCGCATGATCGCACGCAACCACACAAACACGCACGCACACACACACATATACGCACGCACAAACGCACACACACACACACACACACAGACACCATCACACACACATACACACACGCGCGCGCACACACGCACGCGCGCATGCACATACGCATTTCTTTGACGTCGCATAAAAGTAATGAACACACAACATTTGTATGTGGCCACACAGGGCAATTGCTTCCGGTGCATGTAGTAACTTTTCCGCCAGAAATAGTTAAAAAAAAATTCCTCCCTTTTTGCCATTTTTTTAAGGGTGTAAAACTTCAATTGTGTGCCTTTTTTGGCGTTTTGAGCAACAAAAGGCATGACAGGTGGTGTGAAAAAGAGCAAAATCTGGGTAATTTTAGTCGACCTAGTGTGTTCATGGGAACCTAATTGGGGCATGTGCACGGTTGTATGCAGGCTTGCAGACGACAGTTTTGTCATGGGGTACTTAATGCATTTGAGTGTTGTGGAAAACGCTAACTCTTAATTTTTTTTAAGAATTGCTGAAATAGCTTCTCCTGTGATGTGCTCCGCGTGGATTTTTTGTTTTGGCAGAAAAGTTCTTCGTTCATAGTGTTATGCTGCAAGAGGCTAACAGATAACAGTGTGTGAAAAGGGGGCGTAACCTAATTGCCCTGTGTGGCCTGTAGTGCCTCGATGCTACACTTGATCAGGCGCCAAACTAATCTGGCACTACTTTGTGCTCTCACGGCGAGCAAATGTGTCAGCCACTACCCGCGTGTGTTTTCCACGGGAAAACAGTCAACACTATCCTTGCACTGCCAGGGCAAAGCGAACGCTACCCAGCGGACCGGCATAAATCCACATAGGGACGTAGCTTAGTGGATAAGACACTGGCAGACGTAAGATCCCGGGTTCGAATCCCCTGGTGGGCAGGAATGGGATGTGGACTTTTCCTCATTCTCATCGAGTCAAATTTACTTACAGACTCGGCTTACGGTTGCCTGTCTCGCCTTCGTGTATACAGCACGCATTATCGTCAAGTGCGCACGTTAAAAATCCCACTACCACTATTCGAATAGAGAATTGGAGGACCGGTGAAATGGAAACAGAAATATATCACATGCACCGAAGTTAATAGTAGGGTGGAGGTTTGCACATAAAGTAGCGCTTAGTAGCAGCAGGCTTTCAAAGCTTCAGCTTCCATCTCTACGGCCGGTGCCTTGAGCATCTTTAAATAGATGGATATGTGCGCCTCGGAGATACCATACCATACCATACCATACCATACCATACCATACCATGAGCCCACAGCGGTCGCGGGGTCCCATGAGGATTTATGTCTCTTGTTAGTCTCCTCAGCTGTTTTTTTTTTCTTCTAATTTTGTCTCACTTACTTCTGTGGTCTTCTCGCGAAAGTCGGTCAGTGTACTGCCGTTTCTGACGCGAAATTCTTGATCACTGGCAGCGAAGGGGTTAAAAGGTCGCATTGGAATGACACTGGTTGTCGCCCCCGATTCGGTAATAACCGGTTATTATTATTATTCGATACCGCTGTACAGCGGTAGCGAATCGGGGGCGACAACCAGTGTGTTTTTGGGTCTGTCCCGGAGCCAAGGAACGAGGGAGTGAACGTGACACGATATGACATTGTGAGGGTGCCTACATCAATCCGTTTGATGTTCCCAGGAGACAAGAGTTCCACGACCGCTGTGTGAGTCAGAAAGAGGGAGCCAGCCTCTGATGTTCCTGTTTTACAAGTGGCCATCACCACCCTTTCATCCCTTCCCCTCCGCTCCCCCCCCCCTCCCCCCCCAAAAAAAAAAAAAGAAAAAAAAGGAAAAAAAAAGAGGTCCCTCTCGCCCTCTACCCTACCTCTTAAAAAAAAAGAAAAAGAACATTCTCTGCAAATCGAACAGACGATCACACTCCTCAGAAACACAGATGTAAGACGCAGGGAATGTCATGAGGTTAATTTATAGCCTGGCCACAATGCAAAGCAGCAGTAACAAAGACACCATGACTATCATCATCAACAACAACAACAATAAATAATAATAATAATAATAATAATAATAATAATAATAATAATAATATCATAACAAATTACGCTTAAATAGACGTATGCCGATTATACCCCCACCCCTCCACGCCCACCTCTCTCTCTCTCACCCCCCCACCCCCCCCCCCCCACCCCCCACCCCCCAGGCTTCCTTTCCGAATTTCCGAATTTTGTGAAAAGATGGCGGGTGAATTGTACCGACAAGACGAGAGAGACAGATTCTCAAGAGCCCCGTCAGCCCGGATGCAGTTCATCTACAAGTAGTATTGACGACTAGGGGGGAGGTGGGGGGGCGGAAAGGGGGGTGGGGTGGAAAATCAAAGAATATCGTTTGAGATTCAACACCCAAAATCGTCACATCACGCGTCCGATGTAGAAAATGATGTAAATGTTGACTTATGCAATAGGCAGAGGTCCTCATGACCCCTTTGCAAGAGCTGGGTTTCATAAGGATCTATGCCTCTTGCGGATTGTAGGCGTCCTTTGCAGAGGGGTAGCGGTGGCGGTGGAGGGGGGCGATTCAGTCGGGGTGGACGTGGGAAATTTGGTTCGGACCCCGAGAATATTTATGAGTCAGAATGTGCGTAATGATGTAATTCTCGAACAGAGAGAACAAGGCTACAGGCATTGATCGACCAGCCGGCACAGTGGGGGGTGGGGGGGGGGGAAGGAGGGGGAAGGGGAGGTGGGGGGAGGGGGGAGGGGGTTGGGGGGAGGGGGAGTGGGGTTGGGGGGAGGTGGGGAGAGGTCGGTGGGGGGGGGGCGGGTGGGGGTGGGGGTGGAGGTTGAGTGGTAAAACGTCTTTGGGCCCGCTTAGGCCGCAGTAGGCCCGCGCACAGCTGTGTGTGGGGCCCACTAGGGCCGTCGTGGGTCCGAGGACCTTTGCTTACTGGAAAAGGGGTGTGTGTGTGTGTGTGTGTGGGGGGGGGGGGGGGGAGTGCGGTAGAGAAACTTAAAGGATGAGACAAAAGGGACTGGGACTGATGATATTGAGATGGAAGAAACAGACAGGGGAAGGGGAGGGGTGGGATCTATGTCCACTAACGTTTGGAGGTGTCAAGTATTGTTCAATGTACTGATCAGGGTTTTTTGGTTTTTTGTTTATTTTCAGTAATAATGAAGATGCGAGTAGTTACTTCCCAAATTAACCCACCAGCCGAATCTGCAGTTATTTATTTATTTATTTTAAATAATTGTAATGCTTGCTAGAAATGGTCTATTTATTAGGTCGGTTGGCTGAGTGACTGCAGTTTGATCAGTTTGCTTGTTGGTTTTAGTGACCCTTCGGGTTTTTTGGTAACGGTTTTAGTCGCGATGATTCCTGCATGAATCTTCGCGACTAAAGCCGCTGCCGACACCCAAAGGGTTAACTTATTATTGGATGGTTGGTACATCAGTTCGGTTGACTCCGGAACTTGCGTAAAAACGCAAAAATCGGACTTTCGTGAGTAAAACACATGACGGGAAGCACGTAACATCAGTTGCACGCTACTGTCCAAGCTCCCCCAATGCGCGCAAGGTCATCGGGCCGACGTCGGCCGCCGTTGGCCCGCGCACGAACGTGCGCGGGCCAACGGCGGCCCCACGTCGGCCAATGTCCTTGTGTGCATTGGGTCCTTGCATAATTACAAACTGCCACGCAACCTGTTCGCTCAGTCCTCCCAGCACATCGCCCACCCTACGATCACCCCTCCCCCTCCTCCTGCGTCTCACCTCCCCCTTCCCTCCTCTCCCGCCGCGCGACCCGTGACCAATGGAGTGGCTTTGTTCCTCCGGGAACCCCTAGCAACCAGAGACAGGCTGCACCGAATGACTGGCCGTGCCTTCAGAGCATCCTCCCACTTTTTTTCTAGTGCTCGCACGCGCTTTCTCTGCCTCTCTCTCACGTCGGTCGATCGATTGGCTAATTCAGTACTTGCGCGCGCCGTGGAGCACGAGCTGTGAGAGTTTTTTTTTTTTTTTCACAGAGAGAGAGAGAGCATTGAGTACAGAGTTTCCCGAAGCAGCAACTCAGTCCAGTCAGCCCCATTTCAACTGCAACAGGTACAGTTGTCACCAAAGGAGTTTAACCCCGTGCCCCCCCTCCCCCCCCCCCTCCATGAGCAAAAGGCCATCGGGCCGACGTCGGCCGTCATTAGCCTGCGCATAACTGTGCACGGGCCACGGCGGCCGAGGTCGGCCCGATGGGCTTTGCGCGCTGGGTCTATACTCTTTGTTGTCACTGAGTTGGAGTGGGCTGCGGCACAACACAACTGCGGCTACACCAGCAATAGTGTAGGGATGGTGTTGTGGCCTAACATGCGTATTGCTTCCGGTGCATGTACTAACTATTCTGCAAGAAATAGTTTTTAAAAAAAATCCTCTCTCTTTGCAATTGTTTTAGGGTGTAAAACTTCAATTTGTTTGGCCTTTTTGGGCGTTTTGAGCAGCAAAAGGCATGACAGGTGGTGTCAGTGAACTGAAACAACAAAATTTGGGTAATTGTGGTCGACCTAGTGTGTTCTTGGGAGCCTTATATGGGGCATGTTCACAGTTGTATGCAGGCTTGCAGACGACAGTTTTGTCATGGGGTACTTAGTGCATTAGAGTGTTGCGGAAAACGCAAACAGACAATTTGTTTAAGAATTGCTGGAAATGTTTCTCCTGTCATATGCTCCGCGTGGAATTTTTGTGACCGCAGTGTGGGCAGAAAGGTTCTTCGTTCATAGCTTTGTGTTGCAATAGAGAAGAGTGTGTGAAAAAGGGGAGTGTTAAGCCTGAATCGGGTTTGGTCGTTAGATCTGGGCTACAGCGTGGAGGGCTGGCTTAACTGGGCGAGACAAACCCGAACCATGTCTCGGCGAGACACCCGAGACAGTCAATGCGAGATACCCGTTCCACCCGTTTATTTGGTTCGGCACGTCTGATCTTGTCTCGGAGAGTTCGCCGAACCTATTAAAGGGTGGGTCGGGTATCTCGCATTGACTGTCTCGGGTGTCTCGCCGAGACGAGGTTCGGGTTTGTCTCGCCCAGTTAAGCGGTTGCCTGTGGGTGATCTTGACAACACATGCGTAACGAGGTAGCGAATCGAGGGGAGGCAACTTGGGTGAATATGATAATTGTATGATTGCGTCCCGTTGACACTGATTAATTTTTGTCTGTAAAACGTTTGTAAATTCTGAAACGTCTGTAATTTTTTTAAAGAAATATTTATGTGACAAGATGGAAAATGCTGATTCACTTTGAGACTAATTGTAAAAGTGGTAACTGAATATCTTTGCGAAATCTAAAATATATGCGTTTCTATGAAGTTAAAAACCAAACCATTTAACTCCCCCCCCCCCCCCCCCCCAAATCTAACCTCAAAAAGCAGAATTACGGCGCAAGCATAGCGTGATTTCAAACCCATGCTTTAATGCTTTTGTGCAGCATAACGCAACTTCAACGAAATCTGATTTGTGTCGTGTCCGCATTAACGCTGACGCTTCAGTCACCAAGTAAAATTAATATCGATTTTAAAAAGTCTACATGTAAACACACTGCGTACTGTGGCAGAATCACCACTTTGTATTTTGCAAATCAACAATCCCCCCTACACCCCAAGCTTTGGCACGCCCCAACCAATACTCAAGAACATTTCCGGTCTTGAGGACTGAGTCTCGTAATGGCGGGATGCCCCTTGCTGATTCATTGGGGAAAAAAAAAAACAAACACTTTCGATGAATTAATAACAGAACACACAACTAGATTTAATTAGTATAATCACTTTCATCAGACGTTCAGGTTCGTTTCGCTGTCGGCGACTCTAAAAAGTCTGCACATCGTGACACCCCAAGTGTATTTTTCCACTGTTCACGTGATGAGTTCGACACCGGAAGACCCTTCGCTTGGGGTGTAACCCCCCCCCCCCCCCCCAACCCCCCAAAAAACAACAAAAACAAAACAAAACAAAACAAAACAAAAAAACAAAAAAAAACCCACAATAAACCCCCACAACAAAACAACCCCAAACAAACAAAACATCAACAACAACAAAACCAAACAATAAAACCCCAAAACAACAACCAACAACAAAACAACAATAACAACGACAACAATACAAACAACAACAACAACAACAACAACAACAACACACACACACACACACACACACACACACACACACAAATCGAGAAAGAGACAATGAAGAGAGAAAGTACCGCTTTCATAACGGGGAGGGGTGGGGTGTGGTGGGGTGGGGTGGGTGGGGTGGGGGTGGGGTGGGGTGGGTGGGCTGTGACTCTGGTGCCGCACTGCTTTCACACAAGCAACTGGCCGGAAAACTGATCAAACGACGACTGGAGGTTGGGGTGAGTGGGTTATTTGGACTAAATTTCACAGTCTGGCAACAGGCTATCATGTTTCACAAAACTAATAGGGCGTGTTCATGCACCACAAACATAGATACTGACAAGCAAAAGAACTGCGACATTTTTGGATCCATCGGAAACACTAAAGTATTTCTGGTGGTTCTAAAAATGTCGCATTTCTTTTGCTCGTCAGTGTGTTTTGGCTTTCACGTTTCACGACGACCCCTTCATCCACGAATCACAATCACTGACACCGATCACGCATCACGATTGTAGGGCCTACTCCCCGGCGCCCCTCCACCCCAACCCCCTTCTCATACCAGTCACAGATATAAAAGCGATGACCTTCCCGTAAATGGAAGACCGAGTGTATGCGGTAAAGAGTATACCTCAGTAGCAAAAAGTCTTCGGGCCCACGTGGGCCGCAGTGGGCACGCGCACAGTCGTGCGCGGGCCCACTACGGCCGTCATGGGCCCGAGGACCTTTGCTTACTGGTCCATTCTCATCTGCTCCTGCGACTGCAGCAGGTCAGGAAATCTGTTTGTCTGGCAGGAGTATGTTTCACGGCTACTGAGTAAATAAGTAGTAACGTGTAAAGGGGAACTGGCGGTGACTGATTTCAACAAGAGGCATAGACTCTCATGAGCCCCTGCAGTCGCAGGGGCTCATGAGGCTCTATGCCTCTCGCCGACGGAAGGCTGGGTTGGCATACCAAGCGAATCGGTGGTAATGCGTGTCCAGATAAAATGACAGATGGTCAGCATAGACACAAACGGACAAGTAGCTGGTGTACGTTCACTGCATGTTGCATCCAGGGGACCAGGCTTGCGTCCACAGTTCGCTCTTACAGACATCGGAGACACCCCCCCCCCCCCCCCCGTCACACACACACACACACACACACACACACACACACACACACACACACACACACACACACACACACGCACGCACGCACGCACGCACGCACGCACACACACACACACACACACACACACACACACACACACACACACACACACACACACACCTTACCTCTACCCTCCCCTCCCCCGTATTCGATTCGAACATATTCCCTCCCCCCCCTCCCCTCCCCCTTCCCTCCCCCCCCACTGACATACACACATGCGCGCACCTTGAAATGTGTCGATTTGATTAGCAATAGGCAATTTAGAAAGCTTCCAAGATCATGGGCATGACGCATACTTGAAATCAATGGAGACAGCTTGTATAGCTCGCGGTTAGCGCCTGTAGGTGCCCCGGACGCCTTTAATTCGGCATGAATCCACCATGATAGCTCATTGGTTGGTAGTACCTGATCAACACACACAAAAATCACGGCCGCAGGTTCGGGCAACAGGCCTTGGCAGGTGTGACAAAGCTGACAGATGGATGTTTTAGTTATGTCTCCAAAGATGCCCTTTGTCCAGCGGCGCGTGGTCGTCACCCCATGTCGTATCGCCATAGCCATATTGTCTACCATTCGCATAGTTCATGTAGTGTATTGTAGTAATTAACCCTTTGGTTGTCCTGCAGGAATCACCTAGAAACAAAACTGCTACTGACAGCCAAAAGGTTAGTACACGGAATTTATCTAAGAGATATGTGTGCTGGTTTGTGATTTTGGACATTACAGTTGTGAGCAGCTATAAGCTACAAGGGCCAGAGTCACAGACTAGCACACATTTATAAATAAACCAAAGCCTCGGAAATCTTGGATTTCATTCACAATAACTGACAGTAAATCTTTTGATTAACTGGATACATGTATTCCAGGCACATTTACACTCTGAGTACATTTACACTATGTTTCATTATATTTCAGGTACATTTACACTATGTATTCACCATATTTAAGGTACATTTACATTATATTTCAATATTTTCAGGCACATTTGCACAATCTTTCAAGATATTTCACGCATATTTACACCATATTTCCTGTACATTGACACTACATCTCAGGTATATTTTCCAATACAGCTCAGTACATTTACACTATATTACAGGTACATTTACATGAATTTAAGTCATCCCGGTTTCTCCCTGAAATCATAGTAGTGGATAGAAAGATAATGCCTTGGGTATGGCAGTCGGGGACAAGAATTGCGATGGGGGAGAGGGAGGATGGGGTGGGGGTGGGGATGGAGCGACAGGACAGTCAAGTTTTAAGGCTGTGGTAAAGCGGCAGAGGACGGGTCAGGGAACGGGAATATTGAAAATGTCCACAGTCAACCTGTGGCATTGTGTGGTCTATAGAGTGCCAAACTGTTCGCCTCTTATCAACACAATGCCTAAATGGTCGCGGGGAGAAGCTTTATCGATACTTACCGGTAGTTTCCGCGGCCATAAAAGACAGTCAAATTAATTTTCGCTGAGTCATAAAAAGACACGTAAATGTACATTAGCTCTTTCATCCATGACACTATAACAAGAGGTGGATCGACCATGATAGTTCAAAGCTGGTGCCAGAATAGCTTGGCGCCTACAGGCGCCAAGCTGTTCAGGCACCACCTTTGAACTATCATGGCCGATCCACCTCTTGAATGGCAATATTTACGTTTCTCTAGTTTTTCATGTACATCAACACCGCTAAAATGTAAACTGTGCAAGATTACACGCATAGTCCCGTAAAGGACAGCGAAAACAAACCATCCAAAATGGCATGAGAAATATATGACTATAAAATCATAAAAATATTATCAGTGTCTGAAAGAATGCGGCACATAATTAGACGTTTGCGCGTGTGGGTCGTGTAGGTTACAGCGCATATTTGAGCACGAACACCGTAAGCAGAGCGCTAGCTTTTATAATTATGGTGTCTGCTGCTTCTTTGTCAATGTACCATTACGCGTAAATTTGAAGACACATTTTAGCACCATTTGTGTTCATTATGCCTTGTCGACACACTAATGAACTTGAACAGCAGATGGGACACGCAGCACTCGGCAAAAGCATACGCGTAATCACACTTATTTATTCTGCGCAGCCGTTAGCGTGTCAATCTATGTCTAGCTGTTTCTCGTACTGAATGCGTTGTATTTATAGAACGGAGTGGAATAATTGTCAAATTACCTCATATTAAGGCGACGTGTGCTGAACTGGATTGTCCTGTGTCTAAATAAACCATAACTAGACCTGTGTGTAGCGTTTCGTAACAATCTCTTACAGAAGTGCATCTTTGAACGGTTACGGCGGTTAGTGGGCCTTTAAGACTGAAAGTCAAGTGAAGAGACAGCTGACCTCATTTATTTAGGGTCTCATTTGCACGTGCAAAATAACCTTCGTACCTGTTTCACTAAGTTCTCCGATACACACTGAACGAGCACGGCGGAGACCACGCAATGCATCGCGTCATAGTTATATGAAAAAGATAAATAAACAGTCATAGCTATGTTCCCATTTAACCCAGTCAGCCCTGATGCGCTACAGCAGAAGATGGGTCGACCATGATAATTCAAGGGTAGTGCCAGATTAGCTTGGTGCCTGTCGGCGCCAAGCTAATCTGGCACTGCCCTTGAATTATCATGGTCGATCTATCTCCTGCAACTGGTACATAGTCATTAGATGCCACCTCTAAAATTAAAAAAATACGGCCGTCTGGCTGAATGAGATAAACAAGTTAAAGCAATGACACCATTTATTATTTTTCGAGACAGAATGTCAGGCAAGAAGTAGACAGATAGGTTGCTGACCTGAATAGAAGCTTGCTCGTTCAGATGGAACAAAGGCCAGTTATATACAAAACGAGCCGCGCTGTTTAGTTCAGAAACCTCTGCGATTCACGGACAGTGCCCATTGATGTAATCCAGTATCAATGCACACAGTTCACACAAGAAAAGACATACACACAGCTACATTGAATCCACTGCAAAAATGACGTGCGCGGCCATTGTTATAAACAAGTATGTGTCAAAAAGATGGAGGGAATACTGCTGAAATAAACACAACTGTGATGCAGATAGGGTTTGGCCGCAACTGCTTGAAACAAGCTGATACTCTGCTTCATATGATCTGATTTATTGAATATTCCTTAACTCATTGTACCCCAAGACCAAAATCCCCAAATTTTGCCGTTGTCCTCTGAAGGCTGCATTGTAGCGCAGGACCATGATATTTCAAGTGTGATGCCAGAATAGCTTGGCGCCCATAGCCGCCAAGCTATTCTGGCATCACCCTTGAACTATTATGGTCGATCCATATCTTGCTGTGGTGTGTCTGGGGTAGAATGAGTTAAAACAACTTTCTTTAGTACCTTTTCCAGTGAAACATGTGACGATACTGACCTGTGAGGACTTACACCCATTTAACCCCACGGCGGCATATCCCAAATTGCTTGGAGGTGTCACCTAACAACTAACAGTTTCAGGAGAAGGATCGACCATGATAATTCAAGGGCAGTGCCGGATTAGCTTCGCGCCTTCAGGTTCCAAGCTAATCCGGCACCACCCTTGAATTATCATCGTCGATTCATCTCCTTCTGTAGTGCGTCGGGGCTGAATGGGTTAATTACAAATTTTAGACGACCGTCCATGGGGCGCAATGGGATAGAGGGAACAGGTAGGGGGAGGGGGGAGAGAGGGGGGTAGGGCGGGGGTGGGTAAAGGGGGGGGGGGTAGAGGGGGTGCGATTTGGCAAAGTGAAAACATCGGAAGTTTTTTTTAAAAAAAAATGTATCCCATTCAGCCCTGACGCACTACAGCAGGAGAGTCAAGGGTAGTGCCAGATTAGTTTGGTGTCTGTCGGCGCCAAGCTAATCTGGCACTACCCTCGAATTATCATGGTCGATTCATCTCCTGCAACTGGTGCATCGTCATTACATGACGCCTTCAAAATCTTGGAAATACGGCCTTCGGGCTGAATGAGTTAAGGTGAAATTATTGGACATATCATAACCACCTAAAGTTCTAATTGCTGCTTTTTGATTATTGTCTGATTATTTCTGTTGTTGTTTTTTTCCTATGCCCCTTGCGGTTTGAAAATAAACTTCAAATGCCATAGAATTAATTATTCGTAGTGTTTGGAGTTTTTAAAAAGACGCTTTCAAAATTAATCTAAAGGGGTGACTTTGAACACGTAAACGTACTGTTTGCAGAAAGAGATATGACAACAGATTTAATGCAGAAATGTAGTCAACACACAACTAATTCATCTGGCACAGTTTCCTGTTCATTTTATGTTATGTTATCCTATGTAGAGTTGTGTAATGTTGTGTTGTGTTGTGCTGTGCTGTTTTATGTTATGTGTTATGTATTGTTATGTTATGTTATCCTATGTTGTGTTGTGTTATGCTGTGTTGTGCTGTGCTGTTTTATGTTATGTGTTGTTATGTTATGTTATGTTATGTTATATTATATTATGCTATATTATGCTATGTTATGTTATGTTGAACTGTGGTGTGTTATGTTATGTTATGTGATGTGATGTGATATGATGTAATGTGATGTGATGAGATGTGATGCTATGTAATGCTATTTTATGTTATGTTATTTTATTTATTTCATTTATTTATATTCAATTATTTATGTACTTTATGTATTTTATTTTATTGAATATACTGTATTTTATTGTCTTTTGTGTTCTTTTACATTACTTGCATTTCAACGTTTTATGCTACAAAGTGTTATTACTTTTTTGTGAATTCACTTCACGGTTTTATTGTAATGTTTTCAGCTTTTCTCAGTATTGTTAACTGCGACGAGAGACTGAAATCCATCGTTTGAGTACTGTTGTGAAGCTACAGACTGGATTTTATCCCAGCTTAGCCCCCCGCTTCCCTTGTGGTCCAAATTGCTTTTTATCGATCTCCGCCGCAGAGCCGAGCACGCTCTAATGGTCAAAGGAACCGTCCCGTGCCGGGTAGCGGGTGCATAGTCTCCACCACACGCAACAAGTTATTACTGATTTTTTTCTTCGTACGTTTTCGGTCGTTCAAAAGATTTTAACCTATTGTGTCCTGAGGTCGAAATACCCAATTTTTATCAGGCCTTAGAAGACTGTATTATAACCCAGCAGACGAATCGACCAATATAGTTCAAGGGTGGTACCAGAATAGCTTGGCGCCTACAGGCGCCAAGCTATTCTGGCACCACCCTTGAACTATATTGATCGATTCATATCTTGCTATGGTGTGTCGGGATTAAATGAATTAACACACATTTGCTGCATATTCAGCTTTTGCCACAAGAAACCAAGATGCTGTTGAAATTAATTTTAGAGACGAATGTGCTTTCTCAGCTTTCCAACCTTTCCAGGCGCCAAGCTAATCTGGCTCTTCCATTGTTATCGTTGTCCACCCGTCTCCTTATATGGGGTCTAAACAGTGACTATGTTAAGACGAGGCAACTCAAAGCTATCTTTTTATTCAACTTTGGACAGTTCATTTATTGAATTTGTCATATTTCAACCCCCTGTGGTGGTGAACGACATAGAATTGTACAGATTTAAACTGTCACGAGAGAAAAATGGAAAATATATTTCTTCGTTGACATCCTGTTCGGTGTTTCACTTATGAATACCATAATATCAAATGCCAATAAAAGAAAGAAACTTTTTTTTTTTCTGACAGTCTTCTATTCTCATCAAGATGGTTTTAAGTTTCTTTCTCAAGCGATACCACGAAGAAATGTTAAAATTATCACCTTAACTCATTTAGCCCCGACGGCCGTATTTCCCAAATTTTGGAGGCGTCACCAAATGACTATGCACCAGTTGCAGGAGATGGATCGACCATGATAATTCGAGTGTCAGGGCTAACTGGATTAATAGTCTTAACCCCTTTGCTGCCAGTGATCATGAAATTCTCGTCCGAAAACACTGACCGACATTCCGCGCGAAGAACGCAATGTAACTGAATAACTGAACAGACCAAGAATAGGGATACGGCACATCAAAGACTAACAAGAGACATAAATCCTCATGAGCCCCCGCGACTGCGGGGGCTCATGAGGGTTTATGTCTCTTGCAGGTGGCTAGCGTTCCTCTTCCCCCCCCCCCCCCCGCCGGCCCCCACCCTTCGGCAATTCAAGGGGATAAAATTGCGCAGACCAAACACCTTGCACGTTTGTATGTGACCGCCGGATCCCAACAATCCCGGGTACTGTACAGGGCGAGGTTAAAAGGTCCCCTGTACACCACCGATATTGAATCGCATTGTCGGCTGACAAGCTGTGTAGTTTTGAAGACTTTCACTCACACGTGACAGTTCCTGAAATCGATGGAAAAGTGAATGAAAACAAAAATAACTCTGTGTAGAAAGGACTGAAACCGCTGAGATTACCCTTAAACTCCGCCGTAAACAGTGAGCACGATCCAAACTGCAAGAGACATAGATCCTCATGAGCTCCCGCGACCGCGGGGGCTCATGAGGATTTATGTCTCCTGCTGACACCAATTTGTATCCATTGTGTACGGTTGTGGCTTTTTTTTGTCGTTGAATGAATACATATTTCAGCAATACAATCCAGCGGCAGGGAAGTGTTGAGACTGATGATCAAAAATGTGGGATGTGTGTCTTTGGAGTACGTGCTGATTGCTGCTGATGTATGGTGATCGCACACGCAGAAAAAAAAAATGCATAGGAAAGAAAGAAACAACCCAGCATTGAAGAACTAACTGAATAAATAAAAATGAAATCACCCAAACAACCAAATACCCAGCCAACCCAGCTCAAACCAATCCAACCCAACCCAAACCACCAACCAACCCACCTAAACCCAGCACAACCCAACCAACCAAACTAGCTCAGCCGAACCCAACTCAACCAACCATAACAAAAAAAAAAAAAAAAGCCAGCCAGCCCACCAAGCAACCCCTTTCAATTGTAGACTTAATTAGCTCTATCTAAAAAGTAAATCAAATATTAATGTAAAATGGCATTGTACTTCTCAGTATAGCTGGGAGTACCCTCTGAGTTCAATCCACTGTCTTTAATAGAATGCCAAGCGCGCCTCTTCCGGGTCTGCAGATGCCAACATTGTTTGGAGAAAATACAAGCGAAACAAACAAAAAAGAACACGGGAGATTTTACATAATTTGCTTTCTTGCGACGCACGCTGAAGTTCTTTAAACAGCGTTTTACTCCAAAGCCAACTAGTCCAATTCCCTAAAAGAAAAACTGATTTAGGTTACAGTAAGCAAGGGGTGTCTTGAGATGGATCGACGTGAAATTTAAAAGTAGAGCATGATTATCATGACAACACAGCGAGATGGAGCAGCCTAAGTGTATGATTTACCTGAGCTGATTAACACTTTCGAGACGTGTCGCATCCGGATTCGCGGCCTTAGGCCGCGAATCTGGATGCGACACGTCTCGAAAGAGTTAACCTTACTGATTAACCTTAACCCTTAGGCCTTAGGCCGCGAATCTGGATGCGACACGTCTCGAAAGAGTTAACCTTACTGATTAACCTTAACCCGTTCAATATGAGCCGACGCAGATAGCTTTTCTGCAATCTTCGTTGATTCAACACCAAAACGCTTTAGCTGTCCCAGGAACATGGATTCAAAGGGGTTTTCCACAAGAGGCATAGATCCTCATGAGCCCCCGCGACTGCGGGGGCTCATGAGGGTCTATACCTCTTGCAGTTGGGTGGTGTTCACATTTTCTCGGCACTGAACGGGCTTGTCCAAAGCAACTGTATCGACACGGTCAGGTGCGCTGTACGAGGTTCCCGATGTATCGACACGGTCAGGTGCGCTGTACGAGGTTCCCGATGTATCGACACGGTCAGGTGCTCTGTACGAGGTTCCCGATGTATCGACACGGTCAGGTGCGCTGTACGAGGTTCCCGATGTATCGACACGGTCAGGTGCTCTGTACGAGGTTCCCGATGGTATCGACACGGTCAGGTGCTCTGTACGAGGTTCCCGATGTATCGACACGGTCAGGTGCGCTGTACGAGGTTCCCGATGTATCGACACGGTCAGGTGCGCTGTACGAGGTTCCCGATGTATCGACACGGTCAGGTGCGCTGTACGAGGTTCCCGATGTATCGACACGGTCAGGTGCGCTGTACGAGGTTCCCGATGGTCCTTGTACAGGAAGACCATCCCTGCGCACACGATGCGTATTCACCTGGTTTAACCCCATCACCTGTCGAGAAGTAGTGAACACCACCCGACTGCGAGAGGTAAAGATCCTGATCATGACCTCCCTCTGTCTCTTGCTGAAACCATCACGTATCCACGCTCCTTGGGCGGCTGGGAGTCTTTGACGTGGGAAAGTACCCGTGATGTCAAAACCCAGGACGATCTGCTGCGTCCACTGGCAGTGAATGGGTTAACTGATTCAGCCAGGGCAAGCAAGAGGTATAGATCGGCTGCGTCCACTGGCAGTGACGGGGTTAACTCATTCAGCCATGACATACCACAGTGAAATGTGGATGAACCATGATATAGTTCAAGGGTATTGACCATTTTTTTAAAAAGACCAGGACGCTCATCAGCTTGACATCTGTTAGAAAAACACGATCAGCGAAGATAGCTAGCTCAAGAGGTAGTGCCTGACTAGCTGGGCCATTGATAGAAGGATACAATGACAGCTACCATTGATAGAAAGATACAGTGACAGCTGCAGAGTAGTTCTTCGTTAGATTGACGCCCGTTCTCTCTTTATCAGGCCTGACCTGTTCGCTGACACGGTAGATTTGTCGCATTCTGACAGCGCTGAAAATAAAACAAAATGAGGAAAAATCTATAGTCGAATGGATCGTTGCTACATAGAGGACGTAGACTCGAAACCCTTACCCCCCCTTAACTCACTGTGCCCGAGGTACGAAATACCCACATTTTGGAGTTTTCCTCTGAGGGCTGCATTATAGTTCAGGAGACAGATCGACCATGATAGTTCAAGGGTGGTGGTAGAATAGCTTGGCGCCTATAGACGCCAAGATGGTTCTGCCACCACCCTTGCACTATCATGGTCGAGCCGTATCGAGCCGTATCTTGCTGTGGTGTGTCGCCGGAAGAATGAGTTAAAGAAAAAAGAAAATAAACTCCCTGTTCCATACCAACAGAAAATCGAATCCGTACATCAAAGAAAATTGTCAGCGTCTGAAATCATTGTGAGAGCTTAGTGGTGGAATTTCAGAGCAAATTGCCTGCTCTTGGCTGAAGAAAAATCATCGGCCGTGCCATCTAACGAACTCTGGCATTTTCTTGATGCTTTCAGAAATCTGTTTTTGCAGTCTATCAGCCAGCTCGTTTCATCTGCAAGAGACACAGATCCTCATAAACCACTGCAGTCGCTCATACAGACTGTCCGATACATGTTTACGGAGGAAGCAGTCCAGGCGGCAAAGCTAGAATGAACCACCACACCGTGTTTGTCTAGTCTAGGACAGTTTACTTCCCTAAACCTTTGTTTCAGTCTGTCAGCCAGTTCCTTTCATCAAAAGAGGCATAGATGCTCGTGAAAACTTTTCTCATGAGACTCTGTGCATTAAGCTTGCAGAGATAGGTCAGTTAACTCCGTTGACTGCTGTACAGACAATACCGGTCAGCTTAAAAGACGAGTCATACGCGTCTTTTTTGCCGATAGGTATTTTCAGTACAGTAGTCAAGGAATATAAGAGGCTACGTTTACAACGGACGACTCCGACCAAAACTAAAACGAGAGCGAAATCATTGCGAATAGCCAGCTACTGCCGTAAGGGGGAGCTGGGTGGCTCGGTAGCATAGAGTTCGACTCTCGTCCAAAAGGTCGTGGATTCGAACTCAGCTGGGGTCAAAATTTGTACATACCTCTTTTCGGTGCCCCGTCTTTGAAATCACCTTTGTAGTGGACAAAAGACGTTAAGCCATAAACGTTTAACTTTTTTTACTGCCATAAGCATAGACACTACTCCAAACATCTCCAAGAGGCATAGATCCTCATGAGCCCCGGAGGGCTCATGAGGATCTATGCCTCTTGGAGATGTTTGGAGTAGTGTCTATGCTCACGGTTACCCGGCTTGACTTCGCTCTCGTTTGTTATTGGGAGTCATTCCTTGCGGACGCAACTCACTGTCGCTGGATGAAAACAACGTCATTAGGGTTCGCACTAGGAGTTGTGGTGTACGGTTCGGTTCCTAGATGGGAATTGGAGCTCCGAACCCTGGCCGCGATCTGCACGAGTACTTGTGGTATGTCTGTGATACATCAACTTTGTCAGAAAACCGTAAAAACGAAATTTTATACGGACCCGGCAGCACTGGATGCAGTGAGTCTTGTAACCGCTAGGGCTAGTCTTTGGAGGGTCGTGTTTGTGCAATTTGGTTTTTCGTTCAGTCTTCCTCAGAGATGAGTGAGTTTACAGCTTAAACTGAGCCGTACGTTCAGAATCACAGACCAGCACTCTCAAACATTGTCTCATTAGTCCTCGGCCATGCCTGACACTTATTATCTTAACCATTAACCTCTTCACTGCTATTGTGTGTTTGACTGAAATCTTCATTAACTCATTCTACCCCAAGACCGAAATCCCCAAATTTTGCCGTTGTCCTCAGGAGACTGCACTCTAGTGCAGGACACAGATCGACCATGATAGTTCAAGGGTGATGCCAGAATAGCTTGGCGCCCATAGGCGCCAAGCTATTCTGGCATCACCCTTGAACTATCATGGTCGATCCATATCTTGCTGTGGTGTGTCTGGGGTAGAATGAGTTAACTCAACGCCAAAGAGCCCCCAGCCGTCCAGGAAACATGGATACATATTGGTCAAGGCAAGACGCATAGATCCTGCTGAGCCCACGTGACTGCGGTAGGGGGGGGGGGGGGCATGAAACGTTAAACGTTTAGGGCCAAACGTCTTTTGTCCACCACGAAGGGGATTTCAAAGACGGGACACCGAAAAGAGGTCTGTGCAAATTTTGACCCCGGCTGGGTTCGAGGATTTATGTCTCTTGCAGTTGGATCTTCTCTACGTTTTCTTGGCAGTGAATGGGTTAAAATGAAAAACTTTCTTTTATTTTTTACTGTGGCCATTTAAAAGTACGAAAACGAGCGGTGTATAGCTGGAGAAAACAATTATGGCCGATCAAAGCCATTTAGATTGATTTCCCCCCCCCCCCCCCCCCCCCCGCAAGATCGTCAGTATTCAAAATAGTTTATTGTCCAACGGAACAGAAACTGTCAGTCCAGTTGGACAATAAGATAATTTGCATTGAATTTGAATCGTATTTCATTTGTTGCACAATATTTCGTTATTATCTCGAGGTTCGAAACTTTTCAAGCACGTGCCGACAAAACATACTAAAACATAAAATAAAAAATTTCAGACAGGGCCATCCTTATTCTAACAATAATAGCAGGCGAAACAGCTGAAACGACTGCGCGGGTCCATTGCGGCCTACTTCGGCAGAGAGTTCTTTGTTTACTTAGAAAATGTGTTGATTGATTTCTTTTCAGAATTTATCTTTCAAAAGTACGTTTTTTCTCGCTCTATTGATCGTTTCATTCATGAATCTGACACTCTACAACAAATGATGATAGACCATGATAGTTCAAGAGTGCTGCCAAAATAAACAAAATAACTTCTGACACATCTCTTGAGCTATCACTCAGGCTGTCTCCTACACTGTAATGTGATCAGATCTTCAGAGGACAATTCTTATAAATTGGAGAATTTGAATCATAAGAATTAGCTTTTTTACGACTTAGAACAAACAAGCAAACAGACGAAAACAACAACGACAACAATAACAACAATTAACCTATTGAACAAGCAAACAAACAAACGAGCAAGCAAGCAAGCCCCCCCCAAAAAAAAACACAACAACAAACAAACAAAACCCACCAATTAAAACCCAAAGCAAAACAAACAAATAAACATAATCAAACAAACAAATAAACAAGCAAACAAACAAACAGGCAAACAAACAAACAAACAAACAAACAATCAAAAACAAGCAAAGACGCAAACAAGCAAACAAGCAAACAAACAAACAAAAAACACTGAAACGAGCAAACAAGCTAAACAAGCCAGGAAACAAACAAACACCTCACCCCGCCCCGCCCGGCCGCCCCCCCCCCCCGCCCCTCCGCCCTTTCCCCCATAGCTCCCTCCCGCCCCAAAAAGCTTCAAGATCGACTGCTTGTCTGGGCGAACAAATATTCCGCTGAAGCCAGTTTCCACCAAGACCCCAGATTCTTAGAGCTAATTGTACGCCGGCAACCGACACAAACTATCTCGTCATGGGAGACAGAAATAGTGCGTACTTGTTACCCCACCTCACGTGACCTGAGATGCCGAACTTGATTGGCAGATGCCAATAGAACATGGCGTTACCACTTGATATCTCCCCTCCTGTTGCCGTCCAGCTGTCGAAAAAAAAAAAAAAAAAGAAAAAAGAAAAAAGTAGTCCTCAGCACCAGCCGCGATAAAACTCCAGACCTTTCTGCCAAAATACAACTTGAAATAACTCGCACTATTAACCTCTTCAGTGCCGAGACCCAACTGCAAGAGGAATAGATCCTCATGAGCCCCCGCAGTTGCGGGGGATCATGGGGATCTATGCCTCTTGCTGACACCACTGACATCCATGTTTCTGAGACATCTTGGGTTTTAGTTGGGTGTTCAATTAACGAAGACGGCAGAAACACAATCTGCGTCAGCTGGCACTGAGCGGAGCTGCGTGTGCGCTTGTTTGTATGCGTGTGTGGGTATAGTAGTTAGTTGAGATACGTAATACGTAGCGTCGCCTGTAATAGTATCTTGGTTAGGCTGGATGTGCAACTAGGGCGCGGTTGAATGGTGTTAGAAGCTTAGTTAGTTATTTGGGTTTAACGCTGAGCAGACGACTAAGGCCATCGGGATGGGTAAAAATCTGGCCAGCCAGACTAAAAGAAAGGTCTTAAGACGAGATGTAAATATATTTAAAAAAAAAAATTCATGCTAAAATGTCGGACGAGTCTTCAAAGAAAAAGTCTACGGACTCTTGAAAGGGTCAGAATACTAAAATTCACACAGTCTAGTGAATGCTCAAATGTTACTAAAAATATTTGACTCTCTCAGAAAACTGAAGATTTTTGTCCTGGGGGAAATGCCGGAACAAAACCTTTAAGTGTGAGGAGTCTGCTGTGAGGTGTTGGAAGCTATTCCCGCGAAGTTTACCCAACACTTCTCGGCTGGTGCCTCTGATGTTTTATTTGTTTATTCTCTGAATGAACAAAACCAAGCCATATTGCTGACATAAATGAAAACAAAAGGGGAGACTGCCAGTGCTAATATTTGAAGAAGATTACTATGTAAAGTAGGTAAAAGCTCTGTCACGGGAGAGAATTGTGCAGTATCGACCATTGATCATAGATCAAGTTTGACCGAAGCACACACACAAAAAAAAAGATAGGTAAAAAGGGTGCGCTAAGTAAGTGACTCACCCCCCCCCCCCCCCACCCCCCGAACGGGGGCTTATCGCATATTGCAAGTAGTAGCAAAGTTTCGTCCAAGGTCGAAATATTACGACCAATCCCAAGACTAGATCGACAATGCACCTGCTACAGCAGAACCTGATCTGAGAAGCCATCTTTTTTTCTTGGAAGAAAGGTGGCTGTTCAACACAGGTTTTACTGTAGGAGGTGTTAAAAAAAGAAAGACTGAAGGTGGTCTTAATAGACATGTGCTCTCTCAACACAAGGATACGATTTTCACTTGTCATTAAAGTCATTTATTTAGGTATCGACAGCCACCTAAATGATGGTCTTTAACCATCTTCACTGCCGGGGCAAGGCGAACGCTAGGTACCCAGCTGCAAGAGACATAAACCCTCATGAGCCCCCGCAGTCGTGGGGGCTCATGAGGATTTGTGATGCTTGTTATTCGGTATATTTGAATACCTATTTTGGGTCCCATTTCATGTGTGTTCTTCACCCTAAATGTCCGACAGCGTGCAGTGGGTTCAGACGCGAAATTATTCTTTCTGGCAGCGAAAGGGTTAACCCAATCAGCCCTGACGCACTACAGCAGGAGATGGGTCGACCATGATAATTCAAGGGTAGTTCCAGATTAGCTTGGCGCCTGTCGGCGCCAAGCTAATCTGGCTCTACCCTTGAATTATCATGGTCGATCCATCTCCTGCAACATGTGCATAGTCGTTAGATGACGCCTCCAAAATTTGGGAAATACGTGCGCCGGGCTGAATGAGTTAATGACAGGTGAGTTCTCAGGTCGGTTGCTCCAAACAAAGTCTGCTGCACAAAAAACACGTGGTGTAAACCGGTCAAGAAGTCCCGTGAGAGGCGGCAGTAATTGCCAGCAATTTGGGACAGTGACTATACACTATTCAAAGTGCATGTGAATAATAGATAACGAAGCGAGATTTCTTCAGACCCAGTTGTCCAACCGGAGAAATGTATAAGCTTAGGTCGGGCGACACTGTTTCCTGATCGATGAGTGGCGTATTCAGTCCTCCCAATCAAGGTGATTCAGAAGACATAACTGACGCATGATCGCCATCTGGAGGTCTTAGAAGGATTGGACACCAGTGAGGTTTCGTTTGCAATGAACGACTCCCAACAACGAAGACGACCGAAATTTCGGCGGATAACCAACTTGTACCAGATGCATTGACACCACTCCAAACATCTCCAAGAGGCATAGATCCTCATGACCTCCCCCTCCCCCCAGATGTATGCCTCTTGGAGATGTTTGGAGTGTTCTATGCGTATGGTAGATCATTGCTGGCTATTAGCCATGACTTCACTCTCGTTCGTTGTTGGGAGTTGTTCTTTGCAAACTTCACTAATATGAGGGCTGAGCTTGGAATGAAAAAGGCAGTATGTCCACTTTTCATTGTAATAATAATAATAATAATAATAATAATAATAATAATAATAATAATAATAATAATAATAATAATATAATAATAATAATAATAATAACAATGGGCCTCTGAATCGACCATAGATAATGCATCCTAGTTGTTCTGAAGACAATGAAAATCTTGATTTTCACAAAGCGCACTTTGAAATTTTTTTTATACTTCATATGACAGAGCGTCGGTCTGCGATTTTGGAGTTTTGTTTTCGCAGACCAGGCACTCATGTCAAATGAACTTCTCAATCTAAAGAAGGAAACAGACCTCAGAAAACAAACAAAAGGCACAGCCCTTTACAATTTAAATGATTATTATAAATAATTATAAATACAAGTAATTATAAATGTAATTGATCATACGTTTTCAATTGTTTTGAGACATATGCAATTTTTCTTCGATTTGCGGTATTTAGCGGCTTTCATCATCCACAATGCCATCTGTGACGCAAGTTACAAATTAAAAATAACTCAAATTAGCCAAGGTGAATACGTATATGCTTGCTGGGCTGTTACTTTGGACCGTACAGCTAAAGGCCTAAGGTCTAAAATCACAAGATTAGTGAAAATCTTTGCCCAACGTTTGCCAGTAAAAAGACAGCATTATGAAATAAAACATATTATAAGCTGTATTATGTCTAGAGGAAGAGGGATAGATTTTCTTTGTATACCCTCGCACTGCGGAATTTATTGGAATGAAATTTGTGATAGACAAGCAAAATGGGAGCTATAAATAGAGAAAACTGAGCAGTTTGTAATAATATGCAATTATCTCTACATGAAATGTACTCTGTGCTAAACAGGTTTTTTTTTTCCACAAAGGTGATATGAAATATACTTATCATGTTCCACCTTGTTCAAGAAATACAGCTTCGTTGATATACAAGTTAAGACTAAATTCTTGGAAAACAAAATTCTCAAAAGACATCAAAATAATGTGACTGCTTAAGACCCATCTCTGTTAAACATATAATCTGTGAATGTCCTATTACAACGAATCTGTTGACACAAAATAACATAACAGTTGAAAAATTAGCAGAAAATATGTATGACATCTTACGTAGTAATATTGCAATTCAAATAGTTAATATCATAATTCATAGGCCGGTGGCCGGGTAAAATATTACAATAAGTAATTTCTGTGTGGGTTTGGATGTAATTATTGCTATTCTTTGATATTAAGAAGTTGCGTGTTTGTTGTTGATATTTTTACATTTTTATTTGTGTGTGTGTGTGTGTGTGTGTGTGTGTGTGTGTGTGTGTGTGTGTGTGTGTGTGTGTGTGTGTGTGTGTGTGTGTGTGTGTGTGTGTGCAATATCACCAATGTGTGAAAAGACGTTAAATAAAATCCTGATCCTGATTTGCCAGTATCGCTTGAATTAGGTCTTCTGTTAACTTTGTCGTAACGAAGAATTCTTTCAGTTTATTTTACTAGAGTTCTAATATCCAGACAAATTCATCACCAGCTAATAACACATAACAGATGTATAGTGTTGTGGTGGGGTGAGGTGGAGAGCCTCGGGGGTGGGGGTAGGGAAAGGAATGAGTGTCAGCTGGTCTCTATAAGTATAAAGCGCTAGCTATAAACTGCACGTGTTTTGCTACTTAGGCTCGCGTGCTTCTTTGATGCGGGTATTTGGTTTCATATCCACAGTCATCAACTGAGAGAAGTCGCATACTTAAACCGTAATAACTAAAGCTGATGATGTTAATGGACTGATTCGCTACCGGCAAGAGGTATAGATTCTCATGAGCCCCTGCATCCGCAGGGGCTCATGAGAATCTATGCCTCTTGCAGATGTTAAAGTTGTTCAGGGAACTCTGAGCATCTTCCACCATCTAAGTAAGATAGATGAAAATAGAGTAAGTACAACACTCTTCTGACGCTACAATGTCACAATCACCTTCTGCTGCGCAGCCACTTCGAGACATGTCGCTTCCGGATACGCAGCGTCTCGAAGGAGCTAAATCGCAAGCAATAGGCACGATCCTCATGATCCACGGAAACCTGCAAGTGCCTATGTAAGGGTTTCAGTGACGGACTTTACAGGCCGTCTTGAAAAACGTAATGTGTTGATAAACGAGCACAGGTTCCCATCGCCAGCACCATTTGTCTGCAGAATAATATCTTCTCATGAGCATCTGCAGGCCATAGAGGTACACGATAATCCATATTACCTGCTGATACCATTTACATCGTTGATACTTAGGTGGTTGTCATAGCTGGTTCAAGTTATGAATGATGAACATTCTTGGTTTCTGATGCTGCGTACACCGTCGAAAGAAACGCCAGCATTCTGCAAAAAGCACAGATCTGCATGGGTCCCAGGGATCTGCGGTGACGCCCGAAGTCAATGCATCTTAATAGCTCAATTTACATCTGGTTTCCTCAGGCTTAGGAGGGAGGTTGGGGTTTACATCTACGAATTATGGGTACAGTCTTTGACACCCCCGGAACCGCTTCTCTGATACAGATCTGGGTCGACTCGAGGGCAGCAGTTTGATGAGAAACATAACGTTTTTAAACGTGTCCCCTCCGTATGCAAGAGGCATAGAGGCTCAAGTACCACTGCAGCTGCATGGGCCCATGAGCATCTATGCCTCGAGGTTTTCATTTGCGTTCATCTGTTATGTTTAGGTGGAGGCGGCCACTTGCTTTAAGACTGCGTGTTGTTGCAAATTTGTTTCAAGAGTTCGTAATCATGTAATGTGGTACAGAATTTCATGTTTCATAACGGTGCTTGGGAAATATCGCTCAAGTTGCGCGGTCTGAATATGTAAAGGTTTAACTTCTGGTTTGAAGAGCGACTTCTTTCAGGTGTCCATGTCCTGGCCTTAACCCTTTCCATCCTGATATACTATTGCTTGAAATAAATTTGACTATGATAGTTCAAGGATGGTGCCAGAATAGCTTGGCGCCTTATAAGGAGCCAAGTTATTCTGGCACCACCCTTGAACTAAAATGGCTGGTCTGTCTTGTAATCTGTAATGCAGACTTCATAGGACAAAAAGCAAATATTTATACCAAAAAATTAGCCTCAGGATGTATTGGGTTAAGCGAGAACAAACAAACAAACAAACAACAAACAAACAAACAAACAAACAAATTGTATTAAAATAGGTAAGGCCATTTTGCAATTAACTTGAATTCATCAGTGTTCAGGTGGTATAACATTTTTTTTTAATTAATCGGCCATAGTAGTTCAAAGGTATCACCTAATCAGCTAAGCACCAAAAAACAAACAAACAAACAAACAAACAAACAAACGAATTGCATTAAAATAAATGGGGCCATTTTGCAATTAACTTGAGTTAATCAGTGTTCAGGTTGTATAACATTTTTTATTAATCGGCCATAGCAGTTCATAGGTATCACCTAATTAGCTAGGCACTAAGAATATTTTTTTTGTTTTTTTGTTTTTAAAAATATATATTTTTGGTCAAATGAGCCTATAAGTGCGTCGGTCTGTGAGCCTGGACCTTATTACCTCGATCCATAAGTCCAAAATTCCAGCCCAGTACGCTCTGCAGTGGAAAGAATCCTTCTCAGGTCGAGACAGGGTGTGCTTTGAAATGAGACGCGGCCAAGCTACCATTGAATCGTCGATAACACAGCGGTTGTTAGACCCATAATTTTGACTTTATGGCTGCAAAGGATACAAATGTGAACCGCCTACTGCATCGTAATCCATCAGCCCCGACACACTAACAGCAGGAGATGGATCGACGCTGATAATTCAAGGGTAGTGTCAGATTATTAATCTTGCACTACCCTTGAATTATCATGGTCGATCTATCTCCTGCAACTACTTCATAGTCGTTAGATGACGCCTTCAAAATTTGGGAAATACGGCCTTGGGGTTGAATGAGTTAACCCTTATCATTCGGAATACACCAGTGGGTGAAATAAGTTTGACTAAAATAGTTCAAGGGTAGTGCCAGAATAGCTTGGCGCCTCTAGGCGCCAAGCTATTCTGGCACAACCCCTGAACTAAAGCCATTGGTCTATATCCTTAGTACTATAATGTAGCTTGCATATGGCAGAGTACACATTTGAACCTTTTAGCCTCAGTATGATATGGGTTAAGAAACAAATCAGCAAAATAGATCAGCCCCGCTTAGACGTTGGCCAAGGGAAGAATAGTTTGCTCCTGTATAGATAGGTCTACGTAACACATAAATGTGCACCAGCAGCTTTTAGATTAACCCATATCATACTGAGGCTAAAAGCTTCAAATTTATACACTGCTATATGCAAGCTACATTATAGTACTTACAGATAAGGAAATAGTGGCTTTAGTTCAAGGGTGGTGCCAGAATAGCTTGGCTCCTAGAGGCGCCAAGCTATTCTGGCACTAACCTTGAACTATTTTAGTCAAACTTAATTCACACACTGGTGTATTCCGAATGATAAGGGTTAACTGAAAGATGGCTGGACACATTACTTTGTATGACGGTGAGCGATTTTGTATCATATAGCTTACAGCCGTGACGTCTAAATGATATACCAAAACACACATAATTTTTTTCTGTTTTTTTTGTGTGTCACCGCGAGTTGCTGTGCGTGTGTCAGTGTGCATTGGTGCGTGCGTATGCCTTTGTGTATGTGTGTGTGTGTGTGTGTGTGTCTGTGTCTGTGTGTGCGTGCGTGTACGTTTACGTGTCACGTTTGTATGTGTGTGTGTGTATCTGTGTGTGCGTGTGTGCGTTCGTGTGTGCGTGTGTGTGTGCGTGCGTGTGTGTGCACGTGAAAATGTGCCTTCTATCCCTCTTACATCTTGAATAATCAAAAGGGCAACATCCGCCTTAATTGTCATGTACTCTGCACGGTCCAATTAATGCTAATATCGGCCCGAGGACCTTTTGTGTAACGGTAAATTCTTTATTTACCCCATTGCTCTGCAGTTTTAATTTATAAATGGTTTCTGTAGCATTGGGAAATGAAGACATGATTGTGCTTTTGCATTTCATATCCAAAAGAAATACATTGCACCATCCACCATTCATAATTATAATGATCGTTGTTGTGTGCAATTGCAATTTATGTGTGTGCTGTGTCTGTGTGTGCTGGTCTGTGATTTTAGACCTTACGGCCGTAGGCCGTGAGGTATAAATTTCCTGAACAGCACACATATTTCGTTGACAATTCCCAGTGTAGGGACTGCACCGACTGACTCCATTATTTCGAATGTTGAGAATTGCGAAGTTGATTTAAGTAGGAGTGCATTAGTGTCTAAAATGCTGAATTGCTCATAATATAAATCTGTGCTTTTTAAGTCCTCTCTGTGTCATTAAATGTTGCATGAGCGTTTGACATTTTCCCGCGCTTGTCAATTCTGGACTGAAGGTCAGGTAATCCTTTTTAGCTCCCAATGCCAATTTGTGCCGATTTCACAAAGGTCTTCCAAGCACATGTCAATCGCAAGCTATAGATCGACCACGACAGTTCAACGGCAGTGCCAGATTAGCTTGGCGCCATCAGGCGCCAAGCTAATCTGGCACTACCCTTGAACTGTCACGCTCGATCCATCTCCGATCTTTTGGCGTTGGAAGGGAAACACTTAATGTAGGCGGCGGGTAACCCCTCCCACACTTTTTCAGTCAAGGGGGGGGGGGGGGGGGGGGCGGCTGCAGCCTAATGAGCAAAACATCTCGGGCCGTTGTGCGCAGTAGTTGAACCGCAGGCAGAGGTCGGGTGGCGCCGGCCCGAGGACATTTGGCATGCTGGGTTCACTGCTTACATTGTTGCTGACCCTGTAGTTAACTTGTTCTCATTAATGGCTTGATTGGTGCCGTATTACTACTGTAGTACATGCATATAGGCTAAGGTTAGATAGTGTATGATTCCAATGACTGTTTGCTGCGAGAATAAGGAGTGTTAGTGTACGTATGAATGTGTGTGTGTGTGTGTGTGTGTGTGTGTGTGTGTGTGTGTGTGTGTGGACGAGTGTGTGTATGTGTGTGTTTGTGTGTGTGTGTGTGTGTGTGGACGAGTGTGTGTATGTGTGTGTGCGCGTGTGTGTATGAGTGTGTGCTTGTGTGTGTGCGCATGCATGTGATAGTGTGTGTGTATGCACGCGCACGTGTGTAGGCATCTTACTGTGATTAATCGATAGTTATTTTAATCGATTGATGAATGAACTGATTGATTGACTAGAAAATTGTTTGTTTGAATGAATTGTTGGCCGATTTCAGTGTGACTGCATTAAGTTTAAGCTTTGGATGTCGGCACACCGCTACCGACTGCCAAAGGTTTAATCTCTCAAATAATATTCGTTTGGAGACAGAAAAAAAAAAATTATCTTAAGAAAAAAGACGGTTTGAAATACGTTATTACCCGCATTGTGCATGCAGCCCAAGGTATTGTAAACCTGTGTGTGTGTGTGTGTGTGTGTGTGTGTGTGTGTGTGTGTGTGTGCGTGTGTGTGTGTGTGTCGTACTGCTCACAGTACCTGTGCCTGCATGCTCAACCGGTTAAGAATTTTTCTTTTTCTAGGTCAGGTCCAGCCGGATTAGCCTAATTAGTAGATTTCCGTAGATGACGTCAGCATTCGCATTTGACCTCAATCTGCCACCAGATAATCAGCCTTTTTTGGGGGGCCTCCCACCCCCACTGTTCTACTTTACACAGGCATCAATAAGTTCTAAAGAATCAACGGCCAAAAGTACGCTATAATGTTTGGTATCATCTGCAGTATCATTGTCTTTTATTATTATTACTAGCCTTACAGCTTGCATCCGTCATCGTATGCTATGTGATGCTAATATGTTCGAATTGTGTGTACTACTTGCGTATAAAACGATTAACTATTTATGATTTGAAACCTTTGTCGTTAGCGATTTTTGTCGAGGTGATTCCTGCAGGAATCACCTCGACAAAAATCGCTAACGACACAAAAAGGGTTCAAAATCACTGATGTGTTTTTTTTTTTTTTGGTGTAATTGTATGTCTAAGATACATGTATGAAAACAGAATTCATATTTCTTTAAACGTGTACTTTCAATAATAAAATTAAACAGTTTCAATGATATAGAATTTTACGGAGAGGTTCTGTTTTGCGTTTTTATTTTATTTGAAAAATTGGTTTCTTTGCTTATACGTGTTCGTGGGAGTGTAGCGTTTTCAGCAACATGAGCAGTGCTTTGTAAACATACTGAGTCTCGTTCAATACCACGCACTCACGCACGCACGCACGCACGTGCGAACATGCACACACACACACACACACATACACACACACACACACACACACATACACACACACACACACACACACACACACACACACACACACACACACACACACACACACACAACACACACGCTTACTCAATGCAAAAGCACGCGCACACACCACCAATGAGAATTTAAGAAACTTCAAAAAATTAAGGTTAAAACTTTATTGATTTTTTTTATTTTTTTATATTTTCCAACAAAGTTTCAACAATGATAAAAATATACAACTGTTACTCTTAATGATGTAAACTTAGAGAGGTATTGTTGGTTAAAAGAAACGATTTTATGTAAGTAATAAAATAAAAAAACAAAAAAAAAACCCATAGATTTTTCACAAAATCAGATCACACACACACACACACACACACACACACACACACACACACACACACACACACACACACACATACACACACACACACACACACACACACACACACACACGAGAAAATACAAACTCACAAACACACATAAGTACACACACACACATGCACAAACACCCACACACCCACTCAAGACACACACACACAAGTACCAAGCGATTATGAAGCTAAACACTGTAAGCACTACACACACACACACAGAAAAGCGTCAGGCAGTATGCTTAGCACACGGCAGTTGACACATATTTGTGCAAGATACTTCTTCCTTTCATAAAAGCAAACAACCTGACTCAATCTTCAGCCAAAACCTATCCATCTGCAAGAGGAATATATTCATGAGAATATATTCTTCTTGTTGATAAACATCATCCCCATTTTACATTACATCGTCAGCTTAAAGGAGAGTCACCAGGTTTAAGTCTGGTGCAATTCTTAGCCTGCAAAAAACGGCGTTCTTTATCCTTATGTGTAGAGCAAACTCTTCTCTTCAATCGACCCTTCAGGGCAATTTTCTCTCTAAATGTTAGGGGCTCATCCCCGGCGCAGTTAGCGCGAATAGGCAAACTCTAGGTCCCTACACTGAGGAGAAACTAAGAAATCATTTGAATATTTGTTTACAAAGGGAAGCCACGCCAGTAGTGTTCAATAAATAACGTGTATATATAATAATTGCGTTATTTCAATATCATACGACATTTCTGTAAAATGCGAATGAAGCGGGAGGATGAAGCAAGACGCAGACCGTGTATCTTATTTCACTATTATAGTGTAGCCTATAATTATGCAGGCTAACTCTCTTCTGCAAGAGGAATACACCCCGAGCCCCTGCGACTGCACAGGACCATGAGGATGTACGAGTCTTACTAGCACAAACCGATTTCAACATACGGATTTTCTCTTACGCTATCGTTGCTTTTTAGTATGCACTGCAGTCGTTTTGATGACTGCTAGATAAGCAAGCACAACAGTCACGCTCACTGTATTGTTCGCGATTGTTTAGTATTCACTCCGCAGAAATAAATCATATACAGCACAAATGCATTATGTCGAAAAAGCACGCGCTCATGCGACATATGCTGAGGGTCCTTTTATTTTATTTGTACAGTCCTGAACGCAGAATAAATAATTCACACATATCTAAATGTATTAGCGCAAGAGCTGAACCGAAACGTTGGAACCTGAGTTAACTCATTCAGCCCGACGGCCGTATTTCCAAATTTTGGAGGCGTCATCTAATGACTATGCACCAGTTGCAGATGATAATTCAAGGGCAGTGCCAGATTAGCTTGGCGCCGACATAATCTGGCACTGCTCTTGAATTATCATGGTCTCCTGCTGTAGTGCGTCAGGGCTGAATGGGCTAAATCAGTGTGCTACGTGTTGTGGATTCTTCGACCGCCTCAACACTAGATCAGTTTACTCGCTAGATATTTTGCGGTCTGATCCGAGTTAAAAAAAAACAATAAGTCTCCAATTATCGTGAAACTAACTACCGTGCCCTCTCGCCACATTTAAAATTAACGTTTTTTTTAATAGTAGCTTTTAAAAAATGGCCAGAAAACACACACACACACACACACACACACACACACACACACACACACACACACACACACACACACACACACATTTTACTATTCATTTCTTCCACATTTGATATATTTGCTAGCCTATTGAATACGATACCGGTTCAGCTGATAATAGAAATAACTTTAACCCCTTGGCTGCTACTGACGCTACTGTTCGGCGGAAAAGACGCACGACAGCGCGTTTTTCCGTCGAACAGTAGCGTGAGTAGCAGCCAAAGGGTTACTATGCATACAATGAAATCTGCCAAATATTTAGCCCATACAAAATGTTGCGACTGAAATACTGAACACGCGCATATTCTTTATTTTATTCCAGCACGCTAAGACGCAGACGTCGACAAAACACAAAACGAGGGACTGACCCGGACACTCAAACACCTATACATATCACAGACTTACCCCAGTCCATCAACGATTAACCGCAGCGTCATCTGGTGTAGTCGCCGTATAGTTGAATCCTTGCTGCCATTGGCGTCCATTTTTGCCTTTGGTAACCTAGCTTTATGATGTTTCTACCCCAATCATACAGCTAGATAACCAAAGACAAAACCGGAGCCCCGGGTCCTTCTACACGCCGTCCGCCTCCATTGAAAACAGACGAAAATGACACTAGAGGTATCCAATAAATAAATGAGTGACTTGACTCATTCAACCCCACGCACGTATTTTCCAAATTTTGGAGGCGTCATCTAACGATTATGCACCTGTTGCAGGAGATGGATCGACCATGATAATTCAAGGGTAGTGGCAGATTAGCTTGGCGCCGACAGGTGCCAAGCTAATCTGGCACTACCCTTGAATAATCATGATCGATCTATCTCCTGCTGTAGTGCGTCAGGGCTGAATGGGTTGACTAAAAGACTGAATAAAATAAATAAAATGAATGAATGAATGAATGAATGAATGAATGAATGAATGAATGAAATGTAAACGCCTGATCAGAGTTGTTCAGAGTCTGCAGAGCTCCAGGCTGTAACCTCTCAGGGCAGCACGTTAACTCATTCTACCCCATCCCGAAATCCCCAAATTTCGCCGTTGTTCTCTGAAGACTACATTGACGTGAAGGAAACAGATCGACCATGATAATCCAAGGGTGATGCCAGAATAGCTTGGCGCCCATAGGCGCCAAGCTATTTTGGCATCACCCTTGAACTATCATGGTCGTTCCTTATCTTGCTGTGGTGTGTCTGGGGTAGAATGAGTTAAATAAAGAAGTGAAACTAATCACACACACAAACCATTGTACAAACCTGATGACGGCACTTGTGTCGGCACAAGAAAGAGTTGTGTGCATACTTTCATACAGAGTTATAATCATGAATAATAAGACACTATCGCTGATTAAAAAAAAAAAGTTCCGTTGTTCTTACGGTATGCACAAAGTTCGCAATAATGACAAACGTCGGCTGAAAATAGGTATATCTGTATTGCAAAATAATAACGAAGCAAATTTCTCTTTTCACCAAAAATGTGCCTACTGTCCTTTGCTTTACATGGCAGATAGGCATGAACAAATGACCTCGATTATGACCTCAAGGTCTGATGTGTAACAATCGGACGTAACAACACATTTTCAGAGGTCCCACCAGACCACAAATTTCAATTTGTAAAATTCTTAATAAAACCAAATAAAAGTAGGTCCCCTGTCGTTTGGTTATGTCTAAATTGCGGCTTTAGTTGGTAATGTTTGGTGCAGCAAAAATGTCCAGATTTCTGTACAGTTCTTACAGGCGCGAACAAGCAGAAATAAAATCCAAAACATCTGTTAGCGAGCGAGTTAGGCTGACACTGCAGTTTACAACACAAAAACTTGTCACAATACCAGAGGGCGTTGTAAACCCAACAGAAACAATTGCACTGGTTAATTAAGACCCCTTAGAGAGACCTGGACCCGTTTAAAATACAAGTACGTCGTAAAGGACAGCTGTGTGAGGTAGATCGACCATGCGCCAAACTAATCAGGCATACATTTGAGCTGTCATTTTCGATAAACCTCTCACAGCTGTCCTGTACGGTTGTTACTTCTCGACACATGTCTGGAATTTTTGGGCTAAAATAATCACCGTGGAAAAAAAAAACATTTCTGCACCAAATTAATCAGGCCCTACCCATGAGCTGTCGTGGTCAATCTACCTCCTGTTGTGCGTCAGTACTTCTCGGCAGACTTCTCTAAAATATACGTGAAGAGGTTCCCTGTGGAGACAATCATTAACACACATCTAGCAACAGCTGCTAAAGTGGCCTGTGTGTCCACTTGCCTGCCAGATGTGTTGCAAGGCTTCTCAACTGTCCAATGTCCTGCCTTATAGTCCGTTGATGCACACGTCTAAATACACGCGCAGGCGGCGAAGATGACCCAACCAAGAAGTATCCACTAGCCTGTGTTCGATTTATACGATACGCGGTGCAAATGTCCAAGTCATCTAGCGTTCGATTCATTTTTATGTTGTACATGCGCAAAAACGTCAACCAGCGCAACCCGTGACGCGAGATGAGACAAAAAACGAAAGGGGCGATAATAAAATTTAATCCGAAGCAGTTACACGTGTCTAATTATCATGTGGGCAAATCATGAACGTGTTGGTATTTTTTCTGGCTCTCTCTTTTTATGCGTGCTTGGAATCACCATAGACGACAAGCTGTGCTGGCAGAATCATATTTCAAATGTTTGTAAAACAATATCTAAAAATGTATACCTACTTTCTAAACTGAGATTTTTCACTGATGAATCCACCAGAAAAAATTTCTATTGTGCTCATATTCAGCCACATTTGGATTATGTCTCTACTATCTGGGACGGGAGTAGTGATGCTAACTTTAAAAGACTCAACTCGCTCCACAGAAGGGCCATTAAACTAATTGTTGACAGACCCACAAAAAGCATTAGTACATATGACAAATTCAAGTTGCTAGTTGTCTTACCTCTTCACAAACTTTTTATCTATAATAAACTGGTATTCATGCGCAAAATCTGAATCTCCTACTTATATCACAATTTTATTCCGTTTTGCCCATAGGTCCAGCCGAACACCAGGAAACAATATGCTAGTACTAATGAACCGCTTGGATATTTACAAGTTATCTTTGTCCTATTCTGGGGCCAAATTATGGAATCCTGTTCCGGCAGATATTAGAGCAGCGCCATCGGTTAGAACATTTAAAACCCCAGCTGCTGAAGTATCTCAGAAATACTTGAAATGCTGTAAAGAGTAAACCACGTGACAATGGCTTTTCGTTTCTCACGTGACTATGGCTTTTCGTTTCTGAAGTTGGCGTAGTAAACCTTTAATACGTACATAGCATAGACTTGTTCAAGCTATTCTTGCCTATTTTCCCCCCACAGCTATATCAGTGTATTATCTTTTTACCATTTTTTACCATGTAATTTCTTGTAAATACCCGATGCACATATGTATACATACAAACACTGATTTCTGTTTACACTTTTTCATGTTAATGTATTATTGCTTTGTACTTTTCCTCACCCGTGTCTGCCCTGGAGACTTGGATGGGTTAACTACTTTTACTTTTTTCTCCAGGCATTGTGTGCGTGTGTGTGTGTGTGTGTATGTGTGTGTGTGCGTCTGTGGTAGTGCTTGCGTTCGTGCGTGTGTATGTTTGTGTGTGCGTGTGTGTGTGTGCGTGTGTGTGCGTGTGTGTGTGTGTGCGTGTGTGTGTGTGTGCGTGTGTGTGTGTGTGTGTGTGTGTGTGTGTGTGTGTGTGTGTGTGTGTGTAAGGACATGATTGAAAACAGGTCTATGTACCTAATCATTTATACTTGAGAAATAAAGTTTCATTTCATTTCATTTCATTATGTCTCATAATTTTCCCTGATGCAACTCTCCTTTTTTAAACATCAATTTAGTCCTCAGTCAGTCAGTATCTTCTCTCTTTTTTTCCCAATTACTGCTTGAGTTCACCAATGTTCTGTACACATTTTTGAAAAAGTCAAATACAATTGGTAATATTTTAAAGGGTATATTGCAAAAGATATTAAATTCAGACCAAAAGTTGACCGCAAAGCGCGCAAAATGCAGAGAAAAATAACCCAACGAAGATAGAAACTAGCTTAGAAAAGACAGTTACAACACAACAATGTTGTCACAGTTACAACACAACAATGTTGTAACTGTCTTTTCTAAGCTCGTTTCTTTATCTGTGGGTTATTATCCGCAAAAAATATTGAATGTGACGACGCTTTCTCCGCCTACTAATCTCGACGTACCAGCCTGTACCATTTACAACTACACCCAAAAGTGAACGTTCAGGCGACCAGTCTAACATCAGCCCACCCACGTCAAAGCTGATGGTTGATCGTATCACAATAAGGCACCTGCTGCTAAATCTTGGTTGTCATCCCCTGATCAACCAGCCTGAAAACTCCACTTAGACGGTCAATCAGCTATCAACGTTGAAGCCACTGAAAGTAGCTTCACCGTTCAGTGTTAGCTGATTGACCGCCTGATTCAGTGACTTGAACGCCGATACTGAATGACCATAGACAGTGGTTTCAACACTGAAAGCTGATTGACCACAGAGAGTGTTTTCAGCGCTGATGAGCTGCTTGGCCACAGAGAGTCGTTTCAGCACTGATAGCTGATTGCCCACAGAGAGTGATTTCAGCACTGATAGCTGATGGACCACAATGAGTGGTTTCAGCACAGACAGTTTGACTGACCGCCTGATGAGTGGCAAAGAGGAGTGGTACTGGGCTGAAAGCAAGGGTCACTGTCACTGCCACAAGCTATTCCAAACTCACTAATTCATTCTTAAAAACAGACTCTTGGCTGTTAATCTTCCCTTCATATTGCAGCAAGTGCAGGATGCGTCCTCGTGAGACTCAAAGACTGCCCACCCAAATCCGAGAGTCAGAAATCCACTTTCAATTGCTATGGAAGTGCAAGAGGCATAGATCCTCATGAGCCCCCTCAACTGCGGGGCTCATGAGGATCAATGCCTCTTGCTGGACCTAATGCACATCTCTGTCCAACAGTTAAAAGGGTCCTCGGTCGTACCGTCTCTGACCGTTACTGTTTCAAACTTTCGGTCAAGATTTCCCTGCTGTTAAGCGAAGGCCAAAGCCCCGTACTATTCTTTGCTAGAAGCCAGGACACTGTCAATGTCCAGAGACGGGTCACTCGTGCGTTGTTCTTCAAGCACCGGGCATTGTCCTTTTGCCAATGACCAGAATTGTCCACCGAGAGTCGAACAATTCCGTGTGCACTAACTTTTCATTGCCAATGACCAGAGCTGTCCACAAAGATCCTGACTACACTGCGCGCAAAAGAGTCTAATGCTTCCATCTTAAATACACTACACAAATGTATTGCATGAATTAATATAGATGTAAACAACATTGATTCTTCTCAGCGATAGGAAAAAAATCCTCATGAGCCCCTGCATATAGTAGCTGCTCATTTGGGATCGGCGCCTTGTGCAATACCTGAACGACACGTGCCACGTCAGAATGACCGCCGTCGCGTCATCACCTCTCAACCGCGGCTACCTGTTAGCTTTAGATAACTTTTTCTGTCTGAAAGATGCATAGCTCCTCAAGGCTGAGAAAGATGTAGCAAAGAAAATGTTTACTGCACACACCCTGAAAACTTATTTATTTATTTATTTTTTGCACATAGGCAGCGTGGGTTGCCGTGATCTTTTCAAACATACAAATATACAATGCATAAGTTTAAATAAGCTTAAATAGCTTGGCTGACTCTTTCACTTAAAAAAACAATCTAGCCGGGAATCAAAATTTATTAAAACTATGTTGTAAACAAGTCTCAGTGTCATTTACATCTGTTTACCTCGCACAAAGAAGATCACCATCACTCAACCGCGAATGACTCCTAATGTCCTCCCTCGTATTTTCAATACGCACTGATGACTCCCTTCTTCTGTGGTGGAACAGGGATACATTGACAAGATCTCTAACAGCAAGAGGTAGGGTCTCATGAGAATATATGCCTCTTGCACGTGGAACGGGATTTTACCTGTTAAGTGAACGCCCCCCTCTCGTTTCTATGCCTGCTGTGTCCTGTCTTTGCAGCTGTTTCATCTAGCGAGGCGCCCCGCTGGGTCCTCCCGGGGCCCTGTCAATGTCTATATTTCTAGCTGTCAGTGTTTAGTGCTTTTGGTTCGTGTGACTGTCTTTCTCTGTCTCTATCACAGCGTCTTGCCCTGGCTGGTCATGGATGAAGCTGGACTGAACACGTCCACACGGACATATAGTCAAACTTTGTATAAATGGTCTTACATGAAGGTCAAGTTACTGTCCACTGATCTTTAACCCTTTCACAGCAAGTGACGATAGCGTTCGGCGGAAAGGACGCGCAGTTGCGCGTCTTTTCCGCCGAGCGCTGTCGTCAGTAGCAGTAAAAGAGTTAATTAAAGATTAACTTAATGACCAAATGATTTTATGATCGTTCAATGACGGGAAATACTCTCTTTTCCTCGCGCCCAGTCTTACCTTCATTTCACTGTTCCACTACACCACGTGTACACCCACTCGTTTGATGGAGATGAATGAAAAAGCTCTAAAATAAATAAATGAATAAATAAATAATAAATAAATAAATAAAAAACACCGCCGTAAAAATGCACAAAATATAGGAGACCTATGGGTAAGTTGATTTGCTTCGACATTAACAATTTTCGGTGCCGTTTTCACCCCCTCCACCCAATAATAATAATTATAAAAAAACCGAGGAAATTAATAAAACTATTTACAAGTCAAGAGTGGCTTAACTGTTCTTTGGGTCGTTCACACGTCACTTCGTTCATGATTTCACAGTCCCAAGGCCTGTTCTGCTTTTCTTTTTGGTCGATCCGTCTATCTTTTCTTGGTGGCTCTTTATGGATCTCTCCGCTCTCTTTCTCTCTGCTTCCTTTAAATATTCTTTAATGGCAGGCTCTCCTCCGTGGTGTGGCTGCCGTATTTTACCTGTAACGCACGAGGCAGAAGAAAAGGCCATTAGACTCAGTCAGCCCGTGACGGCCATATCCGCATGCATAGGAAAAGAAAGACGTTACCAATTTAGCCAGCAAGCTCAGGCAAGGGGCATCGATGCTCATGAGCCCCTGCGGCTGTATGACTTAGCTGACGATAATTTATGTCTCTTTGCTTGCAAGGAACATTTGCAATTTACATTCTCAGACTGAGGTACCCACCACTGAGTGGGTTAGCTCTCAGACTGGAAGGACTAGAGATTTTGAAATGCTCAGCGAATACCATCAACACTGTATATAACCCGTGAAAACAGACGGGCAGTAAGAGAAGTACGTAACATGTTGCGCTGACTGCAAAAATATTCTTTGTTTCGATCGTAGCTCGCATTTACCCTTGCGATGTAACATCAGGAGATAGATCGACCGTGATAGTTCAAAGGTTATGCCGGATTAATCTGGCATAACCTTGAACTATCACGCACGATCCATCTCCCATAGCTGGTACACAATTCGTAGTCGCCTCTCAAAGTAGTAAAATATACTGGTAGGTGTAAAAGAGTTTCACCGACTAAACAAACAAAAATCACAAAGTCAGTAGCGACTGATTTGTATACTTGTTTGTCTAAATAAATATAGAAAAAAATAATATTAACTCATTCATCCCGGCGCACGTATTTCCCAAATTTTGGAGGCGTCATCTAACGACTATGCACGTGTTGCAGGAGATGGATCGACCATGATAATTCAAGGCCGGCAGTGCAAGATTAGCTTTGCGCCGACAGGCGCTAAGCTGATTTGGCACTACACTTGAATTATCATGGTCGACCCATCTTCTGCTGTAGTGAGTCAGGGCTGAATGGGTTAATAAATTGTGTTGTAACTTCTATTTCTAAGCTTGTTTCTTTCTCCGTTTGGTTCTTCTCTAAACGAACAGACACACAATCACCACGACCCCAAATAGAAGCACGGTTAGGCGCCAAGAAGTGCCAGGTAAAAACAAGCACTGCCCTTGCACAATCAAGGTTGATCCATCTCCACGAAGTAATTCGTAGTGCTCAGCTGTAATGCGAACCAAGAGGTTCATAAAAGCTTAACTCATTCTACCCCATCAGTCACCGAAATCTTTAAATTTTGCCCTTGTCCTCTGAAGACTGCTTTGCAGTGCAGGACACAGGTCGACCATGGTAGTTCAAGGGTGATGCCAGAATAGCTTGGCGCCCATAGGCGCCAAGCTATTCTGGCCTCACCCTTGAACTAGCATGGTCGATCCTTATCTTCCTCTGGTGTATCTGGGGTAGAATGAGTTAAGGGTTAAATGTTTGCCAAAACATTAGACGAACGTTCGCCTACTGATCAGCCACCTGCAAAAACAGCACTGTGCAGAGCACACTATTAGATGTCTCAGAAAATATACAACACCCAGGGATAGCTTAGAATCACCGAGTGCGAAGATTTGGCATTCCTATTACAACGACGAAAGAGCACTGGATGGGTGAAAATATACTGAAAACTGTTGATGAATGGCTGATTGTAAATCACAAAGAAATTTGCTGTGATGAAACAACAGTGCGGATCGGATCTTTGTTGCTCTATAAGGAAATAACTATCGCAGATATAAGCACGCTTAAGAATAACAAAACAGCAATTTATTGATTGTACATTGCTTAACGTCCCGACAGCAACAAGACTTTCTCAGGACGTGCCTGCACTGCTTGCGAAAAAAAAACACACAAAAAAACAGAACACTGAATGTATGTCGCCAGCCGGTCCGGGCAATACGTTAAATAAACCTAAGACAAGGGGGCCTAAATAAAGCTAAGACCATTTAGCAACACACATCCAATATCAAGAGCTACAGGCAGCGCAGACAGTAGGGAGAGTTTTAAAAAGGCAAATACAGGTGAATGGACCAAGGGTAGACAGAAACACATGCCCCAGAATAGAGGGAAAAACCCACCCTGTGGGGCTGACCAGGGTGGCTCTGGGAACTAAAAAGTAGTTAACCCCACCCAAGTCCCCCAGGGCAGACCCGGGTGGGGGAAAACAGCAATTTAAAAATATAATAATGAAATGAAACTTTGAACAAATACGGTCGCACAATCAAACACATAAATGGAGTGACCGTTTCAATTACACCAAATCTGTTATTATTAAAAGCAGTGAAAAGGGAAAAGTACAGAGCAGCCACTTTCAGTTACGAAACTGAGGCAATACACATCACAGACACTAATCAAACGTCCTAAAAAAAAATCACTTTAATAAATAAACGTTAGTTAGACCATATGTTCCTTCTTAGGCACAAGATATTATCATTCAGTCTATGTTAACCCTTTGACTGCTGCTGATGATACCGTTCATCGGAAAAGGGGCTACGCGTCTTTTCCGCCGAAAGGTATCGTCAGTAGTAGGTCAAGGGGTTAACAAAATCCGCAATCACAGACCAGTAAACGTTAATATTTTCACACGCGTGGTCCTCACTCTTGTGGCCTGGATTTCAGAAGACTGACAAACAGCCTCAGAGAAACACGTCCGGAGATCATTCTAGTCCATCGAGTGACCACCTTTATAAGACTGCCAGTGAGAATGCAGTCCCGCGAGCGACGAACGTCTGTGTATGTGGAACAGATCCTCGTGAGCCCAAAGAGAGATACTGATACATCACAGTCCACTTGCATAAACACAGAGGACCATTTAGACCTCATCAATGTGCGCGGGTCTGTGATTTTGGACATCACGGCTGAAAGCCGTAAAATCCAAATCAGACAAGCCCGCGCCCACCTCCTTGGACCGACGCACCATCCACATCTGGAACGGAGGTCGTCGAACTTGACGTGTCGTAGACCCTCGACTAAACTCCGTCTTCAAACTCAGTGGCGCTGATTCTCACAGCACCCTGCAGCTGCAGGACCCGATGAGAATCGCGTGCTCTTGCTGTGAACGTGAAATTAGTTACCTAAAGCATGTATTCCTCCGATCCTGAGAGTCTGTCATCAGGGTTAAGACTGAAGTTTGCAAAGGAGGCCGTATATAAGCGCAAATTAAGATAGACTTTGTGGTCTGGGGCATTTTCATGTCTGTCTGCTTTCATTAGTTTGATACCTCTGCTCCGCCTACGACGGAGGTTGGAATGAGTTCAGCGTACACCACCTAAAGGGACCAGGTACCTTTGGGTCATGAATGTTTTAGACGAACCCTCATCAAATTTTCACTGCCAGACGCATGCAAGGTAGATTGAAGCCCCACACGGGCTATCGACTGACATTGCGGGCGAGGTCCACTACCTAACCCATGGATATAACAACATCATTCTAAGGAACAGATGGGGTTACATTGACTGGGCAAGAGGCATAGATTCTCGTGAGCCCTGCTTCCTGCATGGGCTCATGAGAATCTATGTCTCTTGCAGATGGCAGGGCCTGGAGGAGAGATTGTGTAAGGGAGTGGTATGGCGGACCTGCTCTGTCACGCACTGCACGCACACATACTGGTCTGGTGGTGGTGGGAGTAGAGGAGTGCTGATATGCATAATGCAGTAGATAGAACTAAACCACGCAGCAACAACGACAACAACAACAATAATAACAGCAACGCGCATAACTGCAGGAGGAACAAATTAAACTACAACTGAGGAAGTGGGAGGGTAGTAAGGAACTGGCACGTTCTTTGACTCTTAACCCATATAATACTGAGGCTAAAAGCTTCAAATTTGTACACTGCCATATGCAAGCTACATTATAGTACTTACAGATAATGATATAGACCAATGGCTTTAGTTCAAGGGTCATGCCAGAATAGCTTGGCGCCTAGAGGCGCCAAGCTATTCTGGCACTACCCTTGAACTATTTTAGTCAAACTTATTTCACCCACTGGTGTATTCCGTATGTTAAGGGTTAAACTTCCAGAACTAAATAACTTCCATTCTATAGAATGGAAGTAATAGTTTGCACGAAACCAGAAAACGAGATTAAGTAAAAAAATAAACAACCAAAAAAGAAAAAAACAAAAACAAAACAACAACAACAAACAAACCCAGATCATTAATTGCACAAGGCCTAAGGTAGCAAATCATGTCGTCAACAATTAGACCAGAATATATTCATTATTGTACCATTCAGCAAGTGCAATTGAAATGCAGTGTGTTCAAAGTACAAAAATTTCTCCGGCGTACATCCTGTATTATGAGAGACCATTTTACATTAAAATATATTATGAACACACAATGATATATTTCAATCAATGGAACTCATGCTGAGATTTTTTTTTACAAGAAAACATTTTCAGCGCAGTGTTTCTCAGTTTCAAACGACGTGGTGAATGGTGCAATAAATATGTTACATCATCCCAACAGTGTCGATAAAAACTGAAGAATATGAAAGGACTGGGCTAACACTAACCACAGATCGAAGGAAACACACTTTAACTCATTCAAGGCGCCACGCATCAATACTGAGCTGAGAAAGTGTTGTATAGCGTTGCCGTACTATGCTGGTGCCAACTGAACAACGAAGAAATAATAAGAGGAAGCCAGGCGAGGAAAAGTAGTTGAACTGACGATTCACACGGCGGCGCCAATGGCCGTGTTGGCGGTTTGTTAGGAATGCAAACTGAAGCAAGCAACGGTACAGAATGGATGGTAATCATCTTACCAGCACACTACTGCTAGAGCGGACTACCGTGCTAGCTAAAACATGGCATTGACTGAAGAGCAAATGGGCGGGGGATTTTTAGTGCCAACTAAAACAGTATTAAAAGAGCCGTGTGAAACTAAAATTTCTGTGTGCCGGCTGGGCTGTACTTGTTGATGTTTTGCTCCGGTTCGTTGTGCAGCTGTTCAAAACCACACATCAGTACACACAATTAATACATTGACACATGCAGTTATAAACAGAGCAACCTGTTATCGACTTCGGCAAATTCAATGAGTTGTGGGAATGAAAATCCACAGTAAAATAGTCACCGCAAGGAAGACCTTACTAACTGAACCATGGCCGAAGGAAATGCCATCATCATCGTGTAAGATAGTGTACAATATGTTTGTTAACAATGTGTAACTGAAAGATACATACAAACACATACGGCTGACGAGCAAAAAAAAAAAAGCGACATTTTCTAAAGTGTTTCCGAAAATGTCGCATTTATTTTGCTCGACAGTATATTTCAATAATAGGGGAGCAAAAATGAACTCACGATAATTATCAAAGATACACAACTTGCGTCAGTACTTCTAGACAAATATGGCTTATACATTTTCAAAGGGGTGTAGAATACAAAGAGGCAGAATGGACAAAAAGCCCAACAGATACGAACCTTCCTCTCGCATCCCAGTCGAGCTCACAAATTACAATACTACAGTTTGTCCGCTGGAATAACTCCTTTCCGGGCACCAGAAGACTTCAAACCATATCAGATAACACATTCTAGATTTGCTGCATCTGGATACGCGGCGCAAAGCGGCCGCGTATCCGTTGCAGCAAGTCTCGAATGTGTTAACCTAAACACGCACAATATGCATCCTGAGATGAGTCGACCCTGACAGATCCGCGGCAGTGGTGGACTGCTCCCCAACGTGGCTACCAGCGAAGAGGAGAAAACCAGGCGGGGACTGAAGAAAGCTGTGGGAAAGGAGGCGGTGTGTGACAGACCGTGACGCGAGAAAGCAGGAAGAAGGCCGAGAGGACGACTGATCAATCACCTGGCTTGCATCGCCGCGCCACTACACGTGAGCGGTGCTAAACCCGCCAGCCAGTCACCGGCCCATAGTACCGTCCCTACCTCGGGCAACCTTCATATGCGACGGTGAATCAAAGTGGACTGAAACCGTCCGGGAGTTCTAAGCCTAGAACTCTTACTGTCATTCAGTAGGCTTAATGTCAATAAATGACTATAGGTTAACCCTTTGGCTGTCTGTAACGGTTTTTGTTGCGATCAGTGATTTCTGCAGGAATCATCGCGACAAAAAGCGTTACCGCCGGCCAGAGAACTAAGTCTTCTAGGCTTGGCCGACCGTGTCAGTCAGTCTTGATGTGTATGCTGTCATATTATCACCACAGATTTGCGGAGCGCTAGATCAGTTTATTGTTTAACTCATTCGAGACGTGCCGCCTCGGGATACGCGGCATAAGCCGCGTATCCAGAGACGGCACGACTCGAATGAGTTAAAGTCGCACATTTAAATAACATCTTCAGCCTTAAGGATGAAGAGCTGGAATGTATCTCACAAGAGCTGCAGTGATCCGCCCCCACTGCAGCAGATGAAATGGCCGGTTTAGTTGACGGATCGTCCAGTGTGTGCTATTATCACAAACACGCGACCCTGACAATCATGACACAACTATCAAGAGGACACATTGCACAGTCATATGCTTTCAAGAGGCCTGCCAGGACTTTCTTGATGTGTACGTGATCTTTGCATGCATAGGCTCAAAAAGAAACCACGCTTCATTGCCGGTTTTGCATTCAAAATGGCGGGACTGCAGCAGGTGTGTTGCAGTTAACACAACCGTCTCTCGCCACGGCACTGCCCATATAATTATTCATCTATCGCCACAGTACTGCGGAAATATTTTTTTCGGCTATCGCCACTGTGCGGTTGATATAAATATATTCAGCTATGGCTGTACTGTTCATGATCAATCTATCGCCACGGAGCTGTTCAACACAACCAATGAACGCTAGAGTTTTGGTTTCTCCTGCGTGCCTGACCTGATTTCAATAAAAAAAAATTCAATAGGACGTGTCCAGCAGAACTGCGTGGCCGGAGTGGTCGAGCGATCTCTTAAAAAATGAAATGATTGATTGGAGTCTGGAAAGTCCCAACACAACAGAAAGAAAACCCAGCAACAAAAATGACTCGGGCCCACACTCTGAACTGATAACATCTTTCAATTCTTTCTTATTCTGCATTAGTATTACACGTCGTTCATTTTGTCGGCAACTGGTTTATTGCCCTGCTTTAAAGTTTAATTATCAACATGCTCACTCTAGTCTAAACGCAGAGAAGATAGGAGCAAAGTTCCGCAGCTCAAATTTTAACCGACGAGGCACGACAAAGGCAGATCTGGGGACACATCGACCATCGTAATTCGAGGGAAGGGTCAAAATAGCTTGGCGACTTATGAGGCGCCAAGCTATTCTGCCACTTCCTTTGAACTATCATGGATGATGAACATCTACTTGCAGTGTCTCAGGGATGAGAAAGTTGTTTCAATTTTTTAACCAAACCTTATTGTGACAATGAGGGTCTTATTCCACATCTCCGGCCAAGTGAGTGTCTCAAGTTTTGACTTTAACAGTTCCTACAACCATCACAGCACAAAACTACAAGTCCTTTCTTCATTACAATTGCAGCAATGTAAGAAGAAGGTACCAATAACCTGTAAGAGGAATATATTCTCACGATCCTTACATTACCAGGTGCTCATGACACTCTATGTCATTTGAAGAGAGAAGGGGGTATAACAACGAACCTCAGAATAATGTAAGGACAGTCTTTGTATTCAACACGATACCCCACGTGGTGCCTGCCGTTAGCGAGTGAAACATGAGAAATCGTGGGGGTGGTTGTAGGCTTACAACGAATAATGTATTGCCTCTCACCACTGAGTGAAGCAAACATAATACTGGATGGGCATACCGACAGAACATTCTATATCTTGCCTAACATCCGGCGAGTCCACATATAAATTAATGTGCAGCTGAAAGTCTTCCTCTTGGTCCCCGATCACTTTTGTGCCAGCGGGACCTTAAAATGTAGAAAATGAATGAATGAAAGTCTTCCTCGGTACCCGAAGGACGGCCAAGCAGGGTCTCTAACGTACAAAAAGATTGAGAGACACCCACCCATTCCAAATCTCTAATTTCAACTGACGTAATACTGACTGGGCATACTGACAAAATATTCTTTATCTAGTCTAACATCGGGTCCAAAGATGACTGCACAACGAATGTCTCCCTCGTTATCGAGGGATGGCCTTACAGACGGCTAATGTGAAAACGAGACAGACACCCACGATATGAAAACTATATCAATTGTCAAGGCGGATTGTCGCATCAGAAATGAGCCGAGGACACACTAGATCACCGAAAATCTCACTGGAATGGACTTTCCCGCGCAAAACAACACTACAGAAAATTATTCAGTCTCATCAGCACTAGGTGACACTAGGAATGAGAATCCACGACGCACAGTACTATGTGAGGACTAACACCTAACCTTTTGGCTGTCGGTAGCGGTTTTTGTTGCGATGATCCGACAGGAATCATCGCGACAAAGATCGTTACCGACAGTCAAAGTGTTAAAAGTGAACGATGAGAATGGTGAAAATGAGACACTGATTCATAATCATACCTGTGTGAAATCAGGAAAATATTACGTTTACACAGAATAGCCTAAAAGTATCAGCATCGGAAAACCTCGAATCAGTCGTGCCGATATTGCCACACAACATAAAATATTCTAATTCCAGGCGAAAGTGAAAAACGAACCCACTGGAGGCGCAATATGCATGAAGACGGACACATAAAACGACCGGTGCGAGTGGTGAAATATAGACATTCATATCATACCTGTGTGAATTCAGGAATATCCTGGGGCGAACCTGCTGCCACCACCACTACTGATTCGGAGTCACGTCGAACCCTACGAACCCTACAACGCGTCGTCAGTAACTGAGGAAGCCCGCGTCGGAAAATTTTCACGTGGAGAAAAAAAAAGAAGACATCCCTGCTGTTCTTTCACATATTACATCAACCAACCAGTGCCGATTGTTGCCACACCGACCACACTGAGGGAACAAGGACGAACACTGAACTGACACCAAAGATGGGCGCCCGACAGCTTCTGCGATCACACTGTGCCTGTGAATATGATATAGACTCGTGCAGCAAGCGGTGCACCACTGCCTCGTAGGGTCTGACGCCACGCGAACTGAACGGCCCGTTCGTTACTGTTCAGCAGTTCACCCTATCCCGTCAAAGGCGGAGTCCGCCGACGAACTGAAATCCAATAAATCGCTCCTCTTAAAAACGCAGACGTACATGAAACTGTCATTGGCAAGAAACATAGATCCTCATGAGCCCCCCCCCCCCCCCCCCCGTATGTCTCTTGCACGTTGGTTGACTGAAACCTTTCTGGTACGGGGCCGTAGCCGCTCAAGCGTCCTTCTCCCACTGGTCTCTCTACGCACACTGCTGCCAATATGTCGGCCGCGCGATATATTGAAGCATGGAGTATGATTAACCACAAGCTGAACTCTTCGCGACCTCCTGCCTGTAAGGAACACAGCTGTAGAATCTGACACCCAGAAAAATTCGTATTGAACAGAGCTTCCATGGTTCTTGAACCGACTTGGCTCGTGAGGATCCGACGCCTTTTGAATATCAGTAGGCTGTGGAGATTTTGAATATAGGCTGTGGAGATTTTTTTAAACCCGGGGAGTAATGACCTAGATATTAAATTCTCCACGCCTCAGTGAGCACGCAGGCCGCTGCGAGCATGGAGCCTGAATGATGTATGGAAGTGAAGAAAGAACACTTTGAGCGCTAAGGCCTTCGCCAAGCGAAGCAGCTATAGTGTTAATCCCTCCCTCACCCTCACAAGTCGCTTCCGTTTTAATTATGTTAATGAGGCAGAACTCTGCCAGCAAGAAGCGCAGATTCGCACGAGTCCCTGCATCAGCAGAGACTCATAAAGATCTGTGCCTCTTGCAGAGGGATGGATCTGATGATGGGCTGAAAACCAAAAGGCTGGGAAAAGCAGGAACTTGAAAAGAAAGAAAGAAGAGAGAGAGAAGAAGTTTGGGAAATGGTGAGAGAGGGTGATGGCAACGTAATGATTTTAAAATACAAGGTTGTGAGATGGGGATAGGGGGGCTTGGGGAGGGGGTGGGTGGGTGGGGTGGATTGAGACGGCAACAGACCGCGCGGATAAAGGGCTGGGGGTGGGGGTGTGGGGTGGGGGTGGGGGGGGGGGTGGATGGGTGGGTTGGTGGGGGTGGGGGAGGGTGTTAGGGGGTTACGACAGTGCAAAGAAAGAAAAAGGAAAGAGTGATGTGGTGTGCAATTAGAGGTGTGTTTCTAATTTTCCCTCAATTGGAGGACTCGGCTTTTAAGTCTTTGCCGTCAAACAGCTCGTGATTATACAATTATCTCAGTGGAGGGAGGCCGGTAAATGTAATAACCTTATCATCAGGCTTGAACCTGAAGCCCAGTGCAAACTGGCTCGTCCCTGCCAATCCTTTCAAGACAATTTTATCAACATTTGGACCGTGACACGGACAGACAATAAAAATGGTCAAATGCGACCTAGCTCAGAAATGCAGTCCTCTTCGCCTCCCATCTCAAAGATGCCTAGTTCAAGGGGCTTAAGAGAATCCACGTCTTCTGCTGGCTCCCATCATCTGCTCATCTCTGTCCTCCCCGACCTTCTTTTTTTCCGAAAAAAAAAGAAGAAAAAATACAGAATGACATAATTTCGTTTGAACTTAAAAACCCCACCAGCGCAACGCAATATTATCTGGTCAGAATCAGATCCTCTCTCTCTCTCTCTCTCTCTCTCTGTTTTCTAATCCAGTTTTCAGGGTTTTTTTTTCAGGTCCACCCCCCCCCCCCCACCCCCTCGCCTCATCACCCCTGTAAAAAAAGTATGCAAAGGACGGACGACCCCAATGGAGAAGCAATCGAGGTGCGGCGGGCTGACAGTTTTATTTCCATGCTTAAATCCCGACAATTACACAAAAAGCAGAAACATAACACGTTACAATCAAGAGACATAGATCCTCATAAGCCCCTGCAGCTACAGGGGTTCATGAGGTTCTATGCCACTTGCAGAAGAAACGGCTGACTGCAAGCCACCGACCGCCGTTTGATTTTGTCATCTGGGACTAGCGGAGGACGCGTGTTGGGGGCGGGGGGGACGGGGGTGACAGAAGGGAGGGGAGACATCGCTTCATGTCGCTGGGGGCAACATGCTAGGGTGGCTGTGATTGGTCCACGCGGAGGGGCGGCTCACCAACACGTCAATCAAATGGCCGCTTTCAACACTGAGTAAGCGAAAGATCGACGCGCCGTCCCTAACGCAATGTCATCACTGTTGTCTTACAAGAACAACACTGCAGTGGTCGGGACTCGTACTCGTCTGCAAAAGACACAGGTCAACATAAGCCTCTGCAGAATAATTCTTCTTGTCTCTGTGTAGACGAAGTCATCGAACAGTGTTCTTCTATAATGTATGCCTGAGTTTTCTTTTTGCCGGAATGCCGCACCTCAGAACTGAACTACTTGTCGCGATTGTCATGAACCTGTTCGCGGTGCTTCGTTCGAAATGTGAATGCAGAGCGCCTCGTGGGGTCTTTGATAAGCTCGACCACTCTATGCAAATTTACTCGGTAACCTCGGTACACAATAAAACCAAATTCACCGATGTCGTAGACCAGACAATGATTTAAGATTTGGGAAAATTCTAATGTCGCCAGAAGTCCACTCGTGGCCCAACTCAGGACTTTCTCAGACTCCGAATCATTGCATGATTCAACATTTAGATTTTAATGTACTTTAACTTTAGCAGGTTTTGGGGGTCTTGAATTAACGAAGATTGCGGCAGAAACACAGTCTAAGCCAGCTGACACAGATCGGGTTAACGCTGTCGGCCCGAGAACCTTTCCCTCACTGGTTAACCCCTTTACTGTTACTGACGATACAGTTCGGTGGAAAAGACGCGTAACTACGGTATCGCCAGTAGCAGTCAAGGGTCAACAGCAAAACTCGCATTGTCATAACATTACAAACAATCGTCATTAGCACTCAAAGGGGTTAAACTCAAAATTTCATTGTTTTGGCGCAACACTACAAACTACAGTAAGAAGTCACCAGCACCAACACATACCTTGCCCTTCTCTCCACGCCCAATAATGTTCGACGAATCCATTATTCTGTGACGTCAACACCTCCATGTGACAAATCCTTTTTAGGAAAACAAAAACTCTAACTTTTTCTCTACGGATCTAATGGTGAGCTGTGAACACCTTTCTCACATAGGAACCCATCTGCTGCCTCCAGAGAACCACAGAACCACGCGGGGCCCGGTTTGATTTCAGGTTGATCTAATGAACATGGCACGCGGCTAAGAGCCCGGATCTAACGCCATGGCTGGAAGCTGTCAACATCCACTTTCATAACCCATTGGCTGTCGGTAGCGGTTTTTATCGCGATGAGTCCTCACGGAATCATGGCGACAAAAACCGCTACCGACAGCCAAAGGGTTAACGAGTGTGTTGGCCTGTGATTTTAGACCTCACGCGCTAAGCCAAGAGGCGTAAAGTTCCAAATCATAGACCAGCATACATAATTCCTTTGGTTCAAACAGGCAGCACTTCTAGTTTTCCTTGAGAATATTTTGTCCCTTTTTTTCTCTCTCTAGAATACATGTGTGCATATTCAATTATAATTTTGAACTATGAATGTCGAGACACTTACGAAATACACAGACCAGAACAGCACACATCACTTGTTGGTGATAATGTTGAGCGTTAAGAGAAAATAGTTGTATTCTCATCTTTCAACAAAAACAGCAACGAACGCCTATGTAATTTCTGCACGCATGTACGAAACGACCACGGGAAAAAGTGCAGCGATAAAAACTGGACTATGAACATAATTGCTGCAGATCATCGCTCACACATACATTCATACATCCACCATTTCATATAAGGTCAGTTAAAGTAGTTGAAAAAGGAAACAGAACATACGTCAAAGGGTAGGGAAAACCTTTCAATTTTACCCCTTCATTGGTCAAAGATTGGTCTACAAATCTTTGTTAACTCAACGTCAGTTAACGTCACTCGTTCAAGAAACGGGGACAAAAATTGGGGCCAGCAAGAAGCATAGATCCACATGATACCCCGCAACTACGGGGGCTCCTGTGGATCTATGCCTCTTGCATTTGTATTCTGCTCGTTTTTTTTCGGTAGTGAAGGGGTTGAAAGACTTCTATAGCAAAAATCAGCGATGCGCGACCCTCATGGATATATACCAACCGCACCCCCCCCAAAAAAAAAAAAAAAAAAAAAAAAAAAAAGCAAAGTTACACGAGAAACGTACAGCGCCCACACTTGTGTTGATAATGGCGCTGGTAATTTAATGGTACCATAAAAATGTAAATGTATTGGTAAAGAGCGCGCACGACTGGTTTTCTATTCAAAAGCTACAAGAACGGCTCGCATTAAAGTCATGGTTTTTAGCTGCAATGTCGTTACAACTTTTGTAAATCCGTGCGGTTAGATGTTGCGTTTCCAGTTGAACAATCAAGCAAGGTATATGATCAGAAATTGTACTCTGTTCCTCATCTGGGTCAAAAAGACAGACAAGCGAATTAAAAAAACCCAAACCCAACCTGTTTAGACTTTAGATAATAAAGAGAAGACAGCAAAACGTATATACAAGGAGCCAATTACGAAATAATATAATATAATAATAATAATAATAATAATAATAATAATAATAATAATAATAATAATAAGAAGAAGAAGAAGAAGAAGAAGAAACATAACTTTCAAAAAAGATGATGATGATGATGATGATGATAACGATGATGATGATAATAATAATAATAATAATAACAATAATAATATAATACAGTGTGAATAAAAAAAACTCTGAGGTTGTTGCGAGGGCCGTGGTGAGAAGGACGCACAAGGCAGGAAGCGATCATAAAAGTTCAAGGGGGGGGGGGGGGGGGGGTCAGAATAGCTTAGCGCTACAGATGCCAAGCTACTCTGCCACCACTCTTTAACTATCATGGTTGACCTGTCTCTTAAGCTGTAACATGGAGGCCAGAGAAGAACTCAAAATCAAGTTGTTTCGACCTTACGGTTCGGCTGACTGTTTTACGGAATAGTTCATACGAACAGACACAAGCCTTCTCATGCACACTGACAACAAACGAAACGTCATAACGGAGACACAAGCGCATGACATTAGTGTGACAGGGTCGGCATCTATCTCTGTGAACTGCTAGTCACCTGACAAACCATCATCTGGCTTGATGCGTTTTCAGTGCAGCCTGACACGCACTCGCCATCAACACACAGCTTTTGACTAATCGACGGCATGCTTATGCAAATGGGAATCGCAATATATTTTTCTGTCCCCGTTGCGCCTACTTCATCCTTGAGGCGTGAGTCGAGATGCGCGTAAATCAATGTACGAAAATCCAGACAAGAAAGTTGCCTGCAAGCGCGTAAAAAAAAAAAAAAAAAAAAAAAAAAAAAAAACATGAAGAAAGAAACACGCTTAGAAAAGACAATTACAAACACAGTTGTGTTGTAAATGTCTTTTCTAAGCGTGTTTCTTTCTTTGTTGGGATGTTTTCTCTGATCAATGTACGGTATTTTCTGTCAGAGAAGACCATGGTGAACTGTAGAATAAGTATGAGTATTGCACAACATTTAGGGTGAATAGGAGAGAAATAATGTAGACTGATACACACCGTGACACGGTTTTCGACCGATGCATATATATGCATGAGCTTATCAAGATGGCTCTTGAATTTAGCTTGTTCAGCGCAAACTAAGAGACATTATTTCATTGTGACTCTGTGTCGCTGAAGACGTGAGTTCAGAAGGCAACGCACGTGGCCCGTAATCATGTATATATTGAAAATGTCACCAACCGAAGAAGCAAATACCGTGGTAAGTAATTAACTGAATGACGGACAAACACTCTGACAAATTGTGCACAATTACGGCAAGCAGCAAATGACCACGCTACTCGCGCCCACCGTTGCAAGCTGTGGTCCATGTCGGTACAGCTCTACTCACATGACCTATAACTCTAGATCACATTCGGGTTTTATGGCGTCATAAACAGCGCAAAATGGCGCCAAGTTCACACTCACTAACAAGTGAATCGCCCATTTCATACACGTACTACTAAAAACCACAGAGCCGACCGCAAAAAGTCGTTAACCCTTTGGCTGTCGGTAGCGGACGTTTGTCGCGATGATTCCTGAAGGAATCGTCGCGACAAAAGCCGCTACAGACAGCCAAAGGGTTAAGTAAAACAAACAACAAGTATCTGGTTGGATGAGGTTACCACGATCGTACCGAAGAAATGCTATGCAGCAGACCACACGATACTCCGCCGTACGTGTCTATCAACTCATTCGAGACGTGCCACATCCGGATACGCAGCTTCAAGCAGACATTTCACCGTAAAACTGGCAGATACTGTGAGAGAAAAAAGAAAAACCCAAAACACACAACTCAGTTCAGTTTGTTCAAGAAGGTATGTCTGCGCTCGAGACGGCATGTCCGTGCTCCATACAAATCCCACATTATGTCATCAAAAGCTTCCTTTCGATATCGGGTGTGGATTACTATAGAGAAAAAAAAAGTCTGAATGACCATTAGGGTCTGTATGAAAAAAAGAAAAGAAAGAAAATAGTTATGAGACCATCAACAATTTTTCTTCCGCTTGATCATATTTTCTTCGACGATGTAAGAAAAAGACATTGTGGTGATTTGTACTCGTACATTACTAGGTGGTTGACGTGAACATTGACACACTTAATGTATAGGTCCTCACAACGTTCTGAGTCTCTGATTGCACTTGTCAGCCTTGTGACTTTGGGACTCCAACCGTGCCATCCAACAACTCCCCCTCCTGCGCCCTGTCCGATCCAGATACCCCGTTTCCCACAGCAGCGCCGGGCTGATAAAGGCAGTGAAAGGTGAACGTCTAAAATGGCCACCACAACATCACACCTGCCTTCAAACCGAAAACCCAAGTGTTTCGTCTGTCTGAGCCGGTGAGGAACACGAGAACACTGAGATTCAAAGCACAGACACATCTGGTCAATGTGAGGGTCTGTGAAGAGCAGACTAAAATGCAAGACATGTGTGTGCTGGTCTTAAAATGCAAGACATGTGTGTGCTGGTCTGTGATTTGGGAGCTTACGGCCGCAGGCCGTAAGCTCCCAAATCACAGACCAGCACGCACGCTGAAGTTGACTCAGACATGTCACGATCAGGCTTTAGACCGCCAGCTTCAGGATCTCCCACAATCACACAAAGAAAGTCGTTTCTTCTAAACAAGATGTACGATGTTTTTGCGTATATTTTGAAATGATTACTACTAAATCGTGTTGTAAACTGTCTTTTCTAAGCGTGTTTCTTTCTTTGTCGGGATGTTTTCTGTATTTTACACGTTTGACAGTCACCTGTTCGGTCTGGGGTTTAAACTCTGACGTGGACACCAAGAGACTTGGACCCCGCGAGTCAGAAAATCTGCAAGGCTCATGAGCAATCTGTGTCTCTCGCACAGGGAATGTGTTCGCTGCTCGGGCCGCCGTATTACGCATGACACCTGCTTCATACAGGACGACTCCCGGCCGAGGATCTTTGGAAACCACTCGCACGGAAAATGTCCTCTATCGCTCCTTTCTCTGTCCACCAACACAGAGCCGGAGAGCGAGTGAAAAGGGAAGCACGATTTCGGACTGGAGACGTATAACACTCCAAATGCCAGCAAGATTCATCTGCAAGAGGCATATATCCTCATGAGTCCCCGCAGGTTGCGGGGACTCATGAGGATCTATTCCTCTTGCATGTTCTTTTGGCAGTCGCGTTATCTTGAAGTGGTGGGGACACCCAGCCAGGCGTTGAATCTAGGATTGGTAATAAAGTTCCCGTCGGGTGAAAGTTGTTCGAGTCAAAGAACTCATGCGACCGACTTTGACTCTGAAGGCTTGTGGGGAAGCACAGAGGTATCCAATGAGCAACAGGGCGTCGGGCAGACGTTGGCCGTGGTTGGTACGCCGGTTATCGACGGCCGACGTAAATCAGAGGACTTTCCGTATGTAGGTTATGATACCGCTCTATTCTAGACTTGTGGTGAGATACACAAGGCCAGGCACTATGGAAACACTAACCCTGTGCGTATCGGTAGCGGTTTTTGTCGTGATGATTCCTACAGGAATCATCGCTAGGAATCATCGCGACAAAACCCGCTACCGACACGCGAAGGGTTGAAATAAATTTCAACCGCAAAAATATATATTTAACTCATTCTACCCCAGACACACCACAGCAAGATAAGAATCGACCATGATAGTTCAAGGGTGATGCCAGAATAGCTTGGCGCCTATGGGCGCCAAGCTATTTTAGCATCACCCTTGAACTATCATGGTCCATCTGTGTCCTGCACTAGAGTGCAGTCTTCAGAGGACAACGGCAAAATTTGGGGATTTCGGTGTTGGGGTAGAATGAGTTAACACATTCGGGTCTTTGTGACAAGTTGAGTATTACTTGCGCACAATCAAAGAAACTTTCCAGTACACATTTTACACAAATCTTACAAACGTTTAAGAGAGTGGTCACTCGTCTTAGGTCTGAACTGATCAGTGTTGAGGTCGCAATCAATAGGCGATAGCTGTTCCTGTCCCCAATACCTCACCCATTAGGGCCTTTCATTATCACTCCGGTGCCGTGGACTTTAAATTCAAATCTAAGTAACCAAGCATCGTCTCAGGTCAGATTTTGCACCAATTTTGCGAAAATTGAATGAAGAATGAACATTTTATTTGTGTCAGGACACGTTTTGCGAATATTTGAACAAATGTATCATTTGTTGAATGTCAAATTTTGTACTAATTTCGCAATAATATAGTTTTTGTAAAAGTTGTAGGACTTTTAAATAATGGGATGTACCTCTTCCCAATTCACACTGGAGGTAAAATAAAACTTTGGCCCTCAAGGCATCATAAAGGGCATGTCTCCATGGAACAGTGAACACAGCGTTACAGGTGAAGTGGTTTTACTTTGATGGTATATCCTGTAGGGAGTTTTCACCTTGAAGGTATGTCGGCGGCTTTTTGAAGCCAGGCGATTGCGTTATCAGATATCAGTTCGCGAGTGAAAGGTAAAATCTGCGCTGGTTTGTGATTTTAGACCTTACGGCTGGAAGTCTTAAGGTAAAAATCACAGACCAGCACCGGGCGACGAATCTGCTGGAAGCTCGCGCTCTCGGCAATGTGATGTCAATTACTGAACAGTTCATCAACCAGTCACTAGTGGAAATACTGGGACGGGACGGGACGGGAACACTTTCATAGCGTCACTGAAAACGGCATTGGGGAAGCTGGGTAGCTCAGGTGGTAGGACGTTTGCCTCTCGCTCTAAAGGTCGCGAGTTGGAACACTATCCGGGGTCAAATTGCATGTGCCCCGTCTTTGAAATCACCTTCGTGGTGAACAGAAGACGTTTAACTTTTAAAAATATAAATAAACGGCGCTACCCGCTGGGACATAATGTAACTGGTTAACATATACTAATTCCTATTGGTAATTTTGAAGAACATACACACATACAATATAGCGATTTTTTCAATCAAGACCATTTCCTGTTTTAATCGTACCAGGATATAACTCGTGATTTGTTTTCGTTTTTAAAACCAAAACAAACAAATAAAAACTCCTAAAGGAGAGCAATAAAAGACGATTTTATCCCATTTTGGTGACAAAAAAGGTTCCCAACGTGATCTCCAGGCCATGTCATATCTACACCATGTCATAAGGATCCGGACGTTGAAAGTTCTTATCTCACTGCATGACATATTTGTTTCTTAAACTATTTCTACCTAGGTTGAAATTTCCGATGAAGACACATAGTTTAGGAGACAGATGGGCCATGATAGTTCAAAAGTGGTGTCAGACAGTTTGGTGCCCAAGGATGTAAAGGTTCAAAGGGGTCGATGATTCAATGGAATGAAGAAACACCAAACACCAGAGTGGTAGACCGACGGCGTCGCTAGGCTTCTTTTGCCAGGATCTATGATTCTTCTAGACGGAAGACTTTTACTCAAAGAGCCAGCGGCGTCTGGCTGCCGACAGAACGATTGCTCAGATATGCTCCAGGGGCAATTCACAAGAGTAAGCATACTTTCTGAGCCAGCCACTAAGCAAGGTGCTCCGCGATAGCGGAGCACCTTGCTTAGTGGCTCGCGCAGGATTTAACTTCACTCACGACAGCTGGCCGAAACTACTCTTTTTTCCAAGCTCAAATATATCGCTAGCAGACCCTGAATATCTACCCCATGTCAACGCCGCGACCAAATAAGCGTCAGCGAGAGGAACAGACCCGCATGCCAGGACTCTGCAGCCCACGCGTTCCGAAAACCACAAAAAGCTGGACGGCGTTCCTTATACCTCCGCCATGGCTGATATGCTCCGGCAATTTCGGGAGGTGAAAGAGGCAGCCCCCATACAGCCAGCTACTAACAGGGACTTTTGAAGCCATTGTGCTAACGAGGGAAATTAACGTGTCTCCATTACGCCAAAGCTCAAAGCCCAGGAAAAATGCGGGGGCTGGCTGGGACGACCCACTCCACGGGCGGATCGCTTTGTGGCATTAGAAGTATAATGGGGGTCTGCGGTGGCTTTGGCTAGGAAAAGACGCTAGTATATATTTGTGTATGTGTTGAAGTGTGATTGGGATCTAATGACTAAGACCAAGACAAAACAAAAAATGAAGAAAGAAAACGAAAGGAAGATGCTAACCCATTTAACCCTGCGGCCACATTAAAAAAAAATCTGGAGGTGTCATCTAACGACTGTGTCTCAGTTGCAGATGGATGGACCACGATAATTCAACGGTAGTGCCAGATTAGCTTGGCGCCCTCAGGCGCCAAGCTAATCTGGCACTATCCTTGAATTATTATGGTCCATCCATCTCCTGATGTAGTGCGTCGGGCCTATATGGCTTAAACATGGATGATGGTAAGCCCAAAGGTCGGTATTTAGCTACAGTATCTGCAGATAACGTGATTCCCCCGTGCTCGAAAAAAGCCAAACACGCTCCTCACAATTTTCGAAGAGGTGTCTCATAGAAATGACAGCGGTACTTTTCGGACTCTCAAAGTTCTAGATCTCCAATTAAGCAAAAGACCCTTGGGCCGAGGTCGGGCGCAGCTGGCCCAAGGATCTGCAGCTAACTGCAGCCGTCGCCACCCAAGGATTTGTTGCTAACCTGGCGACAGTTCTGGAAGACCCCGTAAAATCCGCCTGTGCTCTTTCTGTGCTGAATGTTCTCGGGGGTCTAGAGCATAGTGAAAACCATCCTTGTGGCAGGCCAAGCCTGAACTGAGCTGAACCTAACGCTACAGTTTGTTTTGTGAAAAGCCAATTCCCCCCCGTCAGATCCTGTCGGAGCCATTAGCCAATCTGCTCCACGCTTAGGTCCTCATGAGCCACCGCAGTAACCCTGGACCTCTTGTTGGTCTATTCACCTTCTTGAAGTCCATTTACATATGTGTTTTTATCGGGTGGAAGGGCGTTCAGGGTGTTTAGCGGAAGATGTATTTGGCTGTACACAAGCCAACTGACGTCCCGTACCTTTTGCAAGGCTTTGTTGGAAAAGTCCAGAGTCAACCCGATAGATCTGCAAAGAGGTATAGACCCTCACGAGGCCCCGCAATTTGCGGGGGCTCATGAGGATCTATACCTCTTGCCTGATTAAGCTTACGGCGTCCATGTTCTTCAAGGGGAAGAGGCGATGGAGCATTGGATGCAGGACGCGGGCAGGAAAGCAATTCAAAGCGGTCCGTGGCACTAAAAACAGTGGATTACCCAAAGCCAGTCTTCCCTGCCACCACACTTTATAACGTCAACTATGGCGCTCGCTCCGCCGCTTTACAAAAACCGCTCAATGCCCTTTGTTCCGCCACAGAGCTGTTGTGTTCCTCAATAGACATGAACTCACAGACAGCTCAATGCTCAGTTCTATGCCTTTACACACTTGTATTTTCCTATCTATAGACCCCAACGGACAAACATGTTCCTACCACTACATGAACTGGGAGCGGACCGTCTGAACTTCACTTGTCAGTCAGAACAACCAACATATTTTCGTGCGTGCTAGTCAGTGACTTTGTACCTTACGGCTAAAAGCCGTAAGGTACAAAGTCACAGACTAGCACACATCTGGGTCGAGTCTGCTTGACTGCACATATTAATATCCCACTGAGACAGAAAACGTGCGTATACCTGTAAGTAAGCCAATTTTGCGTATTTGAATGTATGTCATTTTTGGGGGGCTTTTTGTGCAAAGGTCATCCTGGGAATTGCATATCAGCGGCATTTGGAAATTTTGAAGGGAACGAATGGACAGTAAGGAAAGTCTTATTGATTAACACGACATTTTAAGGTTCATAATTTATTAAATATGAAGGAGTTTGCAATAACGTAGTCCAGGCACCTACACAATTTGTTGTTAGCGTTTTCTTGAAGCAACCAGATTATGGCGTTGGCACACTTTCTAGCAACATCCGGCCGGGATTCCTCAATCTATCACGAGCCCTGGAAAGCGCTAGAAAGTATGTACTACATCGCAGAGACTGAACTTTAGTGACCTCCTCCGCCGATGGGACACATGAAATCAAGGTACAGCGAGATGCATCAACCCACTCTTGCTCCATCATTCTCAGAGGATTGTGAAAGACATAAGCTCTTTTGCATTCACGAAGTGTTCTTTATGCAAAGTTAAAAAAAGGAGGTGTGAACATATTCTGGTCTGTGATTTTGGACCTTACGCTTTCATCCGTAAGGTCCAAAATCACAGACCATCACTCAGATGAAGATGAAGATATAAAAGACAGAGAAGCATGCACTTGCAAAAGACAGTACGGGAAGGTGGGATTGCGGGGGAGGAGGAGGCTGAGGCAGTCTGTAAAAAAAAGGTGGAATTCCCCTGACACATCCTTGGACTTAGTGCCTAGATTAACATGCCATGTAACCGGGGCGCGCGGGGGATAAGCAAAGGAGGTAGGGATTCGGAGGGAAGGGAGGGGGCTGGGTGGGGGAGGGTGAAGAGGGGTGATGATGGGGACGCAAAGATGGAGCAACAAAATAAATCGGAATGAATTGGTAGGGTAAAAAAAATACATAAGCATTTGCACAGCAGCAGCGCAGGTAAATAGGCCGATCACCCCCTTGCCCACCCCCCACCCCCCTCCCGTGACGAAGTTGTGTGCCGATTTGTTGCGGTTGTTGACCTAACAGCATAAGACCAAAGGGTCTAAAATCATATTCCAGGTCACATTTTGACTCTGCAAGTTCATGACGTGAAAGCCACACAGATTTTTCAGCACGAGTTCGGCATCCCAAAAGGCGCTGCCTAGCCTCCGTTCATCTTACGGAAAACTTAGCTGGAATCTGTGAGATGCCCCAAGATCTGTAGGATATTAAATTTTGTGCTGGGCTGGGGTGAGCTTAATCCTGCGCCAGCCACTAAGCAAGGTGCTCCGCTATAGCAGCGGAGCACCTTGCCTAGTGGCTGGCGCAGGACTAAGCTCACTCATGCAGCTGTAAGTCCCAAAGCCACATATGTTCTACTGGGTGGTTCATTTTTTCGTCCAAATTGTGTCTGTCTTCCTCGCGGATTAGGTCAGTGGGTGTTCAGCCTGTGAGTGAGCAAGTGAGAAGACTGCGAGAAAGCGAGAGATAAAAATGCTGTAGCCCCTCATAAAGATGTGTGATGGCATACAGATGTTTCCATCTTCCAAGCTTAAAAGGCGCGGATGGAAAGAAAATTAAGTGAGAGATCAGACAACTGACAGAATTTACAGGAGAGGTGTAAAAACTGAAGTCGGAAGCCCTTTTTCAAGCTTGGGACGTTACCAAAACTGTGTAGTCTGCAGCGTAAAACCGATGTCCGTGTTACGCGCGCAGTCTAAAATTAGAAACCAGATTCCGTTCACAATGTTTTTTTTCCCCCCAGAATGATGAATTATCGGTGCACATAAGAAATAAAGAAAGAAAGATTTGTAGATGAAGGTAATCAACCCGTTCTCTATCGAGAACAAACGATCACCACAAACTGCAAGAGGTATAGATCACTGCCTCTTGCTAAACTAATTTGTATCTATGTAGCTTAGACGGTTAATAATAATAATAATAATAAAGGTAATTTGTATAGCGCCTAAACACCAAGCTGCTCTAGGCGCTTTACAATCACAGTAATGAAACAAAACAAAATACAAAAACAAGCACATACAACAACAAAAATACATTGATTTACAAGGAGCAGAAAACTCTCTCTCTCTCTCTCTCTCTCTCTCTCTCTCTCTCTCTCTCTCTCTCTCTCTCTCTCTCTCTCTCTCTCTCTCTCTCTCTCTCTCTCTCTCTCTCTCACACACACACACATGATGAGCCGGCAGACAAAATGGTCTTTACATATATGCAACAGAGAAAAGGTGTGTTTTAAGCTTGGATTTGAAAATGGAAAGAGATGATGAGTGACGCACATCAGCTGGGAGAGCGTTCCATGTAATGGGTCCAAAATACGAAAATGCACGATGACCTTGAGTGACCTTATTAGGTCTAGGGATACGGAAAACACGAGTGTCTGAAGCAGAGCGTAGTATACAGCTGGACAAGATCAGATAAGTAAGGAGGGGCAGAACCAGAAATGATATTGAAACAAATAACACAGACATTATACTGAATTTTGTATGAAACTGACAGCCAGTGCAAATTAGCTAGTAGAGGCATAATGTGTTCACGTTTCGGTACACGAAAAATCAGACGTGCAGCACAGTTCATGACTCTCTGGATTTGGTCAAGAAGATTTTGCGGAACACCGGACAAAAGAGAATTGCAATAGTCTATTCGGGACAGCACAAGGGAGGTAACAAGTGTTTTGGTAACTTCAACAGTCAGCAGCCGTCGAACAGTGCTGATCCTTCTGAGTTCAATGAAGGCAAACTGGCAAACTTTCTTCACTGGTTCCTTCATTGTCAGCCTGTTGTCAAAAATGACACCTAAGTTACGGGCCGAGCTAGAAAAGGAGATGGCGCTCTCGCCCACCATCATTGACTCAGGAAGATCAGCACTGCACGTAGAGGAGCACGTCATTCGGAGGGACTCAGTTTTGTCACCGTTCAACTGGAGCTTGTTCTGTGTGGTCCACTTCTGAACATCACAAATACAAGCCTCCATAGAATGCACCATCCGATCAACATGTTCGCGAAGGGAGTGTTTGTTCAATTCTGTATCATCTGCATATAAATGATAAGAAACAAAGTGACGCTCAATGACACGCGACAGGGGCTGTGTATACAAAGTAAAAAGAACAGGCCCCAAGACCGACCCCTGTGGAACGCCACAAAACAGCTCAACAGGGTGGGACTCAAATCCTGCCACTGAAACCATATGCAAGCGACCAACAAAGTAGGACTGGAAAAATTTCAGTGCAGTGCTTTGAATGCCAAACACATCACGAAGGCGGGCAAGTAGAATGTCATGGTCAATAGTATCAAACGCTGCGCTCAGATCGAGCAGAGTCAGAACAGAGATTAGATCTTCATCGCTAGCAGCAAATAGGTCATTGACAACACGCAGCAATGCTGTCTCCGTGCAATGACCAGACCTATAATTATGCTGACTGGAACACATACCACAGACCATTATTCTTGATATGGTCTAACAGTTGTGTGAGCACTATCTTTTCCAGAAGCTTTGAAAGAAAAGGTAGGTTGGATACGGGTCTGTAGTTTTTCAAACTGTTGGGATCAAGTGAAGGTTTCTTTAAGAGCGGCTTAACAATTGCAGTTTTGAAACAGGTAGGTACAGTGCCGTGCAAGAGAGACTCATTTACAATAGCTGTAACAACTGGTACAATTGCATCTTAACATTCAAAAAGAAGGGACGAAGGCACAGGGTCTAGCTCACAGGTCTTGAGAGACATCTTACTCATGGTGTCTAGCACTACCTTTTCAGTCACTGGACTGAAGCATGCAAGAGGAGTGCCAGCAAAACACTTAGATTCAAATGAGCAAGATGTCTGAGCTTCACCACATTTGTCAATGTTGTCACGTAATGTTCTGACTTTAGAACAGAAAAAGCGAGAGAACAGTTCTGGGAGATCGCGGATTGGGTACACGTGTGCTGGGCAGTTGAATCTATTTGGTCTTACCCAAGAGTCCATTAGTCACACGGAAAAGTTCTTTGCAAGTACTTGCTGCAGCAACTTTTGCGCAGATGAAAGCAGCCTTGGCATTGGTGGTCAAGCGAATGATCTTATACTTCAAACCATTAAGAATCTGTTTATGAACGGTTGTGGCTTGTGGTGTTGCATGAACAAATATTTCAAAGCCCGACGCACGTATTTCCCAAATTTTGGAGGTGTCATCTAACGACTATGCACCTGTTGCAGGAGATGGTTCGACGATGATAATTCAAGGGTAGTGCCAGATTAGCTTGGCGCCTGTCGGCGCCAAGCTAATATGGCACTATCCTTGAATTATCATGGTCGACCCATCTCCTGCTGTAGTGCGTCAGGGCTGACTGGGTTAAAAAATACAGTCCACGTCCACTGCCAGTGAAGGGGATGAAACGAGCAAAATGACTTTAACTTTTGTGCTGTCGGTTGTGCTTTTAATCGAGGCGATGCCTGCAGAAATCACCTCTACAAAAAGCGCTACTGACAGCCAAAGGGTTACCCTCCAGAAGCAATATTCGTTTGCATGAAAATGGCCGACCACATATGCTGGTCTGTTTGGTTCCTACACCTGTAGGCTGTAAAGTCTAAAATCATACGCCAGAACACACACCTTGTTTTGCCTCCCGTCTTAAGATAAGTCTTCATCAAAATTACTTTTCTGTTTGCCTCTTTCACGCCTCAGAGCTATTTAACCCATTACATTCTGAGGCTGATTTTGCAACATATGTGTGCCGTCCTATGAAGGCTACATTAGAGATTAGGATACATAACTGTTTTAGTTCAAGGATGGTGCCAGAATAGCTTGGCGCCTCAGGAAATGTCAGTCAAATTTATTTCAAGCAATGGGTGTATCAGGATGAAATCCGTCAACATAGCTGGGAGGTATTAATACAGAAATGTACCATCACCAACTTCGCCAGACTGACTCTATCTACCGCTCCACGACAGTTCCAAGGTAACACCGTAGTATTAGTTCGGCGCCTTCGAAACTTTAGAAAGCTTAAACAGAGACTTTATTCTACCAGCCGTGGGAGTTGGATAGACCAAAGTCCATAACGGCTCAAAGGTAGTGCCAGATCAGTCCGGCTCCTTTCAAATGCGCCAAGCTAATCTGGCAACTCTCTTCACCAGTCGCGGACACTTCCTCTCTCGCTGAGATGTTAATACCAATAATACCAATAATAATAATAATAATAATAATAATAATGATAATAATAATAATACTATTAACTATATTATTATTATTATTATTACTAGTACTACTACTACTACTAATAATAATAATAACTATTAACTAGTTATATTACTACTACTACTACTACTACTACTACTACTACTACTACTACTAACTATTAACTAGTTATATTATTATTATTATTATTATTATTATTACTAGTACTACTACCACTACTACTAATAATAATAACTATTAACTAGTTATATTACTACTACTACTACTACAACTACTAACTATTAACTAGTTATATTATTATTATTATTATTATTATTATTATTATTATTATTATTATTATTATTATTATTATTATTATTATTATTATTATTATTACAGTCGATTTCGCTTTTAACAAAGTCGGACATAACAAAAGTCGGATTTTTGCAAAGGTCCCGACCACACATTTTCAGTGTACATCAATTCGCCTATAACACACTTCGGATATAACGATAACAAATATTGGGTCCCTTGGCGATTTGTTATAATATAACATTATATGAAGAGTACTGTATATAATGATGATGATGATGACGATAATGATACTATAATAATAATAATAATAATAATAATAATAATAGAAATAATAATAATAATAATAATAATAATAGTAATAATAATAATAATAATAATAATAATAATAATAATATATTAGTATTAACTAAGTAGAATAAACTCAATACATCACCGATCTACCTTTCAGTCAGCGATTCTACCCTGCGTCTAACGAATTACCACGCCAGGCCACCGGGACTCTGACTACGGGACACACAGCACGGGACGCTGAATACAATAAGCCATGCGATCGATCCCATCTTTCCATAGCGTGAATATAAAGAGATCCGGGCGTACCGTACTTAATCACCAGTTTGACAAGATCAATACTAACGCTGGATGCACGGACTAACGAACCAGCTTGCCGATGTGCAAAGGGTAGCGGGACATAGGCTCCGGACACGATCACCTGTAGAAGTGTATGCGACTCGAAAGCAAGAATTTTCAAAATCGCACACATGCATACAGCTTCATGATGAGAAAACCACGGTGCACACAACGTTTTTGGGCCGACGTCGGCCGCCATGCATTGGTCTGCAAACCTTTCGCGCACTGGGACCTTAACCCCATCGTTGCCGGTGATCACGAGTTTCGCCTCAGAAAAGACCGCACATTTACTGACATTCTCGTGAAAAACGCAGATGAAAATAAGACAGAATTAGGTTTAACTCTTTCAGTCCGACGGCCGTATTTCCCAAATTTTGGAGGCGTCATCTAATGACTATACACCAGTTGCAGGAGATGGATCGACCATGATAATTCAAGGGCAGTGCCAGATTAGCTTGGCGCTGACAGGCGCCAAGCTAATCTGGCAGTACCCTTGAATTATCATGGTCGACCCATCTCCTGCTGTAGGGCGTCAGGGTAGAATGGGTTAAAGAACACAAAAATAACAAGAGACATAAATCCTCAATGCGGGGGCTCATGAAGAGTATTGTTTCTGCAACTATGCAGCTTTGCTTTTCCCTGGCGGTTAAGTGGTTAATACATTTTTTTGTGTTGAAAAATGCATTTATCATGTGTGTTTTGCTCGTCTTTCCGTGTAAGTGTGAATGTCTTTTTTTATGCTTAGAGAGTGTTATGCCGATGGCAAATTTTCATCTGTCTAAACAACATTTGTTTTAGCTTAACCCTATGACTGTCGGTAGCGGGTTTTTTTGTCGCGATGATTCCTGCAGGAATCATCGTGAAAAAAAGCCCGCTACAGACAGCCAAAGGGTTAAACATCAAAATTTTCTGTTGTCCAGACGGATGGAAATTTCCACAACAAAAGGTTACATTTTGACGTCATCCTCTTCATTAACAAATAGCAATAGAAGAAAAGCAATGGTGACAACAGCCACAAGAAACGACGATTAAAAAAGAGACAAACTTATGTGTCGTACTTACAATAAGATCATTGGGGGGAAAATCCTGACTCTGCAAATCCAGGACTTCCCATGTCACAGACAGATTGCCACATTACTGGTCGCCGGTATGGATGTGCCCCTGGTGTCATGCAGTCATCAATGACTGATATTGCCGAAGAAATGATTTATGTGAGTGCGCTGGTCTCTGATTCTGGACCATACAGCTGGAGATTGTAAGCTCTAAAGTCACAGGCCAGTACATTTACGCACGTAATGAATTTATGATGGGTCGTTTGCCACAGCCACGGATCGCAATGACATCGTGTATGATGTAAGGACCTTACGAACGTGTCTGCCCCCTTGCGAGTGCTATCTTTGTAAACTCCTCAGACAAGAGATGTGTGCTGGCCTGTGATTTCGGACATTACGGCTTTAAGCCGTGAGGTCCAAAATCCCAGACCCCCATCCACTTGCAAGGGCGAGCTTGAAACCTGCGCAAGCCACTGAGCAAGGTCTCCGCTATAGCGGAGCACCTTGCTCAGTGGCTTGAGCAGGACAAAGCTCACTCACTGTGCCCAGCACACAAAAGAAAGTATATCTGCCATCGGCGCAGATCTTCATTGTCAAATACAAAATACAGGAGTCCAAGAGGCTCCCTGCTCCTTGCTGGCATTTCTAATTAGGATTTACTCCATATCTAGGAAGTTTATAGGGGGCTGTTTTAAGGATGGATTTATTGAGGACGTCATGGGCCATTTGGCAAGCGCTGTCACAGTCCGGGGTGAAAAGCATCGTACAGTTGCTGTGTTACCACGTGGACACGCCTGAGGTCTATCGTCACGCAGCGATGATTTTACACATTTACAGTTGCTTTCGAAAACCCATGAACATATTATATTGAAAGTATCCTCGCCTTAAAATATACATTGCAATAGTAATAATAATAATAATAATAATAATAATAATAATAATAATAATAATAATAATAATAATAATAATTTGCTATTAGCATTTGGCAAAGACCTGATAATCTAACATCTAAACGCAGACGAAAAAGACATGTCTCCCTGTCATATATAATATGTTTTAACAATAGTTGTGCGGTGTGCTATAACTCATTCGAGACGTGGTGTATCCGGACACGCGGCTTTAGCCGCGTATCAGGATGTTCCACGTATCGAGTGAGTTAATTGTTGCTGGTTGATTTCAAACCTTAAGACTCCAAAATGACATACTGGCACACACATACACAATAGGATATCATGATTTGATCCTGACTTTTGTCGTGGCGATGTAACAGACACAGCTGATCAAATACCCGTTAGAGCGACGACCACAGGCCATGGTATACCTGTCCAGTGATAGCGACTATTACGTCATGACAAACTTTGGCTGTCCATAGCGCATTTTGTTGAGGTGATTCCTGTAGGAATCACCTCAACAAAATGCACTATGGACATCCAAAGGGCTCGGCCATCTCGCGTTTCGCATCCGTGGTATTCATTATCGTTTAGTTCATCAATAATTCAGTAGGTCAACGGTCATTCTTATCAACGGCTTGATGAAATAGTGCCTCAAAGCTAGAGATATGTCTAGATCAAGATTTTGCTTATGGCGTTGAACACTATTAACTCATTCGCGGCCAGCCGCATCCGGATGCGCGGCTAACGCCGCGCATCCGGATGCGGCTGGCCGCGAATGAGTTAAAAGTAGGGCTTACTTTCGTGTACACTTCGGTAGCTAATGTACAAGGAAATCTGATAATGTTATGCAGTTGCTGGCGGGATCGACGTTCAGCCACATGTCAGTCAACTCGTTCAGTAGTGAATCAGATGGAGGTGACGAGAATGACAGTAATGTTCTGATGGTGGGAGGTTTGACAACTCTCAAGGGATTCACCGCTTAGCCCCCTGTACTGGAAGCATGAAGGCTAAAAAGACAATAAATATATTTTTGTTGTAAAGCGAGAGTTTCGCTGTCGTACAATGAAAATCTCGTTTTTTTCTCCAAATGGACTGACTGTCTTTTGCCTTCACACCATGTCGTCTTGTTGATGATAGTTGCTGGGGTGGAGGAGGGGGTGGTGCAGGGGCTGATGGGGAAGGAGGAGAGTTGTAGTGATAAAGGTACTCCAAAGATCCTATCCAAACCCTGCACCCTCACACTGCTCGCCGATAAATGAGATGCTGTCTCCGCGGGTGCAGATTAGTGAAGTGAAACGAGGGCGCCATCAAAACATATTTTCGAAATATGGAGGCCATAAGGAAAGTAATAAAATGAATGACTCATTGATTCCCATGCTTTGCGAACCACAGGTGCTAACAGGAAGACACTGCATATATTACACGTCTTGTCACGCCTGTTTGCGGCCTAAAATACATGGCCAAACATGCATACCTAAGCCTATGGGCGCCAAGCTATTCTGGCACCACCCTTGAATTGTCATGCTCGATCCATGTCTTGCTGTGCTGTGTCGGGGCTGAATGAGTTAGCTCCTTGGCTGTCGGTAGCGGTTTTTGTCCTACAGGAATCATCGCGACAAAAACCGTTTACCTTTTCACATTCAACATTTCAGTTTCGAGCGCTATGCAGTAAATGTACACGAGCGACTGGTCAATTATTAGTCAAACACTCGTGTGTGCACTGTGTAGCGCACGAAGCTGAAGTAATGGTAATCTCTTGGTTACGGAAGTGAAGTACATTTCCATTAATCATTCACGTCTTATGTTAATTCTGATGACTTTTGCATCGCTGCGAGGTGACTAGAACGACTGTGAGATGGGTCGGCTATAATATTTCATCGGCAGTGCCAGATTATCTTAGCGCTCTCATAGACGCCATTGGTATCTCGTACCACCAGTGAACTGGTACACACACCAAGGGGCATTACCCAGCACTGGACAGACAAACGGTTAGATCCCCTTCCCTATAATATCGCCAGCCCACAAAAAAACATACGCGGGTAAATTAACAAGACGATCATATACATCTCTAAAAAGTGATGCTTCACGTCAAGTATTTAACCACGGTGTCTTTTCCTGGAACTTAAGAAGCAGGCAGGAGAAAGACACATACATATACACACGAGAAGGTGCGCTACTGAATGCGGGCGGGTGGAGACCCGGTCAATCTCCCATCTGATGTCCTAACTTATTTGAAACGTTCCGCATAAACCAGCAACACATTCTGCTTCAGGACCAAAATCCGCAAATTTATGGGCGCCAAGCTGTTCTGGCTCAACCCTTGAACTATCACACTCGATCCATGTCTTGCCGTGGCGTGTCGGAGTTGAATGAGTTAACTATTAACACATTCGAGCCGTTCTGCATTCGGATACGCGGCATGAAGCCGCGTATCCGAATGCAGCACGCCTCGAATGCGTTAAGGTTAGCGGGTCATGACGATTGTTGTGATTGTTGATATATTATACGTACAGGTTGCGGCTACATTATTGTGAATGCTATTGAAGAGCATAGTCTGTCAACCCGAACTTAACGTGTGACACTGGCTGCAGACCCCTCTCCCCCCCCCCCCCCCACATCCCCTCCCTCTACCGCCCGCCCCCCGACAACCGGCAAACGGGCGCTACAGTGACATCTGTAGCCGGACCCCTTACTGTTTGATAGCTACATAACGATACTGAAGGATCTTACAATCGCTTTCACTACAAAAGCCAAACGGGACCAAGTTTAGAACGTTCAGGTAAGCAAACGCATAACGTCTGAGAGGAAAGAGCGGAAGAACAGAACAGAACAGAACAGAACAGAACAGAACAGAACAGAACAGAACCAGAACAGACCAGAACAGACCAGAGCAGACCAGACCAGAACAGACCACACCAGACCAGACCAAAAGAGAACCGAACCGAACCGAGCAGAGCAGAGCAGAGCAGAGTAGAACAGAACAGAACAGAACAGAACAAAACAAAACAAAACAAAACAGAACGTAGCACACATAACCCAACCGAACAAACCCGAACAAAGCAGAACAGAGCAGAACAGAGCAGAATAGAGCAGAATCGAATGGAACGGAACAGAACAAAAATAACGTTCCCCACGTAAATACCTTTATAAAAGTGTTCCCACAACTGATGCCAAACTAACCAGACTCAATCACTGAGGTGCTGTTTAACTTCAGAAAACTTTACTGTCCAAAAATATGGCAGGAAATTATGGCACTACTATTCAAGTTTAGCGTCCCCTGGCACTCTTTGTGATCGCGCACAAGAAATTATGGCACTACCCTTCAGATATAAATGCTGACTCCTTTCGCCAAATTAACTCCTTGCCTGCTGCTGACGATACCGTTCGGCGGAAAAGACGCGTAACTACGCGTCTTTTCCGGAGAACGTATCATCAGTAGCGGTGACGGGCGATACACTTAACCCATTCAGCCCTGACGCACTACAGCAGGAGATGGGTCGACCATGATAATTCAAGGGTAGTGCCAGATTAGCTTGGCGCCTGTCAACAGGTGCATAGGCGTTAGATGACGCCTCCAAAACTTGGGAAATACGTGCGTGGGGCTGGATGAGTCAAGCCGTCTCGTCGATAAATCTCCGGTTTTTGGCGATAGAAGGGAAAGACTGAATGTTTGACGGCTGCCGAACTACAGTGACGGATCGTGGTCCAGGTGGGAGGGGGCAACAGCCGACAGGTAAAGGAAAAGCCACGTAAGTCTGTGTAGCCACGTCATCCGACCATAAGGAAAAAAAATGTGCATCCTGTTGCTTTAACTCCTTTCCTGCCACTGGACGCAGAGTGTGCTGTTAGTCTAGTGCCCAAGACGCCCAAACGTCCCGGGAAGGTGGATTCCAAAGTGATGTCAACAAGAGGCATAGATCCTCACGAGCCCCCGCAACTGCGGGGGCTCATGAGGATCTATATCTCTTGCGGCTGGATCGCGTTCACGTTTTCTCGGCAGAAAATGGATTGAAAAAAAAAGTTTTCTGCATAAAAATATAAAATAAAAGTAAAACAAACAGAAGCAATCATTACGGAAAGCAAGTGTTTTGGCATGTCTTATTTTGTGGGGTCGTTGCTGAATTCATGTTTATTAAGTTTATAAAAATAAGAAAAGCTTATTACAAAATAATGGTAAGAGGAGAAAAAAAAAGCAGAAATGATCTAATGCCACTTGTACATAGAAATAACTAGTCGTGGGTACATTTAACCATTACGGAATTAATAAAACAGTTGTTGTTCTTATTTATTTCATTTGTACTTTTATTTAGTCTTTGAATGCATTTCTTACTGTAAATTTAAGCTTTTACTTTTTATCATCAAAGTGCACGACAGACTACGCTAGCAAAAGCAATTCGTTCTGTTGCGGGTTTTATGAAGTGTGGCATGACCTATATGGAATTTATCTTTATCCAAATCTGTAAATTTCAGAGAGCGAACATTTTATGAAATAAAATCTATCAACTACGAAGAAAACATTATAAAATCTGAAGAAAGCAACGTATTGACTGTGGCGCTCCTCAAGGAACACCCACGTTGTAACTTAAACCTGTTTTCCATGGCTTGTCTTTCAACATATAATCTTTCTCACACATTACTAGTGCTAACTGGGATTTATACATGGAATAGGTTGATTGATTGATTGTAAATTGCTTAACGTCCCGACAGCAACAAGACTTTCTCAGGACGCGCCTGCACTGCTTGTGAAAAAAACCCAACTAAACAGAACATTGAATGTATGTCGCCAGCCGGTCCAATACGTTAAATAAACCTAAGACATGGGGCCTAAATAAAGCTAAGACCATTTAGCAACACACATCCAATATCAAGAGCTACAGGCAGCGCAGACAGTAGGGAGAGTTTTAAAAAGGCAAATACAGGGAATGGACCAAGGGTAGACAGAAACACATGCCCCAGAATAGAGGGAAAAACCCACCCTGTAGGGCTGACCAGGGTGATCCTGGGAACTAAAAAGTAGTTAACCCCACCCAAGTCCCCCAAGGCAGACCCGGGTGCGGGGTTATACTTGGAATAGGCATGCCACACGGGGTTATTATTACTGACATTATTTTCCCCATCATTTATTTTGTATACACAGTTGGACAAAGCGGAAAATAAAGAAATCAAAGGTTACAAAGTAAAGTAGGTAAAAGCACTGTCAGGGGAGAGAAGTGTGCATGATCGACCAGTGATCATAGATCTACTGTGGCCAAAACACACACACACACACACATACACACACACACAAACAAACAAACAAAAAAAAAAAAAAAAAGAGAGATAGGAAAGAGGGGGTGCGCTAAGAAAGTGACTGGAAGCAATGCACATGGAAGCCCCCCAAAAGGGGGGCGTATCACATATCCCACTGTTCCAGCCACTCAGTGCATGGAAATTTAAATCTAGGTCCCCCAAGGGGGGTTCAGATATTTAGCCGGTGTGGACAGCTGTTTCGGTCTTGGCGACCTCTTCAGCACACCATCGGCAATACTGGAGAAGGCAGGAATTTCTGCCTACCTGCAATGACAGCCACATTTTACTGTGGTGTCTGCAGGGGCATACATTCCATGCCACCACCTAGAGTCAAATTTCCATGCAGCCTAAAAGAGAACCTACCACAGTAAAATGTGGCTGTCATTGCAGGTAGGCAGAAATTTCTGCCTCCCCCAGTACTCCAGTATTGCTGATGGTGTGCTGAAGAGGTCGCCAAGACCGAAACAGCTGTCCACACCGGCTAAATATCTGGACCCCCCTTTGGGGACCTAGATTTAAATTTATATGCACTGAGTGGCTGGAACAGTGGGATATGTGATACGCCCCTCTTTGGGGGGGGGGGGGGGGGGCTTATATATTCATTGCTTCCAGTCACTTTCTTAACGCACCCTCTCTTTCCTATCTCTATTTTTGTGCTTTGGCCACAGTAGATCTATGATCACTGGTCGATCATGCACACTTCTCTCCCCTGACAGTGCTTTTACCTACTTTACTTTGTAACCTTCCTAAAATATTAGCACTGGCAGTCTCCCCTTTTCTTTTCATTTATTACTACAATATCGACTGCAACCCCGTCCCTCCTTTTGGTAGGTTCTCTTTTAGGGTGCATGGAAATTTAACTCTAGGTGGTGGCATGGAATGTATGCCCCTGCAGACACCACAGTAAAATGTGGCTGTCATTGCAGGTAGGCAGAAATTCCTGCCTCCTCCAGTATTGCCGATGGTGTGCTGAAGAGGTCGCCAAGACCGAAACAGCTGTCCACACCGGCTAAATATCTGGACCCCCCCTTGGGGGACATAGATTGAAATTTCCATGCACTGAGTGGCTGGAACAGTGGGATATGTGATACGCCCCCCATCGAGGGGGTTTCCATATGCATTGCTTCCAGTCACTTTCTAGCGCACCCCCTCTTTCCTATCTCTTTTTTGTGCTTTGGCCACAGTAGATCTATGATCACTGGTCGATCATGCACACTTCTCTCCTCTGACAGTGCTTTTACCTACATTACTTTGTAACCTTCCTAAAATATTAGCACTGGCAATCTCCCCTTTTCTTTTCATTTTAAAGAAATCAAAGTTTAATGCCATTTAAAATTGTACAGAAAGCGAGGAACGGTTATGGCGATGTGTAAGAAATCAATTTTTGATTGTGTGCTGCGCTGTGATTTTGGATCTTACGGCCTCAGGCCGTAAGGTCCAAAATTACAGACAAGCGCATACTTGGATGTGTATTGCATTTTGTTAACGGCCTCTGAAAGCAATGCAGTACGCGCATAGCAAACACGCAATATGAAAGCATCAAACAGAATGCACTGGAAATACTAGACTAATGCACAAACAGTTTAACTCATTCGCGGCCAGCCGCATCTGGATGCGGCATACCGGATGCGGTTGGCCGCGAATGAGTTAATCTGCATAGTCCGGTAAACCAAGTGGTAAATGTAAAACATACAATTTCAGTGCAAACGGATTTTTTTTTAAAATCGAGAAGAATGCGGAGGAAAAGAAATGCCATCACTAACTTACTCAATTCCTCATTTTGATTAGATGGGTGGGCTGGAAACATTAACTAAATTATTTAACGGGCGCCATTTTTCATCAAGCACGTAACAAATAATTCATACATATAGCTAGCGTAAAGTGAACAGAATGGGGTGGAACATTCACATAACTGTATGTAGGCCTAACTGTTTTTTGTCACTCTCAGTTCGGCTATAAATGTTTAGCACCGGCCTTCAAATTATTGTCGAAAGAGAACATGATATCTAAATACACTCACTAACCCACAGCAAGCATATGCTAGGTCTTTAATCTCCACAACTAAAATGTTGAAATGTTAGAATTATTAATCTCAAAACGCTGGGGCGGGATAATGCGAAAACTGTGTGTCGACAACCCTGCCTTAAAGTACAGCCTGACTATTGTCGTGCCTGAAGTCGGGAATGTAACCAGACACTACCCTTGAACTATCACGTTCGCTCACCTCCCACAGCAGTTTTCGTGGGAATTAAATGCATGTATTAACTCATTCGAGACGTGCAGCGTACGAATACACGCCTCGAATGCGTTAATTTGTAAAACGGTATTGACATCTTGGTACACTTCATGGCACAGTAAGGACATGCCATTGGCAGATAGTGGTAGCATCACACTAACACCACGGGGAATCCTTAATTTCGAAGATGTGAGGACGAACATTTACTTCAGGAAGAGGGATATATCCTCGCGATTCCCTGCGACTACGGGAGACTAATTATCATCTATGTTTCCTGCAGACGGTACTGAAAGGCACATGATAAAGAAACCAGGGCGCGATTGAAGGAGAGAGCCTACACCCTGTGCAAGCCACTACTCAAGGCTCACCTCTCAGTAAAGCAATGCGCCTTGAGTAGTGGCTTGCACAGGGTGTAAGCTTGCTGATGCAGAAGACCCCAAGTCCTGTACAGATAACGGACTCAGGCACCTTGCTCTGGAGTGTAGTAGATCCCCAGGAAGCCAGAGCTGACACGCGGATTGGCTGAAACAAGCTGCACGTGCTGAAAGATTTTCAAGTGCACCGAACGACTTGTTCTGAGTACAACATTCTTCTTGTACTGGGGCCTGCGCTGGTTCACCTCATGACTCTAACTAATGTGAATAATAAAGTCTATACTGAGGAGCAAAAGAAATGTGGCATTTTTGGAATTATCGGAAATACTGAAAATGTAGCGTTTCTTTTGCTCCTCAGTACATATTTTTAAGGCGCCTTTGTAATAATGTATATTTTTTAAGGCCGCTAAACTCTCCTTTTTAAACAAATTTGTAGTTTGGAATCGTTTTTTTTAATGATAAAAATATATTATTTAAATAAAAATATATTATTCTCAAAATATCCGTGCTAAATCATATGTAAGTACAGAAAAATTCGGATACAATAAATCGCAGGGGTTACAAATTTATCTTTTGGATTTATCCTAAGTTTGTTATAAGCGGAGTAATTTCAAAGAATGATTGACGTCTGGACCTCTAAAAAAAGTGCTGTTATATCAGACTTTTGTTATATTTGACTTTGTTATATGCGAAGTAGATTATACATTGTGTGGTTTAAGTCGCAGCTCACCTGTTGATGACAACGAAGGAATGCTTGCGATATGTTGCGTAACATAACAATGGATCTCCACACTAGCAGAACATTGTTTGCAAAACAGTAAAACCAGATAAACTAGTATACACGCATTTCTTTTTGTAAGCGTCAGTCACTATTTTTTTTAAAAAATTTACCACAGAAACAGAGTACGAGATACATTTTCTGCGAAATTTTATTAAGTTAACTCATTCTACCCCAGACACACCACAGCAAGATATGCATCGACCATGATAGTTCAAAGGTGATGCCAGAATAGCTTGGCGCCTATGGGCGCCAAGCTATTCTGGCAACACCTTTGAACTATCATGGTCAATCTGTGTCCTGCACTGCAACTGCAGTCTTCAGAGGGCAACGGCAAAATTTAAGGATTTCGGTGTTGGGGTAGAATGAGTTAAAAAAAACAAACAAACAACGAAATTGTTGTTGTACCACAACGTAAATGCAGTAAAAAGAACACACTGAGTCAGTGAGCAAAAGCGCCTCAAGCGACCCAGTCATTCCAAGCAAGCCACGGTCCTCGGGCTGACATCGGCCCGAGGACCTTGCTTCCTGGGCTACGTCAATGCAGCAAAGCCATGGCCACGCCAGAATCGACTGTGAAGCCTCAAGGACCGTGCTTGATTAGCCTGGCGCCTGTCGGAGCTATGGCAGTCGTCGATGTCAAAAGAATTTGGGAAACTGGAAGCTGAGAGCAGTTAGACGCTGGTTTGCAGGAAATGCGTTTAATAATTTAAAAAAAAAAATCATGTTCTAGGGCGCCCTATCGCGATCAAAGAGAACGCATCCATACAGCGAGTTATGAGCCAAGTGTTTCGGATCCTAAATGGCTTGCCAGCGGCCTTGATGTTCAAATTCTTTATCAGGGGCTCTTACCCATCCCAGGGGCCTCAGACCCGCCTAAAACATTAAAATGTGTCTGGTCTGTGATTTTCAACCTTACGGCTTGGAGCTGTAACGTGCAAAATCATAAACCAGCGCACAAGAACACGTGGGTAAAATTCTGAATAAAAAGATGACTATTTTTATACTGAGATTTTAAGTGTGGTTGCATTTTGGCAATACCGAATATATTAAATGTATAATTTCCTGCGTAACTTGGTGCATGCTTTCTTGCATAGCTAACTGCGTGCATAGTTGCTTGGGGTTAGAGTATATATGTAACATACTGATGATTTTCGTGTAACAGAGCTACATGTATCCAAAATTAAATTATACTCCCTGGTGTGGTTTATCAGGTAAACTTCAGCTGAACCTAAAACAACCGTGGAAAGATTTTAAGGACAGAATTTCGGTTACACTCTAAAAAGCCGCACGAAGGAAAAGCATATCACTGTAATCTTCCAGAAGCAAAAAAGGAAAAACAAAAACACCTTATTCTTTTAACTATTGCATGTTCGCTCTGACATCCGTTGGCATATCATTGAAAAAAACAAATTCCAGTGCTGAATCAAAATTTAAAAATCCAAACGCAATGAACAGACGTGTGAAGAAGTGAGATATATTGGGCGATAATTAACTCATTCAAGAAGGCCCGCATCAATAGCTGCAGAAGTGCCGTAGCGTTGCCACTGGCTACGCGATAGACATTTTCGCAGCTATTCATGCTGGGCGCCTTTCAAATGTGTTAACCCTTTGTCTGCTATTGACGATACCGTTTGCCGGAAAAAAAGACGCGTAACTAATAACTATGCCTCTGTTCCACCGAAAGGTATCGTTAGTAGCGGTGAAGAAGTTAAAAAAAAAAGAAGATTTAAATTGCCCCTAATACAGTCTTTTCATACAAGCATATAATTATACGTTTTATATATAAAAAAGCCTGTCAATATATAACAATTGTAAAAAAAAAAATACTGCGCAGGTGAAAAGCATGTCATCATCTTGCGAAACCTCAAGATTTTACAGCACAATAAATAAATAAATAAATATGAAATAATACGGAAGACTATAAAAATTCTCCCCGTACACTTGTTAAATTTCTTGAGTCAGATAAGATGAATAATTTCAAATAATTCTCATTTTTTTATCAGCAGGCAGGAAGAAATTCTGAAGAAAAAAAAAATTAAAATGTCATCAAATATCGCAGCCTACATAGCCAGCATACTTCAAATTCTCCCAAACATCCAAAAACTAAAATATGCGCGCATAGCATTAGGCCTGAGAGTGTGACAGCTGTCGGCGCAAGCGGAATGCCTCCTGATGCACGCGCTCCCATCAGCCACGCCCACTTTGATCGATCACGAGTTGCACGCGCAGGCGAGCTTGTTTCGCTGGGAAGGTCGGAGACCTAAATCCAGACAGCTTCGTCAATTCGACAACGTAGTAATGTACCAGCAAGGGGCAGAGATCATCATGTGTCCCTGCCCAGCAGGGGCACATGAGGATCTGTGTCTCTTGCACGAGGAAGGCGTTGTAGGAACGACTGCACGTTTGCTTGGAGACGGGATGGTACGGATGGGACACATTGACAAATGGGAAACAAGAGCTGTTGCTAAAATTACGTTATTACAAAATGACGTAATGTCTGGGAATACACAAAAACAAAAGCAGATTTACAGTGGGCGACATGTGCCAATTAGAAATGTAATTGTGGAGTTTTCTCCTTTGAACATTACGCCGATTAAAAAATATAAAATGAAAAAAAGAACCGCTTCGTTTTTAAATTCATAACGACACTGACAGCTGTTTCAAAGGATGAAGCGTGAAGAAGGGACAGCTATGTATTCACACTGGTTGCTTCCCTCGATTGAGAAGTATAGAGAAATAGTGGGAGACAACCAGTGTGTTCCATATTCACCCACATCAACTGACACACTGCCTACATAAAAAAGAACAGAAACATATATAAACCTGAGTACCACAAAGTGTAAAATAGTGTATCCATTGTTCAATAAGTGTAATGGAGAAAAAAAAAATCGCATTTATTTTTTGTCAGTAAAGGTGCTTGACTAACCCATCCCGACATTACTAATTCCTGCCGTTCATATCATTTTAACTTGAACCCATTTAGTGCTGAGAAAAGCTAAACGATACCCAACTGCAATAGGCATAGATCCTCATGAGCCCCCGCAGTTGCGGGGCTCATGAGGATCTATGCATCTTGCTGCCATCACTTTGAATCAATATTCTTGGGACAGCTAGACGTTTTTGATGTTGAATTAACGATCTGCAGAAACACGATCTTCATCAATTGGGACTGAACGGGTTAATATGTTCATATGGAAGTACTCAGTCCAGCGTCACGTAAAGAAAAACGAATGCGTCATTTAATTTGATGAGCTAATGTCTGTGCTCTATATCCGACGCTATTGTGTACTTTCAAACAGAGCCCGGGGTAGGGTTAGCGGGAGTAATCCCAGAGAGACCCAGTCGGTGAGTACGCCACAATACACTTCCATTCAAAAGAGATGCTAAGCATCTCATTTGAATAGAAATGTACTTGTGGTGTGCTCCCGTAGCGAGTCTATCTGGGCCCCCGCAGACTGCGGTCGGTACAAGAAAGCACGACAAGGTGCCATTGATCTGTCTGAAAGAAACTAACTCATCTGTCTGTCCAAAACTACAATAATCACGACTTTTGATTGAAAGTCACATTCATGTAGATAGTTCCCGCAATTTTAATTTGTTTGTTGCATACAAACTTGCAGTTTTGAATTTTGCTTGACTAGTATAACAACAGTTTGTGTAGATCTAAAAGATCCTATTGCTGATAAAGGCAGCACGGTTTACTTGAAATTAAAAAAATGCATGAAATTTGTAGATTTCAAATACGTGTAGTTTGTTTTGCTAATAAATATCAGTCGATATGCAGCTCTGCTAAAATGCAGCCTAGTTTCTGTATACACGGGGGGCGAGGAGGGGTGGGGGGAGGGGGCTATTCAACTGAAAAGTGCAATAAAATAAATGGCAACACGTGAAAGGTTTGATCTGAATACGCCATTGTACAGTTAACACATTATGACTGCCGCAGCCGTGGCAACACAGACGAAAACTGAAAGAAATGAGCAAGTGGCATAGATCCTCATGAGCCCCCGCTAAAGCGGGGGCTCATGAGGATCTATGCCTCTTGTCCAAACACATACAAGTGAACAGTTTGGGAGCCAGTCAACCGTAACGGGCTGTTGACTTCATCCGCGGGAAGAGACGAAACGCGCCAGGAATTTGAATGGACCAACAAAGTGGCTAGCCACTGTTTTTTTTTTCTTTTTTTTTTTTTTTTTTTTTTTTGTAAGGAGGGAGCGAGGGCAAGGTGATGGCGAAGGGTAGAGGGAGGGGGAGGCTAGGGCTCTGGGCGGAGGTTGGGTGGGGGTGGGCGTGGGGGGCTGGGTGGGTCTTTCCTATCCATAAACACGTCTCTTTCAATCATTCTATCATCACGAAAATTTAGAATGCCGTGAGTGTGACTGTTGATGGAATATATGACTCATAGCATAGCCATCAACAGCTAATACACAGCGTCAGTTGGAGACATTTACTGTAGTGCGGTTTATTTGTCATAATAATTTATAGCATCACCATCATTATTATCATATAATAATTATTAGATTACAAAATGTATCATCATCATCGTCATCATCATTATCATCATCAAATCTACAGTTAATATTGCAGTTGTTGTTTTGTTTTCGGGATTACATTGGACGGGGAACAGTTTCAGGGTCGTGCCGAATAGCTATTCTAACTCCACCCTTTAACTGTCATGGCTAATCCACATCCTACTGTGGCGTCCCAGGGTTAACCCATTTAGCCCAATGAAGCAGGAATTGGATGGACCATGATAATTCAAGAGTAGTGCCAGATTAGATTGGCGCCATTAGGCGCCAAGCTCATCTGGCACTATCTTTGAATTATCATAGTCCATCCATCTCCTGCGACTGGTACATAGTCGCTAGATAACAGCTTCGAAATTTGGGATAAGTGACAAAAAAATACACAGCTCAGAGCAACATTCACTCTTTACATGTGCACATCGAACTGTCCTGGTGCACAAAAGGCCCCCAGGCCGATGTCAGCCGCCTTGGCCCCACACACAGCGGGTCACAGGCGGCTGACGCCGTCGGCCCGGGGACCTCTTGCGCACGGAACTGTCAGAGAGCAGTGACAGGCTGATCATGGTCGACCTGTCTATAATCTGTTACCTGTCGCCACGAGACATAATAACCTGCAAAACTTCCTCCTTCAATGTCGCAGTCCGGTCACACACGCACAGGCATTCGATAATGTATCGTCTGACAGCAGTCATATTTATATGTCTGTCTGTGATTTATTTATTTACCTATCATTTATTTATTCATTTATTTACTTATCTATTTATGTGCATTACTATTCATTTATGAACATTGTCCAATTTAAAAAAAAAAACACAACAGAATTGTTGTTGATTTGCTTTTGCTGCTTTTTTCCACCTTAATAATTAAAAATGCTGAGTCTTGCCCCATGAAAAGTGGCTCATTATAATCTGTAATATGTATACGACGAACATGAGGTCACAACTGAAATCTGAGAGATGTGTTTTTCTTGCACATGTACATTAGCACATGTGAAGTCAAGAAGAATTTCATATAAAAAGAGCAGTTCATTTTTTTTAAATTTATTTTTGCGATATTGCGTGGTAAAGGCAAACAATGTTACGCAGGAAAAGTAAACATTCCTTAAAAATGCTGTTAAAAACAATAAACAGGGCATAATTATTAATTTTGATGAGGGGGATGGGGGAAAGGGGGGAGGGGCTGAGAAACTTTGGAAATATGAAGGGTACTAATCCGAATTCTTTGTAACTAATCGTGTACTGTTCTGTTTCGGGATCAGTAAACAGCTTTATGAATCTGAATTTATTAAATATGAACGTAAAATATATTTTAAAAAAAACCAGCACAAAACGCCACCTTCCTGTATGCCATTGCTGTAGACACAAAGAGTGCTAAGTCAGTGCACTATTTTGAGAGAAGCGACCGTGATTTAGTGTGAAGACTGAAACATCATTAAGTGTGCGCTCAAATGGATCTGACGATGTCTGGAAAGACTAGCAAAACACCGGCTAACGTGACGTCTGCAAAAATCATAAACACCAACGGGTCCAGAATCGACTGAGGGAAAGGCTCGACAAAATCCATCTGCAAGAGGCATTGATTCTCACGAGCCCCAGCAGTTGCGGGGGCTCATGAGAATCTACACCTCTTGCTGGACGTGTGTACGTCTGTGTAAAGGGGGTCCTTGGAGGTTTAGTATGCCGCGGATAGCACGAAAACCATTCACAGGTCCCTGAGAGATTTTCTTGCACTTTACATCAAGAAATAGAGGGAGAAGTTGCACAGTTTGGCGGAAACTCATGAAGGGCATGTGAGGAGAGCATAGTTTCGGTGTTCTGCAATATTTTGCCCCCCCCCCCCCCCTCTCCCACCTTCAGGGTTTATTCAGTAATTTTTGTATTTCGTCTGTCTGTAAAGTCACACAGTCAGCTAATTTTAAACGTAGAAACGAAGTGTAAGATAGTACCATGAACAGATGACAGATAATATGCTGACATGATGCAACTTGAAAGTGAAGTATTGCGATCAGCATTTAACCCCTCTGCTGCCAGTGATCACGGATTTCGCGTATGAAATAACGACTGCTCAATGACCGACATTCGCTTGAAGAGCGCAAATGAAATGGGACCAAACATGGACACATAGAACCGGGACTAACGAGAGACATAAGTCCTCATGAGCCCCCGCAACTGCTCTTTAGGATTTATGTCTCTTTCAGATGGGTAGGATTTTAGAGGTTAACATACTGAAAATGATATCTGAACTGTAAAAAAACACACACCGAGCTACTCTATATGGCTTTCTGAATATTGTGATTAATTTCAAATAGGCACATAAGGCAATGGCTTACGCTGCTATATTGACAAGAAGATGACCCAGCAACTTTAACTGTGTGCTGGTCTGTGTTTTTGGACCTTTCGGCTTCAAGCTTTAAACCGTAAGGTCCAAAAAATCATAAAACAGCTCATGTATCTGACACAGGCAATAAAGCAAACTCCCTTGGACTTTCCCATTACATCCCTACAGATCTCTTGAACATGGCTTCAATTTTGAAACATACAAATTGGAAGATAAACCCATTCAGCCCTGACGCACTACAGCAGGAGATGGATCGACCATGATAATTCAAGGGTAGTGCCAGATGACATTGGAGCCTGTTGGCGCCAAGCTAATTTGGCACTGCTCTTGAATTATCATGGTCGATCCATCTCCTGCAATTGGTGCATAGTCATTAGATGACGCCTGCAATATTTGGAAATACTTGCGCCTGGCTGGATGAGTTAACATGTCAGTTTTACTGCGTACCAAGAGTACCTTTCTGAAGCAGAACGCTGAGTCACCGATACTTGACTCAGAATGTGTTTCAACACAGCACTTTGGACAGACAAAAGACTCGACAATTCCCCCTCCCCATGTCAGTCACAGATGATCTGTAGAGACAGATTCAAATGAACCTTTCCTGTTGCCGCACATACCTAAAATCGAGAGGAGTTCTCGTGAGCATTTGCGGCTGCAGGGTTCATTAGACTCTGTGTCTCCCGCAGAAAGACTTGACGACAGTTTTGACAGAAGGAGATGACAAGAAGACATTACACTGACATTCCGCGACATTTTAGCGATCTGCAGTTTGATAGGAACAAGCGGGTGAGAACTTGTTAAAAGCCTGCCAAAGTTAGAAGCTTGTGAAAAACCGGTAATGGCACAATGAATGTTAGTAAGTATGCCTGCCTACCTAAATCTCCCTGCATTTCGTGAGTGTGTGCTGGTATGTGATTTTGGACAATGAGTAGGTTCAAATCACAGACCCGCAGCACACCATTTTACTGGGTGCCCCAAAAAGCAAATTGGCCCTGAAACAGAAAGGGCTAACTGACTCCCCTCACTTTATTTACCTGCGACTGGCAAAGCCAAGGTAAAATGCTCGGTCACTCTAGTGTGACATCTTTAGACGGTCCCAACCAAGCCCAGGTTACGCACGCGCGATCAAACGATAGGACTCCGAACTTACTGCGTGGGGGGTTAAGGACGGACAGAGACAGGCACAGAACGACGGTGAAAATTACCTGGTTAGATTAATCGTTCCACGAAGCAGCGTCCCCTTTGAAGCCCAAAGGCAGTAGCTACCCGGACCTTCGAAGCAGGCGAGTGTGTCCATGCGAAGCTTTTGACTGCGTAGGCCGTCTGTTGGGCTCAGTCGCGTTCATCTTCGCGAATAGTTTTTCTCAGATTTTCATGAGGTTCTGCAGCCGCAGAGGTTTATGAAAATGTACACCACTTGCTCTTACTTTTCGGCAATTTTTCTCTCGAATGTTTTGCGCCTCAGGTGAAACCCAAACTTATCGTGATTCAAACCAGTGGCTGCGTCTGTCAAAATTCAGTCGATCGTCTTCTTGGCTAGGAACTCATGCGAGGTAGCGTCCCTTGCATGCTTCGCCGCTTCCGGTGATGTTAGCTGTCTGAGGAAGACCGAGGCAAAGATGTTGGACTGAAGTGGAGGAACGACGCTTGTCCGACTCTTTATATGGGCCAGAAATCTTGCAATGAATTCAGTGCTCTACGTTTGATGGATGCGCGAGAGCAGTGGAGTAGCGGCATATGGGGAGCCGATACAGTTATCTGATGTACGCGAAGACTGGGCCCTAAGGGGAAAAGCTGATGAGTTCGCATCTTTAGCTCCGCTGTTTAAATGTATGTGCTGGTCTGTGATTTTAAACCTTACGGCTTCGCCGTAATGTCCAAAATCACAGACCAGCACATCAGACCCATGGTCCAAAATCACAGCTCTCAAATCACAGATTATTATGGCACTTGAGTCGTTAAATGGACACTGCCACATATAGACAATTCGTAGAGTTACATCAGTCAGACTGCCACTAGTGTAAGTTATATTGTTGCTATACCTTGTAGTGCTATGTCTTATTTCGCCTGTTTGGTTTTAAAGGCTTCAGTTGTTAGAAAAAATGAACATTTATTTTTAGTCTTCGTATTTGGACTGGCTGCATCATTTTGACCGGTTGTTGATGTCTCTCGCATGAAAAATCCCTCGCTCCACCCTCGAATCTAATGAGGCTTACTTGAAATGTAAAAAGGGCATAGATCTCCTCCCCCTCACGCCTCCTCCCCTCCCCCTCCTTATCCCCGCCCCCTAGAGCTCAAAATCTTTTTGCTCGAGGCCACATCTCGTTTGAATATTTTAATATTCTTTCTTTCAGCCAATGACAAGTCGACACTTGCAGCTAGCCGCCATTAGCTGATGACGTTATGATTATGTGCGTTGATTTCTGATTTTGCGCGTTACAGATGTAGGTCATAGGCTGTAAGCCGTAAGGCCGAGAATCATAGACCAACACATCTATACTTGCTTTCAAGCTGTTTAAATGTAATATTTACCGGCGGAGGTTTTTGCTTGACGAGATACCAGCTATGATGAGCTTTAGAAAGTATTGCATTTAGCTGGCGACACACCACAGCAAAATATGGATCGACTATGATAGTTCAAGGGTGGTGCCAGAATAGCTTGGCGCCCGCAGACGCCAAGCCGATTCTGGCACCACCCTTGAACTAGCATGGTCAGTCTGGCTCCTGAATTGTTATACAGTCTTCAGAGGACAGCATCAAAATTTGGGGATTCTGCCGACCGCGGGGTACAATGAGTTATGAAAAAAATGGTATTCGGTCCTATAGCCAGACCTGTCCAGTTGGCACATGATTTTGAAATAGATTCTCATGAAAACAGTCAGCCGTACTAGAAGCTCATGAGGACAGTACTGTCTCTTGCAGAGTGACAAGATTAGCTATATTTAGATCCTGACACTGAGAATATACTTGAGTTTTTGTTGTTGTTTTGTTTTGCGTTGAAATGGAAGTCCACAGCTGTATACACTACACTGCACTACACTACACTACACTACACTACACTACACTACACTACACTACACTACACTACACTACACTACACTACACTACACTACACTACACTACACTACACTACACTACACTACAATACCCTTCAACATGATACGATGCAATACGATTCAGTGCAATACAGTACAATGCAAAGCAATGCTATACGATACAAAACAATACAATACAATACAATACAATACAATACAATACAATACAATACAATACAGTGCAATGCAATGCAATGCAATGAAATTTTAAAAAAATCAAACATTCTACCCACTCAACCAAATTAACTTAATAATCTGAAACCTTTTGCTTTCTTTATATTACTGGCTTCAGAAACACACAGGGCTTATGCCCCATATATTTCTGGAGCCACGTATATGCTTACTGGTCAAGAACTATCTGCTGATTTTACTGTTGAAAATGGAACACGCCTGAGAGACAAAGGAATTGACATAACGTGATGTACTACTTTTGGGTACTCGAAGTCCGCCGCAGACGACGCATCTACTGTCAAATTTCCAATTAAGCAAAGGTCATCGGGCCGACGACGGCCGCAGTGGGCCCGCGCACGACTGTGCGCGGGCCCACAGCGGCCGTTGTCGGCCCGATAACGTTTTCTGCTTTGGTTCGTGTGCGAGTGGATGTGTTTTGCCGTCGTGAATGTTCGCCAGTTTGTTTGTCGTCCGTCTGTTGTGCTGTCTGTCCAAAGTATCTACCCAACACCTATAGGCCCTAGGGTCCAAAATCACAGACCAGCACACACAAGGCTATCAAGCTGCCACGTTGGCTAGAAAAAATATTGACATGAAAACTTGTTTTTAAATGTTCATTCGTGGAAGGCACGATGCGACAGTCAAGTGACAGCCTGTTCGGACGAGAGGAACACACCGGCCACGGAAGACTAGCTTTCTTTGCGTTCGACACTACATGTTCTAAGCATGCATGACACTTGAATGAGACCTATTAGGGAAGTAAATTACATTAGGTTCATCCTAATGCAATCTGACTGTCGTTATATGGTGTTTGAAGGTTGTAACTTAGTTTTTATGCATAGCCTTCTCATTTATCAGTGTGTGTAGCTGTGATACTTTTCGTCATGACTGTAATGTTATAACTTTACAACTTAACACATGTAATTATTTTAGTCGTTTAGTATTAGTCTATGTATATAAGTGAGTTTAGGTGCTGTTAGGTGTGTATCTGTGTGTGTTTGTGGAAGGGAATGGGGTGGGTGGGTGTTTCGGATGACGTGAACATGTATATTTCTTTATTTTTGTCTCTTTTATTATGTTATACCGGCGCTGCGCCAAAATTTCCCTCTGGGACAATACAGTATTGTATTGTATTGCATTATATTGTATTGCATTGTATTGTATTGTACTGTATTGTATTGTATTGTATTGTATTGTACTGTACTGTACTGTATTGTATTGCATTGTATTGTATTGTATTGTATTGTATTGTATTGTATTGTATTGTATTGCATTGTATTGTATTGTATTATATTGTTAAATATTTGAATGCTGGAGACCCCAAGACGGATTGCTCTTTGGCGGGAACCATAAGAAATATTAACAACCATGGAGTGATATCGATGTTTCGTTATCTACATTATTTTGTATGTATGCTTGCCCTGTGATTCTAAACTTTACAGCCTCAAGCCAGAAAGGTCAAAAGTACAGACAAGACAAAGCACAGCTCTAAATTTATTGTCCGAAGCCATAAGTCTATAACTATAAGTGTGCAACGCCTATTGAAAAAGTCGACGCTTCGAGTCGAGGGCAACACACGTTTGAACAGGTATTTTCCAAATGTTTATTTTTAGACACGGTGTCGAGAGCACACTGGTTAACCCTTTCAGCGCCAATACCCTAAAGCAGGAGATTGATTGACCATGATAATTCAAGGGTAGTGCCAGATTAGCTTGGCGCCTGAAGCTAATCGGGCACTGCCCTTGAATTATCATGGTCAGTCCACCTCCTACCAAGTGGTACATAGTCGTTAAGTAACAATTCCAAAATCGGGAAATTCGCCCATGGCGCTAAAAGGGTTATAAAACGCACGAACCAGATACACAAGAATCGTTTACGTAATTAAACGTTCTTCATATGACGTATTGGCATATAAACATAACTGTAATGTTCTAAGGATTCAATGTTGAAAAAATACTTTTATTGTGCAGGATTTTGCGTGCTGTGTGTCTATGTGTGTGGGGAGGGCGGAGGGGGGGGGGGGAATGGCTGCATGAGATGACAAAAGGAAAGCTTGCGATTTTTTTTGTCTGCACCTACACAGATGTAACAAAGCAACAACAAAAAAACAAACAAACAAAAAAAACAAACAAACAAACAAAACAAACAAACAAACAAACAAACAAATCCTGGTCAAGGCCGTCTCATAATTATCAGACAGAAGAATCGTCACCGTCCAGGTACATTTAACACGTCGTTTCTCTTCATCTTCGATCCGTTTTTACGGAAAAATTCAAGAAGAATCGAATGATCGCATTTCAGTGTCGCCATGGTGCATACTATTACTAATAGTATTACTATCTGATTACTTCATCGTGCCTACTAAGACAATAACGTAGTATCGGGAATTTATACACAACCTTCCCATGATGCCGGCCTGATTTGTGTTCTTTGAAATCTGCGTACTTGTTTTTTTCGTCACTAAGGAACCTTCAAGCTAGGGCGATCGAACATTACGCGTCGACTAAAGTTACAAGTTACTACACGTGCGGCCGTCGTGTTGCATACCTATAGTAATAGACTTATGACGAAGAAGAAGAAAAATAAAATACATACACAACCTGTGCGGTACGAACAAGTATTCAATCTGGGTCTAACTCATTCAAGGCGTTCCGCATCAATAGCTGCGGAAATGTTGTGTAATGGCAACGCCAACTCATTTAAGGCATCCAGCATCGATAACTGCGGAAGTGTCGTATAGCGTTGCCGGCAGCAGCTATTGATGCGGGGCAACTTGAATAAATTAACAAGCACCAAACCTAGGCTGTCACTCATTCGAGGCGTGCCGCATACGGGTACGCGGCATAAGACCGGCGTGCAGCCGCGTATCCGAGCGCAGGACTTCACGAATGTGTTAACAAGTACTAAAACTTGACTTTTAACTCATTCAGCTCCGACACAACACAGCAAGATATGGCTCGGCCATGATAGTTCAAGGGTGGTGCCAGAACAGCTTAGCGCCTATAGGCGCCAAGCTAGTCTGGCAACACCCTTGAACTATCATGGTCGATCTGTCTCCTGCATTGTAATGCAGTCCTCAGTGGACAACTCCAGGACGTATTTCGTACCTGGAGCGCAGTGAGCTAACAAGTATGCAAGCAAGTAACGTCAGTTTTAGAAATGGCTGTGAGATATTTATAATCTACTCCAGAACGTCCGGTGCAGCAAGTCAGTGCATTATTACAGTGTCCAAAAACGCAAAAAGAAATCCAGACGTGAAGAGTTAAGTAGCACATCGTCTATTTTGAAAAAAAAGGGGTTGAACCCGAAATACATGTAGTAACCCTTTCGTTATCAGTGTTGACGAATTTCGCGTCTTAAGCCAATGCGCGTCGACCGATATTTAAAAATTTACTCCACAAAACAAAAAAACAAAAAAAAAAAAAAAAAAAAAGAGAAAAAAAAACCCGTAGATGTAATTTTAATTACAAATGGGCACTAAGAACATAGGACTAACAAGAGACATAAATCCTCATGAGCCCCCGCGACTGCGGGGGCTCATGAGGATTTATATCTCTTGCAGCTGGGTTCACAGGTGTATGTTATATTATGCTGTACTTGTCTTTTCTAAGCATGTTTCCTTTTTCTTTGGTAGCTTTTTTTTTTTTTTTTACAAAAATATAAAACCACGCATTGGTTTTTAGAACTTTTTTTTGTGTAATCAACTCACATTCTTCGCTGTTTACTCTTCGCATTTGTGTATTTGTTTTCGAAAGTGTACTTCAAGATATATGTTGATAATTCAGTTCAATTTAGTTCAGTTCAGTTCAATTCAATTCAATTAAAAAAAATCTAAAAAAATAAATTATCCCGTAAAGGGCATTGATCTCTGTGAAGTAAACATTCTGAAAATCTAAAATCATATTTCAAACCACAATTGAAAGGGAAAATTACAAGTGTTAGCATATATTTCCACAGTTCCTAACCTTACCTCAAACATCGAAATATGGAACACGTTTCAACATTGAATGTTCTTGGTGGTAAACCATAACGTGAAGTGTGCGCACGTATTAGGTAGTTTATCAGAAAGGCAAGGTTAACGTGTACACGGAAATTTATTTGGGGAAGCAAAATTATTATTTTTACAATCGCACGACAGGTGTTGGTCTATCCTACCCTACTCGGAAACATTGTACCCGGATCAGGGAACTAAAAATAAACTATTTGTTTGGCCAATTCATAAATCTCCTCATTTTGAGCGGCGTTGCTATGAGAAACGCCTTTTCATCTCGGAGTTGGTCCATTGAAAAGTTTCCCCATCCCGCGGTTTCAAACCATCTGCAATCGGCATAGAGCCGATAAGCCTATGCACGTGAGGGGCTGACGAGGATCTATTCATAATGTTGGCGTCATCATAAGTCTGTTCTCCCCCAGCGGTATTAGAATGTTTTCTCCTTGCCCAATATTCAACACATCTGCAAGCGGTACAGATCCTCATGATTCCCGCATTTGCGGGGACTAATGAGGATCTACTCCTCTTGCTAGCATCATTTGCATCCGAGTTCCTCAATCGGGGAGTGTGATCTGTACGCAGTACTTGCCAACACCCACGTATTCACCAGCTTTGGAGGGCAAACTTTTGTAGCAAAGAAAACCGCAAAGAATAGGCTTTATACATCTCGGTAAACTGCTGAGCCGGTTCCCAGTCATGCAGCAAACGTCTTCGGACCCATGAGGGCCGCAGTGGGCCCGCGCACAGCCGTGCGCGGGCCCACTGCGGCCGTCGTGGGCTTGAGGTTGTTTGCTTACTGGGGTACAGAACCTGAGGTCTTTGTCCTGACCCAAAAACACCAGCGCCTCTGAGGTCAGAAGGCATTTTTACATCAGATTTTCGCTCTTAAGTTCATGTCGAAGCAGTGGACGGAGGTACGCATGAAGCAAGTTTGTTGTTGTTGCATTATTGTGTGTGTGGCTTGTTTCATCATAATATTTGTGAATGTTCTGTTCAATGTGTCTTTCAGTATATGAAGTTTCATCGTTCAAGTTGGTTAGTTCGGCGTTTAACGTCCGCGACACCGGAGTTTAAATGGACGGCCGTAACGGACGGGTTATTGGGGACAAGGACAGCTACTGCCTGAGGAGTACGAGCTCAACACTGATCAATTCAGGCCCACCGCGACTGTGCCACTTTCATTTACCAGGACCTTTTAATGGAATGTTATCTAAACCATCCATTTTTATTTTATTCAAATGGTATTTTTATCAGCATGCATATAATATAAACAAGTAAAATCTTATTGGCGCGGCCATTGTCCCTAGAGACTTAAGGTGAGCGACCCATGAACACGAATCCGATACGAACTCGATCAGAATCCGAAGTGGGTCCGAATTTTTTTTTCGTGCAAGTCCTTTTCATGTTTGTGTGTTTTTATATGCCCGATGCTGAAACGAATTCGCATTTGGCTTCCAACAAAAATGACGAAATTTTTTAAGGACAATCATGTTTGCATCACCTCATCGGGTTCGGATCGTATTTGTATCGGATTCGTGCTTATGGAACCATAGCTTAAAGGCGACTACCCATAAACACGAATCCGATACGAAACCGACATGAATCCGAAGCGCATTTAAAACAAAAAAATCGTGCAAGTCCTTTTCGTGTTTGTGTGTTTCCATAATATGTCCGCTGCGATAAACGAATTCGCATCCGGCTTGGGGCGAAAATGACGCAATTGTTTTAAAAGGACAATTGCATCACCGCATCGGGTTCGGATCGATCGTATTCGTATCGGGTTCGTGCTTATGGAACCGTAGCTTAACGTGGTGCATCTCAATGTAACGCCTGCTATAGAGATCGTCGATAAATCAGCTTACATGGAAGATCATGGACATATTTATTTACAGTACAACCATTATCATCTTTGCAATATTACCCCCCTTGCGCAAACAGGCACCGGTGCTGTTTACAATGGTGTGTGCTTGCATTGTTTGTACTGCCGGTAGCCGAAAGGGTGTAGACAGGTATGAACAATAATGATCAGTTACTATGCTGACCGTATGTTAGTGAATGATGTAGCCTCAGGTGAAATCAATGTGTAGATAGCACACGACCATCAGCCAAGTGGTCCCTAAATCTGCAAGAGGCATAGATTCTCATGAGCCCCTGCGTTACTTGGGCTCATGAGAATCTATGCATCTTGCTGTAGGGTCTGTCTTTAATTATCTGCATCTGTGCTTTGCAGGAAGTCGTAGGAGGGTTTAGCTGTCTGGTTGCTATGACCAGTGACACGGTATCATCAAGTCTATCGTTCCCGCCAATAAAGTGCAGTCGATACTGTCTGGCGGCAGGACACAGATACGATCACTGAATCAGTTGATTTATGCTGTGCATCACACGATTATTTACTGGCCAGCACGTTGGTCTCAGTCATTCATGACGCACTGATTTTATACAATATGTTGTTCTTATGGTAAATCACTACACCCCTTACTTGATACAAAAGGGAAGACTGGCAATATCTGCGATCTAGAGATACACGTGTAGAAAAAAGAAAGACGGGTTTGCTCTGTATACCATGTATGTTGAAGGGTCCTGGCAAGTCAATCTGGCACAGTTGTAGTTCGCCTGAGTTGATCAGTGTTCAGGTCGTACTCCATAGGCAATAGCTATCTATGTCCCCGATAACCCGCTCGTTAGGGCCTTCCAGTATTAATTCGGTGCCGTGGACGTTCAAGTCAGAACTAACCAACGCGTAGATTGGCTGAACTAAAAGATGGCACATTTAAACAATTTCAATAATTGGCGCTACACATATGGAACCACTCTCACATATAAGAATACTTGCTGCTTTATTTCGTTTAATCTTTCAAAGCCAAAGAATCATACAGCGAGTATTGCTTACGCTTTGAAAATGAACAAGAGTCTAATCAACCGTGACTTTCAACGACGTCATGTGAGCAACTGCAGATTCAACTTTTAAGGACTAATTCTTGTTGTCGTATATGTTGTGTGTGTGTGTGTGTGTGTGTGTGTGTGTGTGTGTGTGTGTGTGTGTGTGTGTGTGTGTGTGTGTGTGTGGTGTGTGTGTGTGTGTGTGTGTGTGTGTGTGTGTGTGTGTGTGTTTACAAATAAAGGACTAAACCCCTACCAGCCTGTACAACAGAACGAATTCATTGTAGGTTTTAAAGTCCTTGAAGTTGATTGAAGTTGACTGACCCTTTGGTTGTGGGTAACAGGTTTTGTCGCGATGATTCCTGAAGCTGACCCGGCTGTTGGTTGTCGGTAGCAGGTTTGGTCGCCAGGATTCCTGAAGCTGACCTTTTGGCTGTCGGTAGCGCTTGTTGTTGCGATCATGATTCCTGCAGGATGTTAGGTTGTTATTCCTGCAGGAATCATCGCGACAAAAACCGCTACCGACAGCCAAAGGATTAACCCCTTCAACGCCAAAGAACATTGAACTCTGTGCAACTGCAAGAGACTTTTATTTTACGAGTCCTTATCCAACTGCAAGGAGACCGTCTGCTCCTTTGGCATGTCCATCCACTCCATAGATTACAGTAGAACACAATCATCTCTGAAGCCACGTGGTCATTAGAACACCAATTGTGCCCGACGGCAAACTGCGACCCATATTGGTCCGTGGACCTATTGCTCTGTGTGCATGTCCACGCCCTGGAAAACAGTGGAAACACGATTCAGATGCCTTGGGACTACTAGAACACATCAACCTAATCCGGGTCCATAATCCAGGCCGCCTTGAAATAGGTTCTCGTCACGGGAAATTCTCGTTCGACTCAGCATGCATCGTGAAAACAGCTGGTTCTTCACACGAAAACAATCTTCCAGTGAACGCTTGCCGTCTGCAAGGGGCACAGACCCTTATAAGCACCCGCTGTGCTTCTGTGCTTCTTGCTAAATTCAGCTTTACCCGGGTGCTCGTCGCGTGCAAATTTATCGGCCGTTTTTTTTTAATGATAAATTAATATTTAGTCTCGATTTTTTTTTTACCTCGTTGCTCTGGGTTATAATATGCAGGCTGCTTTGATTCTCCGATCTTCAAAAAAAAAAAAAAAAAAAAAAAAAAAAAAAAAAAAATCATTTTCATGATAGAAGTTCTCACAGACACAGTGTGTAGCAGTTCATCATCACGACAGTAGCACGATAACTATCTCACACTTATATGATAGTCTTGTTCTTTACCTGCGTATTATTCTGTGGGCTGGCTATTGGGGGGTGGGGGGGGGGGGGGGGGGGGCTAACAGGGGGCAGGGGATCTAACTGTGTGTATGTCCAATGCTCAGTAATTCCCCTTGGTATGTGCACTATCTCACACTTGTTTTCAAGTGGCACACGACAAATCATTAACCCATATCATACTGACTTAGTTAGGTAGTTATTTGGGTTTAACGCCGAGCAGGCAACCACGGCCATTTCACGGCGAGATATCATACTGAGGCTAAAAACTTCAAATTTGTAAACTGCCATAATTATGCACGCTACATTATAGTACTTACAGATAAGGATATAGACCAATGGCTTTAGTTCAAGGGTGGTGCCAGAATAGCTTCGCGCCTACAGGCGCCAAGCTATTTTGGCACTACCCTTGAACTATTTTAGTCAAACTTATTTCACACACTGGTGTATTCCGAATGATAAGGGTTAATCAGATCTCCTCTGAAGCAGACACTTTTAACCTATTCACTTTCAGTGATCGCGAATCATTAATTTCGCGTCTGAAACCACTGCACGCTGACCGACATACGCGTGAAGAACACAAATGACATGACGCCAAAAACAGCCATAACGAACACAAGACTGACACGAGACTTAAATCCTCATGAGCCCCCGCAACTGCCGGCGGCAACGACGCTATTCGACACTTCCACAGCTATTGATGCGGGGCCCCTTGAATGAGATAAACCACAAAGACATTTACTGCCTAAAATTGAGAGATTTAACTCATACAGCCCTGAAAGACTACGACAGGATGTGGATCGACCATGATATATCAAGGTTGGTGTCAGAATAACTTGGCGCCAAGACTGAGGTGCCAAGCTATTCTGACACCAACCTTGAAATATCATGGTCGATCTCTCTCCAGAACTCTGATATAGACTTCAGAGGATATCCACCCAAAGTTTTTAATTTCGTCCTCTGGGCGTAAGGAGTAAAGTCGAAATGGAACTGATGCCCACAGAAAGATTCAGGTGGACATGGAATCAATCTTCAGCTCATAAAGCCAAAGGTGCTCATGGGTCTTGGCAAATGTAGGGGCTTATGACACTCTATGTCTGTTAAAGGTGGGCGAGGAGTCGGCTCAGTACAGGCATCAGCACTTAACTTAGTCTCCGGCGCCAATTTGCCGTACGTGAGGTTTCGTTTACAACGAACGACGCTCAACAACTAACAAGAGAGCACAGAGCACAGACAGCTTGGACCATGATCATGGACAACACTCCAAACATCTCCAAGAAGCTTAGGCCATCATGAGCACTCCGGGCTCATGAGGATCTAAGCCTCTTGGAGATGTTTGGAGTGTTGTTGCTGGGAGTTGTTCCGGGTAAACTCATAACCTCAGTCTCAGACTAGCTGCATGACACGGGTATCATTTTAGGGCGATATTTCTACCTTCAATAGCGCACGCCGTCAATAGCGAGATTACTTATGCAACGAACGACTACCAGCAACGAACGACTACCAGCAAAGAACGAACGCGGAGTCGTGACAATTTACTCATTCATCCGTTTGTAGCAAAACGTAACATCACCATAAAGTCCTTCGGCCAGAGCCCTTTCACCTGGAAGAGCATGTACCCAATGCGCAAAAGGCCATTGGGCCGACGTCGGCCGCCGTTGGCCCGCGCACGGCCGTGCGCGGGCCAACGGCTGCCGACGTCTGCTCGATGGCCCTATGCGCAATGGGTGTTCCTAGGATCCTTTGATGCAGCCTGCGGGTGCTCATGAGGATTCCTGCGTCTTGCTGACACTGCTTTGAATCCATCCATGTTCCCGGGACGGCTAGGGCTCTTTAACGTTCAAATAATAAAAGATATAGGCGTATCAGAAGCACAATCTGCGGCCATTGACGGTGCAATGGTTAACTCATTCGCGGCCAGCCGCATCCGGATGCGCGGCTTATGCCGCGCATCCGGAGCGGCTGGCCGCGAATGAGTTAATCTTTGTTTCTGAAACGGAGGAAGGTGGCGTGGGGATTTTAAGCGTGAAACTGTAATATGGCAATATCGTAAGCTGAAACGCCAAAGTTTTCACAATCTGAACACAGATGAACATTGAAAGCGTACACCCTGCATGAAAACCTGTGTCTCGTGGAGACTGATTTGGGGCTGGCTTTCGGAGATGCTTCTCAGTACACATGGTAGAATCTTGGGCCAATCTTTCATCGTCTCGGTCTCCTACAGTTTGAAAACCACAGATACACATTTGCCGGACTGAAAGTTCGTAGCAAGATGATAAATCATCACGACCCCTACTCGGTGATGGCGGGAAATTCATGAGGATTTATGCTGTTCGCAGACAGACAGATCTCGCCGCTGAAGTGAAATCCTCTCCCCACTCTCTATTGAGGGGCGACATGAAATGAGAAATAAAACAGCATGTGGCCAAAGTTTGTCTACGATAGTGATTTACAGTGTGGGGCTGCAAACGTTCTCACGAGCGGATTCAGAGAGGTGTAAAAAGCACGATCGTTAACCTTATATATAGCTGTCGATAGCGGTTTTTGTCGAGGTTTTAGTCGCGAAGATTCCTGTAGGAATCATTGCGACTAAAACCGCCACCGACACACAAAGGGTTAAGATTTGAAGGGCTTTTGTTTGGGGGGGGGGGTGGGGTTGGGGAGGAGTGGGGGTGGGGGCAGATTTTGATGAGATGGCCCTATCTGTACACAAACACACGAAAACATAATTATTCGAACAAAACCACACCCCATTTCCCTGATGTCGATGAAGTGTTTCTATAGAGAAATAAACTGGACAAATGATACCATTATTTATAGCAAAAATAAATCTCTCTAAAAATAGCTAAGCACCCCAATTCCACCCTGTGCTGTTCTCCGCTGGATGCAAACTTTACTTTCTGAATGAGGCTTGGTTCGCGCCGTAGTGTCGCACGGATGTTAGTGTAGGGGAGAGGCGTGGTGTGGGCACTACAAGGACCTTTCGATGTCATTGTAGACCCTGCCACCTTACACTGAACTCTCCAACACCCTTCTAAAAAAAACCACATACCAACTTAAACAGTATGAGGCATAGATCCACAAGAACTTCAGCTGGATGCTGGATGCAGGGGCTCATGTGGATCTATGACGGCGTCCTCCTACAGATAGCTCCTTGTGCCACCTTAGAGTGATCTCCCCTGAAAAAAACAAAAACAAAAAAACACCCCTGAATACATGTAAACCTCACCAGCAAGAGGTATAGATCCTCATGAGCCCCGGCATCCGCGGCAGCTCATGAGGATCTATGCCTCTTCCCGATAGCGTTGGGGGTGTTGTACACATAGCAGGCGTGTGTCCCAGTCTGAGCTCCTCACCCCTGACCATTTCAGTCGCCCGCGAAAGGCTGTTGCTTAAATTAGCGGCGCGGCAGGAGCGCACATCAACTTCACAGCCTCTGTGTGTATGGCTGTCAGATTACAGCTAAACCTGTCAAACGTTTTTAACGGCTATACAAGCTGCCATCTGGCGCAGGTCTCACTGTGCGCAGTAAGCTCGGCCCGGGATGCAAGAGTGCGTTATAAGCGAAGCGGTTTACACTGGGAAAGGGAGGTTACCGTGGGGACGTTTGAAAAGAAAAGAAGTTGTTATTATATCCGACATTGGCGATAATCACTGAACTACACATAATCATTCACTATGACAGAACGAGCATACGCACTTAAATAGTCGCCCTTTCAGTGTTAGATTAACCTATTTAGCCTTCAGGCACTGCATCAGGAAATGGATCGACCATGATAATTCAAGGTTAGGGCCAGACTCATTGGCGCCTGTCGGCGCCAAGCTAATCTGGCCAAAACCTTGCATTATCATGGTCGATCCATCTCGTGGAACTTGTGCATCGTTGTTATTGAATACCTCTAAAACTTCGGGGCACGGGACCGTGGGGTTAAATGGGTTAATCCGCTGTTAGTCCTGACATGCTACAATAGGATATGCATCGACCATGATAAGTTGGTGGTGGCCGGTAAGATATTCTGGCACTACCCTTAGCGCATCATGGGCGATTTATCTCCTGAGCTGCCATGCGATATTAATGCAGGAGACGGTCTTCAGAAGACAAATCCAACTTTGGGAATTTGGACCCAGGACTGTCCACAACTTGTGAATGAATGAATGAATGAATAATAAATGAATGAATGAATGAATGAATGAATGAATGAATGATGATGATGACGATGACTTTTGTAGCGCCAATATCCATCCTATGATAAAATGCTTACGGCGCTTTAGAAGATAGAGATGAAATGAAATGAAACTTTATTTCTCAAGCATAAATGATTAGGTACACAGACCTTTTTTCAATCATGTCCTTGCATACGCACTCGCACAACACAGACACACGCGCGTAATATATACAAACTAATTAAAATGGAAAGGCAAAACGTGATCATCAAAAGGCTAATTTAGCAGTCACACACACACACACACACACACACACACACACACACACACACACACACACACACACACACACACACACACACACACACACATACACACACCACACAAACACACACAGAACTTGAAATAAACATGAACGTTAAAAATGTAGTTGGAGAGACAAAAGTTTGTACCGAGGGGGGAGAGAGAGAGAGAGAGAGAGAGAGAGAGAGAGAGAGAGAGAGAGAGAGAGAGAGAGAGAGAGAGAGAGAGAGAGAGAGAGAGAGAGAGAGAGAGAGAGAGAGAGAGAGAGAGAGAGAGAGAGAGAGAGAGAGGGAGAGAGAGAGAGAGAGAGATTGATTGATTGATTGTTTGTACATTGCTTAACGTCCCGACAGCAACAAGACTTTTGCAGGACGTGCCAGCACTGTGAAAAAACAACAATAACAAAAAAAAAAAACAAATAAAAAAACGAAACAGAATATTGAATGTATGTCGCCAGCCGGTCCAATACGTTAAATAAACCTACGACATGGGGCCTAAATAAAGCTAGGACCATTTAGCAACATACATCCAATATCAAGAGCTACAGGCAGCGCAGACAGTAGGGAGAGTTTAAAAAAGAAAATACAGGTGAATGGACCAAGGTTAGACAGAAACACATAATAATAATAATAAGCGCATTAAATAGGCGCCTTATCCCAATTGAAAATCGGCTCAAAGCGCCGCCGCGAACTGAACCCAACAAGCACGCTCACGTGAATCACGCGCATTCACTCACACACTGTACATAAACACAGAACATTCACGTGGTGCTAGAATATGCCCCAGAATAGAGGGGAAAACCCACCCTGTGGGGCTGACCAGGGTGACCCTGGGAACATTAAAAGTAGTTAACCCGACCCAAGTCCCCCAGGGCAGACCCGGGTGTGGGGGGGGAGAGAGAGAGAGAGAGAGAGAGAGAGAGAGAGAGAGAGAGAGAGAGAGAGAGAGAGAGAGAGAGAGAGAGAGAGAGAGAGAGAGAGAGAGAGAGAGAGAGACGAGAGAGAGAGAGAGAGAGAGAGAGAGAGAGAGAGAGAGAGAGAGAGAGAGAGAGAGAGAGAGAGAGAGAGAGAGAGAGAGAGACTGACTGACTGACTGAAATTTTATTTATCAAGGATTGACATATTAGGCGCACAGGCCTTTCTTCCAATCTGTCCTTGCTACATTTTCTACTGACATACAATAACAGGCAAAGCTACATTACACTCACAAACAACATCGAAAGTAATGCGAATTACAACACTACAAACAGCAACAATGATTTAACAAAACACACAGGTACTCATACGAAGATGTTTTCGAATTGCACGTGTCATAATATCCGTTTGCGGGAGCCCTTCCCAGACACTCCCACCCGGGGGGCACGCCACAAGTATACTTTCACTCGAATGACATGCTCACACTGCATCTCCTGTCCAGGTCTATACGGGCCGCACCCCCACAAACGGCACGTGAGCGTAAATGGTATGATAAAAAAAAGTAATAGTTGCTTAAATAGAAATTAAAATATATTATGTTTAGACAACGAGATAATTAAATTTACGTTGCCTTGGATAGGTGCTTGTACAGTTTTGCTTTAAACGCAGCTAGGGAATTAACTTGTTGTAGTTGCAGAGGAAGGGAATTCCACAGGAAACAGTGAGAGAGAGAGAGAGAGAGAGAGAGAGAGAGAGAGAGAGAGAGAGAGAGAGAGAGAGAGAGAGAGAGAGAGAGAGAGAGAGAGAGAGAGAGAGAGAGAGAGAACAGAAAAAAGTAACGAATAAATGAAACTTTACTGAACGACGGCAAAATGAATTGACAGTAATCAAAAGTGCTGCTGAAAAATCAGGAGCACAATTTAACCCATATATCCCCGACGACCAACATCAGGAGATGCACTGACCATGATAATTCAAGGGTAGTGTCAGATTAGCTCTGCGCCTAAAGGCGCCGAGCTAATCTGGCACTATCCTCGAATTATCATGCTCACTCCATCTCTTGCAAGCGGTACATAGTCTTTAGGTAACATCTCCAAAATTTGGGAAATGCGGCTGTGGGGTTAAATGGATTAAAGAGACAACATCATCAAATATCACCAAACTATAGAATCGATAGACAAACTACTATGTAGACAAACCATGAAAATATCTGGAAATACTCTAACTTAACCATTTGAGTCAGGTGTACGTTGAGGGCTTTGTCGACTGAACTGATTCTGTAAACAGGAGTTGACTGACGAGCGTGGTGTTGGTATAAAGTGTATTAAAAAGCGGGCCTTAGCCCGTGTCGTGTCACGTTTATATGATTGCCACATGGGGCGCTGGGAATGCACACACAGTCGTCGAATCAAACCACGACGACGTACATCAGTTTAACGTTGTAACAGGCACCAAACTAAGCTAGTAAGAGGCATAGATTCTCATGAGCCCCTGCTTGCTCATCCATGCCTTTTGCAAGTGGCAAAGGCAGATAGCAGAAGGAGGCAAAATCATATCAGGTGAAAAATTCTCAATGTGAGAACGATAATATAAAGTCGCTCTGTGCCGCAGCGGTAAGGTAGACTGTCGGACACCATAGGAAGAGTTTCATGCAGCTTGTTCCCCTTGTTTTGTGTACAACAAGATGCGTATTATACAATGAAACTCTGTGGCTGCAGGCGAAAATATGAACCTATTTCTCTTTTAGACGGAAGGTCCCGGCTTAAGAACACACAAAAATCTGAAGGTATCTCAATTTTTATAAATCACCGGATCTAAATGAGGCTGAACCAAGAGGCTTAGATTCTCATGAGCCCGTGCAGCTCCGTAAGCAAATGAGGCTCTATGGCCCTTGCGGGAGGAACGGTCCTTTTGGATAGCATACAGTCAGTCGTGAAGACCAACCCAGCGAGGCCAGATTAAGTTCTCAGTTGTCGTTTTATGATGGCACGCCCACAGCATATATGATTCGGAGACCAGTGTGTGTTACGCTTGAATGAACTCAAAGGTAAAGCGAGGGAAAACTGAATTCCGCCTTTGCAAGTTTAATCTGACTGAGGTGGCAGTGCAGCACGATAAAAAAAAATGGTTTGGTCTGTAATTATTTTGGTTCTTACAGTCCACTTTCTGCTTAACTCATTCTGCCCTGACACACCACAGCAAGACATGGATCGATGCATGATAGTTCAAGGGTGGTGCCAGAATAGCTTAACGCCTATAGGCGCCACGCTATTCTGGCACCACTCTTGAACTATCATGCTCGACCTGTCTCTAGAATTGTAATACAGTCCTTCAGCGGAGGGCAATTTCAAAAATTGGGGATTTTGGTCCTGGGGTAGAATGTGTTAATAACAGTGACCTACATTTGTGTGCTGTCTGTGATTATGAAGATCAAGGTCCAAACTTACAAAACAACATTTAAATGTAGATCAATACACATAATTATATCAACGTGACCTATCATGCAAAAACGTGTAGACCGAAATCTAGTTCATTTTCCCAGTCTGTTCATAAAACCAGTTAGTCCAGTGTTGTTTTGTTGAAGGCCCACTACCGCCGTCACTGCTCAAATAATGCACTTCTGTAACAGATGGTTACGAAACGCTACAGACAGGTCTAGCTATTGTTCATTTAGACGCAGGAGAATCCAGTTCAGCACACGTCGTCTTTATGTCAAGTAACCTGACAAGTAATCTGACAATGACTCCACTCCGCTCGATAAATACAACGCATTCAGTACGAGAAACAGCTAAAAATAGATTGACACGATAACGATTGAGCATAATAAATAAGTGCGATTACGCGTGTGATTTTGCTGCGTGTCCTATCTGCTGTTAAAGTTCATTAGGTGTGTCGACAAGTCATAACAAACACAAATGGTGCTGAAATGTGTCTTAAAATTTGCAATAGTACTTTAACTTATTTAAAGGGCCCAGTATCAATAGCTGCGGAAGTGTTGTATAGCGTTGCCGCCGGCAACGCTGTACGACACTTTCGCAGCTATTGATGCAAGGCGCCTTTAATGAGTTAAAGTAGGAATGTCAGTTGTTAGTTAGTGGGGTTTAACGCCGAGCAGGCTACTAAGCCAATGGGACACGCAGAAACGTGCTGCATGCTTATCATCAATAAGGAAGTATTAAAATTGTGGCAGTTATCATGTTACTACCAATATCTATCGGAGAATAAAACTTCATGGTCCTTGTATTGACAAAATTTTTTGTTTATTTTTTCCATGTACGTGAGCAGATAATTTTATACTTAAATTTTATTTTTTATTTTTATTTATTTATTTTTTTATTTTTTTTTGGGGGGGTCTAGAAAATAATGAATAAATAAATTGATAATAATAATAATAATAAAATACCACTCGTAGTAGTAGTAGTAGTAGTAGTAGTAGTAGTAGTAGTAGTAGTAGTAGTAGTAGTAGTAGTAGTAGTAGTAGTAGTAGTAGTAGTAGTAGTAGTAAGGCGGTCCGTGGCGCAGTGGTTAAGGCGCCTGCCACCAATGCTAAAGGTGCGAGGTTCGATTCCGGGTTCCGGCGTTGGATTTTTCTCCTCTAGTAAATGTCACCGTTAATTCGGGCGGACCGTCGGGGGTTCTTTCTCCGGGTACTCCGGCTCTTCCTCCCCCTTCACTTTGGTATCAGTTTCAGCCAACTTAATAAAATTTCAAATACAAAACGATTTCCAGATACCGTCAGTAGCTCGCTTGAGCTTGCCCTTAGCACCACGTGAATGTTCTGTGTTTACGTACAGTGTGTGAGTGAATGCGTGTGATTCACGTGAGCGTGCTTGTTGGGTTCAGTTCGTGGCTACATTCTGCGCATTGAGTTATTATAAATATGAGAAATGCGCCATATAAATACTATGTAATAAATAAATAAATAGTAATCGTGGTAGTAGTAGTTTAGTAGTAGTAGTGGTGGTGGTATTAGTAATAGTAGTAGTAGTAATAATAATAATAATAAAACTCTTTGCAATTTAGCAAAAGGCTTTCAAACTAACACTAGTGAAGAACAGTTTTATGAATATAATCGCCAGCACGTGTATGTTTGAATTTCAAAACAGATGCAAAAGTTTTTTTTTCCACTGGCCAGGCCTGCAGGCAAAATACTGTGACAAATTTACATTTTATGTCCTTGTTGACAAAGATTGTAGCAAATGATTCATTTCATTATGTTCAAATGTCTCTTAATGTCGTCCGGCGAACGATAAATTAAAGCTTTGTTTTAAAGCATGAACTGGTTTAAATTGTTCTGTTTAACTCATTCGAGGCGCCCAGCACCAATAGCTGCGAAAGTGTTGTGTAGCGTTGCCAGAAGCAACGCTATACGACACTTTCGCAGCTATTGATGCGGGTACCTTGAATGAGTTAAGTACGTGTTAAAAAATGATGCTGCATCGACTTCCACTGCACCCCATCTCACACATTATTCCCGTCACACACGCAGCCACCGGTGCTGTTAAAGGCGGAGGGCAGGGGGTCGGGGTGGGGTGGTGGGGGAGGAGGTGGGGTGGGGGGTGGGGAGGTGGGTAGGGACTGGGGGAGTGGGGATGGGGGTGGTGGTGGTTTGGGTTAAGTGGCGATGCCTGCTCTGCTCACACGTTTGGTCTGGGCTGGTAGAATGTACATGATGTATTGGCAAGCAAAAGAAACGCGACATTTTTGGAACCATCGGAAACAATTTTGTATACTCGGAGTAATTTATGTATAAAAAAGGGTGACTCAGATCTCTATAAACAGCGATGTCAAATTCGCCTTTTTTCTTATTTTAAATCCCGACCTTGATATAACGGAAGTCCACTGACATTTTAGAAAAGAAAATCTAGCCATCCCTCCCCCATCAAATTTCATGACATCTTTATTATCAAAAGCCCGCTGTGAGATGGCCTTAGTCACCTGCTCGGTTTAAACCCAACTAACTAACTTATTTTTTAAAGTTTTGCATCGCCTGGGGCACGAAACTTACTAAAGATGTGTACCACGTGTATATCTGGATTCAGATCTAAAGCGGCGCCACGCTGCCTTGTCATCAGTCCAGTCTCGCAACAAACCTCTTTCATCATCAAAAGGCATAGATCCTCATGAGTCTTTGCAGGTTCTTATGCTTCTTTCAACGATGAGTTTCTCTGATCAAGTCAAGCTAGAATCAGATCAGGGTTACATGCACTCTGTTGGTGAAGTTCCTCGAGTCAGACAAATTCTTCGTGATTCATCCTGCGACTGGGCCAGGTGATTAACACGAGCACTCAGGGCGTTTCACGTCGCATCACGTGGATGTGACGTCATGATTCGTATCCCGCGTGCCGGTAGTGACGCCTCTCAGTGTTTCTTAGCACTGGATGACTTCATTTCTCCGTCTGTTGATTCTATATGTGATTTAGATAATCTTTGTCATTTGCAAGAGGCATAGATCCTCATAAACCCCTGCGGTCGCAGTTCTTATGAGAATCTATGCCTCATGTGAATAAGCAGCTTTCGATATGATGATGGGGGGTTGGGGGTGGGGGTGTCCTGAAATCGTGACGCGTGATTGACCTTTAACGGTTCTTGTTATTCATCATTAGCAAATCTTTACCCTCTTGTTTGATAAAACAGTACGGTAAACTTTGGATAGAACAAATCGCTTGGGGCCCACACTTTCTTGTCGTTATATCCCAAGTTTGTTTTAAGCGAAATAAATTGCATAGAGATAGTGTGGTCGGGAAAAGATGTTGTTATAACCGATTAAAAAAAATCCGACCTTGTTATAAACGAAGTCGTATGTAATTGTTGTGAAGCGTCTTCGTGATCTGTGCAAAAAACCAAAAAGAAACAAAACAAAACAAAAAGCCAACTGGTTATTTCGTGAAACGTGCGAAGTGACCAGAGGCTAAGAAAGAGAGAACACACACGCTACTCAACTCATCGACACTCAACGCGTACCCAATGCGCAAAAGGCCACAGGCCGACGTTGGCCCGCGCACGGCCGTACGAGGGCCAACGTCGGCCCGATGGCCTTTGCGCACTGGGTAGCGGGCAACTAGGCACATGATGATGTTGGTCGATATCTCTGGTTGTTTTGCCTGCAGGGGGAGAGGTGTCACCCTCTGATTAGAATGTACGCCGTTTGCAATTGTCAGTAATACAGGGCTGTATGATAATCAGTGGCCTCAAGACAAGTGCTTATATGTATCCGTTCCCGCTACCAGATACGATCTGAGTTTTATGCTAACATGTCTCTTTAACATTCAAAGGAAGCCGTTTCGCAATTTTTAATGTTGTATTGATCAGTCATTCAGTCCCCTAAGCTTACAAGCGGCAAGGATTCTCATAAGCAGCTGCAAATGCAGGGGCTCATGAGAATCTATACCACTTGTGGTAGGCATAAGTCTCGTTTACCTCTATCCGTCTCTCGTCCTGAAGCGGATAACACATGATTAAGATTCAGCTTGATCACGACTATTGAGGAGAATCACAATTTTCAATGAGGAATAAGCATTTCACATGTACAATTTTATTGCCTTTATTAGGCGGCGTTTCTCCTAAAAGCCTTTCATACTTATTCCACTCAGGCCAGTGCGCGATTACATGAAATCATTAATGAGATGCTGGTCATGGTAATTAGCTCCCATACTGGCCCGTAAAGTCTAACCCATAGACTACATACTCGTAGGAACCGGAGTGGGTAGTTGGCCGTCCTGAGTTAATATAGAATAGGGGATGGTGGTGGGGTGGCGAAGTATAAAGTATCCTCCTTTTAATATTTTTTGTTTACTACTTTTGAAAAAATAAAATTACATATTCTGATGATTTCGAGGGTGTCCCTCCCCCCCCCCCCCCAAACACACACACACTTGTTTCACCCCGCCTGCCACCCTCCTCACAAATGTTTGATTTTTGGGAGGCTGGGAAGCAAGTAACATGTCAAGCGCCCCCGCCCCCCCCTCCCTCCCCTCCAGCAAAACACTCCCGATGTTTATTATTATTTTTTTTTTTTAAGCTGAGAGCAACCAATGTCAAGCACGTACCCCCCGATACCCCCCCCCCCCCCCCCCCCCCGGACCGGCCCACGATTATGTGGCATTACCCTTGAATTATCATGGTCAACCAATCTCCTGCTGTAGGGTGCTGGAGCTGAAAGGGTTAATCAAACATCCATCAAACAGTACCCCCCAGATTTATGAGTTGTCCTACATAGAAGACTACCTACGAGTTAGGGGTCAGGTCTACCGTAGGTGGCGACACATTCGTTTCTGGAGTCTGCAGGAACAATGCCATGATTCTTTGCTGCCATGATCGTTCCATCTCCCATTGTAGTGTGTCAGAGCTGAATTGATTGACCACATTTCACTTGGCTCATTTGGCCTGATATCTCACAGCAGACCGGCTGATAGTTCAAGGGTAGTGCTTGAATATCTTGGCGCCTTCCGGCGCCAAGTGATATTCAAGCAGTACCCTTGAACTGTCATGGTCGATCCATCTTCTACTTCTGATACGTCCTTATTTTAGGACGCTCTAAAATCAAGGAGAGTCGGTCTTACATGTGAAGGAGTTAACACACTCAGCCCCGACGCACTACATCAGGAGACGGAGCGACCATGATAATTCAAGGGTGGTGAAGTTAGAATAGCTTGGCGCCATCAGGCACCAAACTAATCTGGCGCTACTGCTGAATTATCATGGTCGCTCCAGCTTCAGGAACTGGTACATAGTCGTTAGGTGACACCTCCAAAATTTGGGACAGGTGGCATTGGGGTTAAATGGGTTAATAAAACAGGCAACCGACTGCCAGTGACCGGACGAACATACCCAGGGAGGTAACTGTGGATTTATTTCACTGCTGTTCCAAGAAGCACGATCAAGTTGTCTACCCTCGCTTACATTACAACAGTTTCACCCATTGTTTCAGCCGGCATATGTAAGACAAAGACAAAGCCTCAAGCCGTCTTCCACGCTCAAAATAGTAAAACAGTTTTCTTTTTATATTGTTCTTTTAAAACTATCAAGACGCATGGACTGGCGCACACATAAAATAGCAAACTAGCCACTGATTATCAAATAAGCGACAACTATGACGACGGCCTAAACAGACAACAACACAGTAATAACATCATCATCAACAACAGCATCACCAACGTACAGTAATTAAAATATAACAACTACGACAAAAACCGTGACAGCAATAACAGTTACACCACCAACAACTGACAAGAGTACAACTGACACCACCGCCGCCGACTGACACTGCTCAGTCATCACCACTGACCAAACACAACTTGAAAAAGGCAACTGATGTATAGCCTTGTGATATTTTATTTTGACCAAACACTCAGCTGCCTTTCAACCCAAAAGTGCAGCAACCGTGCTTAATCACCACCTTGGCCCCTTGCTGGCCTGCACTCACTTCAAGGCCCCACTGAGTTTCAGAACACCGGCCACGTGACAGTTCTTAACATAAACCAGCTTGACGTATGCGGCAGAGTGGTTAGACAAGACAGGCTGTGGAGGCTGTTTAACCCATATCATACTGAGGCTAAAAGCTTCAAATTTGTACACTGCCACATACAAGCTACATTATAGTACTTCAACCGGCTTCAGCCGCGCTTAGAGCTACTTTTAGAATAAGCTCTTAACAAATCTCCTTTACTAATACATGATGATTATTATAATTGTGATATAGACCAATTACTCTAGTTCAAGGGTGGTGCCAGAATAGCTTGGCGCCTAGAGGCGCCAAGCTATTCTGGCCAACTACCCTTGAACTATTTTAGTCAAACTTTGTCATTTTCACACACTGTGTATTCCGAATGATATGGGTTAAGTAAAGCCGGTGGGAGTCTGAGCTAACAAAGCCGGCCGCATGGTCATTTGTTTTCTTTACTATTTCAATTTACCGTTTGGGTGTCGGTAGCGGTTTTAGTCGCGATGATTCCTGCAGAAATCATCGCGAATGAAACCGCTACCTACACCCCGGGTTAAAAGAGCGCCCGGAGTAGAGGCAATCAATCAGTCACAAAGTTAGTTCAGTATTACAGTTTAACGCCGAGTAGGCGGCGACTAAGGCCGTCTCACGGCGGGAACAGTCACAAAGTTCTAGGTCCATTACAGTTAGTCTCCAAACTCGAGTTTGCACTGCCGTGAACCTAAAGGGAGCATGAGCATCGCGCTATTCTACGGCTGTTCTACGCCGCAGTGCCGGGACGGTCGTCGAATCGCACGTGTTGACAGCCACTTAAAGATGGGGGTTTTGTTTTGGGCTCGGTGGTCGCGATTTTATCCGGGCTGCGTAAACATAGCAGCATAGAGGCAACACTAGCCACCAAGATACATACAGTACATTTAGCTTCTCACAAGCCCCCGCACTCTGCGCGGAACTCATGAAGATCTATGCCTCTTGGGGAGTTTTGTCTTTGGTTATGGGCGAACATTGCTAGGCAGTGAATGCCATCCGTCTGATGTAAAAACAAGAATAAATTTATCCTCGTGAAAGTATGCGGTAACGGTGGAATGAATGTTTCTTGATAGGTTTATTTGTCTCTGTGCACATCAGACGGAACAGAGAATCTTCTGCCATACCATCTGACGGCAGTTCCGATGAACCTGGCTAAAGCCGTGTTCTGTCCCCAGCCCTCACCCAAATAATAGCCCTATCCAAGTCCATTTTAGTATAATATTTTTAATTTGTAACCTGCCTTTTAAATTTCTGCCCGTATATGCGCCTCAGCAGATCCAAGTATATTCCGTAGTGAACCCGAATCTGTCTTTAACAGAACGATAGAGCCGGGCGGGAAAGTGTGTTCATTTATATTATGGTCATTGATGTACAGTTACTGAAAAACAAAAGAAACGAGTGAAACTCACTGCAAACCACAATAAGCGCATCTCCCTTCCCCCCCCCCCCCCCCACTCAGCCAGAAAATTAAAATTGTGTGAACTGAAAAAAACAAAACTTTGGCACAGATTCTCATGGGTCACGGTCCTGTAACTTGCATGACGGACTTCTGAGGATCTGTGCCTTTTCTCATCAGTAGAAAGGGCCACTATCACGCTGAATTAGATACACTCACTGATACGCACCTTCTGTCAGTCTGGAATAAACATAGATCCTCATGGCGCTCGCAGATGCGAAAGCTAATGAGAATCATGCCTCTTGCCTGGCTCTATCATTATGCTGGTCCTTACAAGAAGCTACGCGAGCTGATTCACTGCCTTCCATAGTGTAATAGAGGCGTTGACAGCAATTATAAACACACCGCTCTGCTGAAAAAAAGGGGACAGAAACAGAATAACTCGAGCTCACATTCCAATCGAATGAAAATGATTAGGCTTTTTGGAGTCTGAACTAGAACTGTGTCAGTATATAATTATTTTAAATTTGTAACCTGTCTTTTAAATTTCTGAGTTTTCAGAATTATATGTGGCGGTCAGCAGATTCAAGTATATTCCGTAGTGAACCCGACTGTCTTTACCAGAACAAAAGAGGGGGGGGGGGGGGGGAGTCTGTTCATTTATAATATGGTCATTGATGTACGGTTATTAAAAAAACAAAAGAAACGACTGAAACTCACTGCAAACCACAATAGCCCATCTCGCTCCCTTTCGCCCACTCAGCCTGGAAATTAAAATTGTGTGAACTGAAAAAGCAAAACTTAGGCACAGATTCTCATGGGTCACGGTCCTGTAACTTGCGTGGCGAACCCTTGAGGATCTATGCCTTTTCTCCTCTATAGAAAGGACCACTACGAGATACACTCAATGATAAACACCTCCTGTCTGGAATAAACATAGATCCTCATGTCGCCCGCAGATGCGAAAGCAAATGAGAATCCTGCCTCTTGCCTGCCTCTATCATTATGCTGGTCCTTACATACAAGAAGCTGCGCGAGCTAATTCAGTGACTGCCTTCCATAGTGTATTAGGCGCGATGACAGCAATTATAAACAAACCGCTCGGCTGAAAAAAGGGGACCGAAACCGAGAAGAGCGCGAGCTCACATTCCATCGAATCAAAATGATTAGGCTTTTCGGAGTCTGAGTTAGAACTGCATTAGCAGCAATCTCGCAGTTTAGCACAAAACGGTAAGACGGCTAACCCAACTGGAAGGATTCAAACTTACCACTGGCCATTAATCAATCTGACTGGCCGGCAAACTAAAATGCAGCGCCCCCTGCTGGCACCAAAGGTCGGTTAGAAGCAGCCAAGGGGAAACAATCTGGAAGTAACTGCAGTGTAGTTTCCCCTAGACTGATACTAATTACTAAAGTTACAGTGTACACGTGAATAATAAATGTGTGGAACAAAAGAAAAAAAAAAAAAAAAAAAAAAAGAAGACCCCATCACCCACCTGTAGGAGTCAGAACCTGTGCCGAAAACAATACGTTTTGGTGTCATCACATTCAGGTTTGTCAGTAATGAAAGCAAAATCAGCCGGAATCGGCCACATGACCTGGAAGTTCTAACTCGTGTCTCTTCACCGCAAAGTCTCGACACGCGAGCAACTGTCCAACGCTGACGCTTTTTTTTTTTGTTGCTTTAACCCATTTAGCCCTAACGCCCTACAGCAGGAGATAGATTGACCATGATAATTCAAGAGTAGTGCCAGATGAGCTTGAAGGCGCCAAGCTCATCTGGCACTACTCTTGAATTTTCATGGTCGAGACATCTCCTGCAACTGGTGCCGTACAGTCGTTTGATGACACCTCCAAACTTTAGGAAACGCGGCCGTGCGGTTAAATGGGTTAAAGTTAAACGGATAATAGAACGGCGTCGAACACATTGTAGCATTCAGTTCAGTTCTAGTTTTCATCATACCATAATTATGAGGTACATGTATTGATGCGCCACGACCAAAACGTTTCTAACAAAGCAGCGACCCCGAGCGCTATACCATAGTATGCGCTCGCACTACGAGCTACGACCAGTCACTGGGGTTGAACTTGCGCTTCTAATAGCTTTTGACAGCCGGTCTATTGGCTTTGGAAAAAAAAAAAAAAAAAAGAAGAGGAAGAAGGGGAAAAAACAAAACAAAATGAAACCGAAAACAAAAAACAACAACAAACAAAAAAACCCCAAAACAACAAGACACAGAAAAAAACACCTTTGGAGGACAAATGGACAAATGCAAATTGTTCTTCGTTTTGAGGGAGTGGGTAGGGGTGGGGTAGAGGGGGGGGGGGGGGTCTTTATTTTTATTCCTATTTGTCTATTCATTTTTCTCCTTTTTTGCGCGTGTTTTTTTCAGGTTGACAAACAGAAAAATGTGCTGACAGTGCATTTTCTTCTGATTAATTTATGATGTAAACTACAAACATCAGGAACAAGTTCCACGTGCAGTTAATGAACGCAAAGGCTTAGGCAGACGCGAACGGACATTGTGTTACCACTCTTTGTTTTTTTCAATTGCAGCCAAATTTCTATTTCATGATGATGTTGGGGGATTAACTCTTAGTTGAATTCAGACCGGAAGTTCAATATATTCAATTAATTTTACGCCGCGCAGGAAACGGCTTGGATAAAAATTACCTGTTTAGAAATTAACCACAGCGACAACAATAGTAACAACATTAACCCCTTCACTGCCGAAAAAACGGAACACAATGCAGCGGCAAGAGACATAAATCCTCATGAGTCCAGCAATCGCGAGGGCTCATGACGATCTATGTCTCTTTCCAAGACCAATTTGTATCTATGTCCATACATTCAGTGGCAGGGAAAGGGTTACGAAACACGATACCAACTGAAACAATGTCAACTGACAATACCGAAGACGACGACCAAAAAACCCCAAAGAAAACAGTAACACACCCACCACCCCCAACAAGGGAAATATCACCGCCGCGTCCGCCAACAGCACCATCATCAACAACAAGATGGAAGTGAACAGCAATCTGATATTTTACTTTGGCAAAACGGACTTCAACCCACAAGTGCAGACTCTGTAGCAATCTTGCAGCACCTGCCTACAGCCTTCACCCCTTGCTGACCTGCGCTCACTTCAAGGCCGTTGAACACATGGCAAATATTATTTGAAAAACCTAGAATAAACAAAAAGAAGTTTTAAAATATCGCCGCATCAAAGACGAATAATATTGTTATGTTATGTTATGTTATGCAATGTTGTGTTATGTTACTTGTTGATATTGTAGTATAGTATATTATATTTACATCATAATTATGTTACATAATATTATTACATGTTATATTATATTATATTATATTATATTATATTATATTATATTATATTATATTATATTATATTATATTATATTATATTATATTATATTATATTATATTATATTTACATCATAATTATATTATACATGTGCATTATGTTTGATGGCAGGGCCCACCTGATACTATTGCGCCGGCAGATTTTCCATCAATGGCGACAGCGTTACATCCAGTCAAGACGTAACCAGCGTCACACTCCACATGCGCTGCGTCACCAACAAGATGGCCGCTTGGAGATGACGTCACGGTGACGCAGGATAGACGAGGAGCAGTGCAGCAAGCCCCGTACACATATACACCTATTAACGTAAACAATTTACCCCGTAAATGTGGAAAGATTGAAGGCGAATTAGGAAAAGACTCAAGACGTGCCCCTTCCGGATAAGCGGCTTTATGCCGCGCATCCGAATGCAGCACGTCCCGAATGAGTTAACTCATTCAGTCCCGACACACCACAGCAAGATATGGGTCGACCATTATAGTTCAAGGGAGGTGCCAGAATAGCTTGGCGCCTATAGGCGCCAAGCTATTTTGGTACCACCCTTGAACTATCATGGTCGATCTGTCTCCTAAATCGTAATGCAGTCAGAATGTGGGTATTTGATACCTGAGACACAATGAGTTAAGGAATTCAGATCTTTAACAAATTTCACCGCAACAACAGACATAATACATTATGTAATTTCTGTTTAATTTCAGTAAATGTATGATGTCAGTACAGACTTTTTGTACTTTTCTGATGACTGCATTGCATTGACCAGTCAGCAAAACGTCTTACAATATTTGCGATTCCCCCCCCCCCACCCCCCCCCCCAGATGTATCAGTTGACAATATACCGGAAGTGGACTGTTACCTGCCAGCGGATCTGAGTTGACGCCCTCGCAGAAAGTGTCGGTTGCCATGACACCGCCCACGCCGCTGTGGAAATTCCAGGCTGAGCAACCTGTAGAGAGCGGACTGAGACTGGTAATGCCTAGTATTTCTTGTACGTCCAGATCCAAGAGGTTCACATTACAGAATATTCCGCATATTAATGATTTTCTACATTTATATCACAGAAGATGGTCAGGCCATGGCGGTTCAAGGGTAGTGCCAGATTAGCTTGGCGACTGCCAGGCACTTCACTTGAACAAAAATGTTCAAACTATAATGCAAAGTTAGCGCTTGCTTTGAAAGTAAACGTTAGTCCACCGACAAAAGATCACACACCAATGATTTGAAATTTCGTTTTAAATGTCAAACGTATGTGAGACAGAAACAAAGTAAAATTCATTATTGTGTCTATCTTCGCCTGTGGATTTGACGGTCTACCGGCCACTATGAAGCCCTAAGATTAAAAAAAAAAATTAAATCACGATTGAAGACTTCTATTGTCTCAAGAAGGTTATTTTTTTGACAGCCTACTGGAGAATAAAACAAAGATAAACCATTATTAATAAGTATAAGCATACAAATATAATGTAAAAATAACAACAGACAAGTATAAACACGTTACATTTAACAAATAGTGTAAGGCAGTTTAACCCATTCAGCCCTGACGCACTACAGCAGAAGATGGGTCGACCATGATAATTCAAGGGTAGTGCCAGATTAGTTTGGCGCCTGTCAGCGCCAAGCTAATCTGGCACAACCCTTGAATTATCATGGTCGATCCATCTCCTGCAACTGGTGCATAGTCATTAGATGACGCCTCTAAAATTTGGAAATACGGCCGTCGGGCTGAATGAGTTAAATATCACATCCGTTACACGACAAACAAAAGTATGAAACAGGAAGAAAAAAAAAAAGAAGCCCGAATTACTGTAAATACAGTAAACTCAGGATTTAACGAATCACCTGGGGATCCAGTTTTTATTTTTGTTATATCCGAAGTTTGTTATAAGCGAAGTAATTTACGAAGAAAGGTTGCTGTAGGGACCTTACAAAATGTGTTGTCATATCCGACCTCTGTTATGTCGGACCTTGTTATAAGCGGAATAGACTGTATCATGACCTGATCATGGGCAAACAAGTAGAAGCAACGTACCAAGAGTTTGTTCATGTTCAGCACAGCCCATGGTGAGGTGAACGCCTGTTCCATTGTTGGATGGGCCTTCTCCACGGTAAGTACAACTGAGGTCGCGGGCCTGACAGCATACTGCTATGGCTTGAACACCTAGCCACCGGAAATGCAGTGCACGCGCTCAGAGTGTCGTTTGCGTGAAACGTGACACACGTTCTTTGAGATTAGAGACAGTTTGTATGAAACTGTAACTTGAAAAGCACGTAGTATGTAAAATATGGCATGCCTCAATTCTGAATTGTGTCGTGAATTGTATATCATGAACTATTTTTAAAGTGATCCCTCCCCAGGAAGAAAAAGGTCGTCGGGTCGATGTAGGCCTTAGCTGACTCGCGCACTCATGCCTACATCGGCCCGATGTCGTATTGCACACATCACCCTGCCCACCAGGCTCCTCCCTCTCACCACGCATCCCCGCCCCGCCCCGCCCACCCACCCCCGCTCCCCCCCCCCCGCCCACCCTCCCCCTCCCAGCGCCTCCCCGGCCACCTCCCGCTCACCAAGTCCACCACCCCCCTCCCCGCCCCCATCTCAAAACTATCCAAAGAAATACGTATAGTTAGGGATACAACGTGGCAATGTCCTATTTTAAAACTGTGAGAATCGTGTCTAGGGCCATGACTAGTTTGCTGTAGACATTGAAAAAAATGACTAACCCATGGTGCTGTGGAACCCGTCCACCGCTACGCACGCTGGCTGTCCGGACTCCATGATGATTTGTTCTCCGTCCCTTCTCCAGTCGTGATTCTGCAACCAGTTTTACCGTTTAGCTATATACACTTTCTTCTTTTTCCCCTTCTCTCGGTGTAGAGTAGGGCTCCTGCAGAAGTGTCATGACTCTGAGTGTCATGGAGACATCAAAACAATTGCAACGCTTATCTTAACTGGCTACAGTCTGTACTGATTAAACATCAACATACAATTGCAACTGATAGAGATTTGTAAAAAAGAATGCTGTATCTAACTGAACTGTGTGGTTTATTTAACCCATAGATCCTGAGGCTGATTTTGTAACATTTGCTTATTGTCCTATGGATGATACTTTACAGATTAGGAGATAGATAAAATGTTTCAGTTCAGTGGTGGTGCCAGAATAGCTTGGAGTCTCAGGCGCCAAACTATTCTGGCAACACCCTTGAATTATCAGTCACATTTATTTCAAGGAATGTGTGTATCAGAATGAAAAAAAAAGGTTAAACAAAACTGTATGCTAGAACCTTCAAAATGCTGGAGCAACCAGTCAGAACTTCTCCTGGGTGGCACGTTACTTGCGCGCGTTCATCATCGCCAGCGACCGACATCCGGGACCTGCGGAGCGTGCAAGTCAGCTCTGACGTCCCAGCGGATGACGTAGCCTGACCTAGCACATGCGCTCCTGAGGCAGGAGTAGTGGCCGCGACAAGAGGAGCTAGGGTTGAACCTGTGGTGGTGGTGACTACTGGACCTAGTGGCTCTGGAAAAAAAAAAAAAACAACATGAATTTAGGGAAAAGTTGAACATTTTGATTTGTGGAGGGAGAGGGATGAGAGGGGGGAGGGGGGAGGGGGTGGGGGTTACGGGAGGGGGAGGGGGAGGGAGGAAAAGACAGAATCAGCTTTCAAAGGCATACCATCTATTTACTGCCAGACAGAATCAGATTTCAAAGGCATACCATCTATTTACTGCCAGACAGAATCAGATTTCAAAGGCATACCATCTATTTACTGCCAGCGTGAGTTGTGGATGTGAAGGTGAAACGGGGCGGGATCAATCACTCAATGTGACAAACATTTCAACTAGTTTTCATTTTCGTTGTTTTATTATTTATTTCCATCAGTTTTTTTCCTTCTTCTTCAACTTCTTTTGTGTGCACTTGGCTTCCAGGACTGTACGATTCCTTGTACCTTCAAGCTTCTTTTTCACCATCGTGTGACAAGGTTTTAACCCTTTGGATGTCTGTAGCGGTTTTTGCCGCTATGATTTCTACAGGAATCGTCGCGACAAAAAACCTTAACACAACCAAAGGGTTAAATGCAGTAAATGTTGTAGCAATAGACTTTGACTGGAAAATCTTCTACAAACAGCTTCGCTTATTTTCAGATATCGTTGCATAATACACGATTGTTTCACTTACTTTCATCTCCAGTTAATGTAATGTCGACCGTATTTCCGCTTTCCGTCAGAGTGAATGACGTTCTCTTGATGGGCGCACCGTTTTGCAATATGGTGACGTCATACTCTCCCTTGAATCCCCGGATGTCAACGTTTGTACCGGAAGCCAAGGATCTGGTGACATGCGTACTCCACTCCTCCTTGATAAGGTGCGCTACTCGCGTACCAGCTGCGTTCATCTTGAAAATGGAGAAACGACTATGCTCTATAGTATATTCACACATATACGTGAATTCAAGAAGCAAGAATTTTATGTAGAAAGAGAAATTTTCATTATATTACAATCAAAGAGTTACAAAAGAAACTGTGATAGTTTCGTTGACACAATTCATGGCTACTTCACTGATGGGTTAACCCCTAGACTGCTACTGACGATACCGTCGGGTGGACAAAACGCGAAGTTACGAGTCTTTACACCAAGCGGTATCGTCAACCCGCAGCAGCCCAGTGGTTAATCCACACAGGTCTCAGTGCACAAAGGCCATCGGGCCGAAATCGGTCGCGTGGGCCCGCGCACGAACGTGCGCGGGCGCACTACGGCCGACTTCCGCCCGATAGCCTTTTGCGTACCGGAACCGTACCGTAAAAGTAAATCCATCAACAAGGGCGGCAAAGGGCGACTTGTTGTGATGGTCCCAGAAGCCCCAGAGCACGATGCCCTGCACGCTAGGGTGGGAGAAGTACAGGCGGTACGCGTTCTCGTAGTAGTCGGCCCTCAGGTTCGCGTCCTGCTCCAGAAGGTCCAGCTCGGTCACGAACAGCGGCAGGCCGGACTGGGCCAGGTGGTCAAGTCTCAGCTGCAAGCGGAAACGGTAGGATGAGAAGAAATTATGGGAACAGAAGAAAGAGAAGAGAGGAGAAAAGGAAATAGTGAGATTTGGTTTGCAACGAACGACTACCAGCAACGAACGAGAGCGGCGAAATCAGCGTAGACAGCACTCCAAACATCTCCAAGAGGCACAGATCCTCATGAGCCCTCCGGGCTCATGAGGGCCTGTGCCTCTTGGAGATGTTTGGAGTGTTGTCTATGGTACGAGCTTGTTATACGCCCTGACTTCGCTCTCGTTCGTTATTGGTAGTCGTTCGTTGCAAACGCAACCTCACTAGTGGCCCATGAGGTAGGCCATGACTGGACGAGGTGAGGCGAAGGGAGGAGACAAGACAAGACAAGACGAGACAAAGGAAGGCAAGGCAAGGCAACACAAAGCAAGGCAAGGCAAGGCAAGGCAAGGCAAGGCACGACATTGCCTCGGAATGAGAGCACTGAAAGCATTCATAAGAACGTGGACAAAAGTTTAAAAACCAACATTTTCTTCGACACACTGTTTTCTATGTAAAATTATTCCGTTTTTAATAAATTTCCGATATAACACAAAAACGGTGGGTCATTTGGGTATATTTTTGTGAAATAAAAATACAGAGGAACTAGAGTTCTTTGTGTGTTAAATTGGAAGTTGGTTATACCTTCATGATTGTGGGATCAGGAACAACGTTCTCCTGGAAATGACTCTGAACGCCCAAAGCCTGGAGTGGAACCCTGTCCGACAAGAACCTCTTTGCCTGCTGTAGGTACGCCTGCAATGGATTGGAAATGACATTTTAAAACGGAAAAAGCTGGAGAGTCAAATAGCAGGTAATAATGTAAGTAAGCATGCACAAGAATTAAAAAACCCCGAACGAACCAAGCAGCAAGCCAACTGACTACTGTAAAGTAAAACAAACAAACAGCGTGTTAAAAATGCGCTAACTTGGATTCATTGACTAGACATGGTACGTTTGGTCGATCGTCAAGGTGCCCTTGGGTAGATGCCATTTGAGAGTCAGCTGACTTAACCCGTATCATACTGAGGCTAAAAGCTTCAAATCTGTACACTGCCACATGCTAGCTACATTATTGTATTTACAGATAAGGATATAGACCAATGGCTTTAGTTCAAGGGTGGTGCCAGAATAGTTAGGCGCCTACAGGCGCCAAGCTATTCTGGCACTATCCTTGAGCTATTTTAGTCAAACGTATTTCACACACTTGTGTATTCCGAATAATAAGGGTTAAGATTGTTTCCGAGTTGGGAGGAAAGTTTACAGAGACTGAAACTAACGTCATTAGAACTTAAATATAGTGACTAGAACAGCTTTATCTATTTGACTGCTACTCACGACACTGTTCGGCGGAAAAGATGAGTGACCACGCGTCTATTCTGCCGAATCGGTATCACCAGTAGCAGGAGAGGGGTTAACCCATTCAGCCCTGACGCACTACAGCAGGAGATGGGTCGACCATGATAATTCAAGGGTAGTGCCAGATTAGCTTGTCGCCTACAGGCGCCAAGCTAATCTGGCACTACCCTTGAATTATCATGGTCGATCCATCTCCTGCAACAGGTGCATAGTCGTTAGATGACGCCTCCAAAATTTGGGAAATACGTGCGTCGGGCTGAATGAGTTAAACAATACACGCTCCTCCATTAACACCTTCACCGCTAATGTATGCTGATTGTGTTTGAGAAATCATTGTGACTTCAACGTCCAAGGAATTGCAAAATAACATATATGGAAACAAATCAGTTTCAGCAAGAGGCATAGATCCTCATGAGCTCCCGCAATTGCGGGGGCTCATGAAGATCTATACCTCTTGCAGTTTGGTGGTGTTCATTTTTTTCTGGCAGTGAAGGGAGTAAAACACAGAATGAAGCAATACGCTAGTGTTGGCACAAAATACAACTACACCATTAAACTAAAATACAACTACCACCACCAGCAGCAACTCACATCTGTCGAGTCCCCACCGGCCACAACCGAGAAGTCATTGAGCATGAGTGTGGGCACCGGGTCCAGTTGCTGGACCTCCCGATACAGGTGCTCGCTGTACGCAGGGTCATGCAACTGTTCCTCGAACCACTGGCCGTGAACCAGCTCGTTCATTATGTCCCAGTGGATCAGCCTGCATACGTATTACATCGCAGCAGTAGTCAACTAAACGTACCCAAGCAAGGTGGCAAAGTTGTGGTAAGATGTGCAATGAGCGTTTTCTGTGTCGCAAAAATGTGGTCATCACCCATTTTTTTCTGCAAGAGGCAAAGAACCTCCAGAGGCCCCTCCCTTCCCCAGATGCGGGGGTCTCATGAGGTTCTTTGCATCTTCCTGTACTTATTCATATTCATGTTCCTTGGATTGATGGGATTTATCGGTGCTGAAAAGACCGCAGACGAGTTCCACGCTTTGCGAAGACCATGACGGAAAACCTCGTGATCGCGTTCTTGGACACCATTGGTCTGGCCGAGCAATTTATCGAGTACAGATGAAGGCTGTTAGCATGGCGTGATGTGCTCCATGCCCAACCGACTCTCCTCGCTCTGGCTCACTGACGACATAGCTGAGGCCAAGCGTGAGCGCCGACGAGCGGAACGCCGCTGACACACATCCGACCTCACTGTTCACAGACAGATCTTCCAAACCACCAGAACCAATGTCTGCAGAATGATCTCCGACTCAAAACGTAAACACCTTCAAAACAAAATCCTGGAATCCACTTCTTCCAAAACCCTCTATGCTACCATGAACACACTCCTAGGCACTTCTAAAGACTCTCCTCTCCCCAACACACACAGCAAAGAAGAACTCCCGTCCGCCTTTTTCACCTACTTTTCTGACAAAATCCAAACTCTGCGCAACACACTCGATACTCTGCCTTTACCGCTTCGCCCCCCCCCCCCTTTTCCGGCACTCCCCTCTCGTTCTTCAGCCCTGTCTCTCAGGATGAAGTTCTCAAGACCATAAAGTCTATGCCTTTCAAAACCTGCGAAATAGACCCTCTCCAAGCTTCTCTCTACCGGGACGGCCTTCTAAAACCTTTGCCCTTCATTACCAACATCATCAACACATCTCTAGAGAATGGCTCTGCTGTCCCCATATCTTCAAGTCCGCCATCGTCCGTCCTCTCCTAAAAAAACACAACCTCGACCCGAACGAACTCAAGAACTATCGCCCAGTCTCCAATCTCTCTTTCATGTCCAAGCTTCTTGAGAAAGTTGTTCTCAACCAGCTCAACCTCCGCCTCGCCGACAACAATCTCCTCAGTCCCTTCCAGTCTACCTATCGCAAACATCACAGCACTGAAACAGCACTTCTACATATCCTAAACGATCTGCTCCTCTCCACCGACTCGGGCAACATCTCCCTTCTTACGCTGCTCGATCTCTCTGCCGCCTTCGACACTATAGATCACTCTATCCTCCTCCACCGCCTTCACCACTCCTTTGGCATCCCTGACTCTGCTCACTCCTGGTTTCTCTCCTACCTCTCCGACAGACAGCAGTCCGTCACCATCGACGGCGTCTCCTCTAACCCAGTCAGGCTCTCCGGCTGAGTTCCACAGGGCTCCGTCCTGGGCCAGGTCCTTTTCACACTCTACACCTCTCCCCTGTCCAACATCATCCAGTCTCATCACATACACCACCACCTCTACGCTGACGACACAACTACTAGACAAAGACAAACCGACAAAACTCCGTCACTACTGACTCACACTCACTACTGGCTGCTACGAAGATGTGAAAAACTGGATGACAGCAAACAAACTTAAACTGAAGGACGACAAAACGGAAGCCATGCTGGTAGGCACTCGCCAGAAACTCTCCCAGCTCTCTCCCTCTCTCCATCTTCAACTCGACAGCACCCCCATCCCCCTCTCTGACCCGGCCAAGAACATCGGCGTTATCCTCGATTCCTCTCTTTCCATGACCAGCTTTGTCTCCTCCACGGCCCAGGCATGCTATTTCCACCTCCGTCGCATCAGTCAGATCAGAATATACCTCACCACCGAAGCTGCCACCAAACTTACTGTCTCTCTCATCTTATCTCGCATTGACTATTGCAACCCTCTCACGCGTCCAGAACAATGCTGCCCGCCTCGTCCTCAGAAAGAAGAAATCCGACCACATCACTCCCCCGCTCAAACTACTTCACTGGCGCCCCATCCCCCAACGCATCCAATACAAGATTCTGTTTCTCTGCTACAAATCCCTTAACAACTACGCTCCTGCCTATCTCTCCAACTTACTTCACCCCTACACTCCTTCCCGCTCCCTCCGCTCCACCTCTCTCCGCCTCCACATCCCCCGCACCAAACTCAGCACTTTCGGCCACCGCTTTTTCTCCGTCTACGGTCCATCCACCTGGAACACTCTCACACTCTCTCTCCGTCAGAGACACTCTCTCTCCTCCTTCCAGTCCGCCCTCAAAACTCACCTATTTCAAAAATTCTAGCACTATAACATCACAACACTCCCCACCCCAAGCTGACTGTTGTAATGTATTTGTGGTACGTGAGTCATTGTCAAAAGCGTGCGCATGTGCGCGAGCTGTGAGTGCGCGCTTAGAGTTATAATTATTATAAGATAAGCGCATTATCAATACCGTAATTATTATTATTATTATTATTATTATTATTATTATTATTATTATTATTATTATTATTATTATTATTATTATATGGCTTATGTTCCGCAGGTGTGTTTGGATAAAACAAGCACTTCCAGGTCACGCATCGTGTAGTCGTTTGTTTGGAGTAGCCCGCTGTGCATGCATGAAATCCATCAGAAGCGGAACTCTATGAACAGCAGTCTATTGCCATGTTTTCAATAATATAAGTTTGCGTCCACTGGCAGTAAAGGGGTTGACAGAGAAGGTAAAGTTGTGTCTGGAATAGCCAGTAATACAGGAAAGAACGCCGTTCTGCCGTATATCAGTGCAACCACTGCCTTATTTACCTATTTAACCCGCACGCACTACAGCAGGAGATGGATTGACCATGTAGTGTCAAATTAGCTTGGCGCCGTCAGGGTAATCTGGCACTACCTTTGAATTATCATGGTCGATCCACCTTCGGTAACTGTCGTTAGGTGACAGCTACATAGTTTTTTAAATGCGACCTTGAGGTTAAATGGATTAAAATCACACACTCGAAATACCTACTGGCCCTTTGTGATGTTGACCATGTACTTGAGACGTTCCTCTACAGTAGCGTTCAGCTGGTTAACTGAGAGCTGGTGAACCCAGTCCGGGAGGTTCTTCTCGAAACCCCAGAACATGTTGTGGCCACGTACTGCCAACCTGCGACAGAATACACAATAACCCTTTGGCTGTCGGTAGCGCTTTTGTCGAGGTGATTATCACAGGCATATAAGAATCTACTGGAAAAAATATGATTCCGAAAGCTAAAGGGTTAAATTATGTGTCTTTGATGATAGACACGAGGGGCTTTTTAGATAATTTGAGACCAATGTTTTGTCTCTCTGGCGAAAAGAAAGAAAGTCTACACTCACCCGTGCGACTTTAGTTCGTGCGTAGCGGCCAAACACTCTGTGAAGTCTGGGTGTCCCTGAAAGTTAAAGAACCAAGCGCTGGATTTGCGAACATTTAAAATTTAATTGATGTTTACACTTTTCTTTAACACTTTTAGCCCTTTGTCTGTCGGTAGCAGCTTTTGTCGCGATGATTCCTGCTGCCGACAGCCTAAGGGCTGGGACAGCAATGTGCCATGCGGTGACGGAGCAGGAAATAGGGGTGGGGGAGGTGGGTGGGTGGGGTGGGGGGAAGAAGAAGCAAAAGATCCTTGGGCCGTTGTGAGATTGAGCAGCTTTGGCTTACACGTAGTTTTCTTTCCCGAGTCATACCTCACCTGCGTGCCTCTGTCGAACTTCCATTTAAAGCTTTGCAGCGTGGCAACGTTGAACAGGTCATACACAATGTCCTGGTAACCCTTGTACTGTCCAGTCTTGTCCAGTATATAATCGTCCCTGACAAGGCTTCCAAACAGGAACTCGTGTTTCTTGTGGTCCACCTATAACACGATATAAATCTCGATGTACTACCTATAATCTCTTCAATGACTCCCATCTCCTGTATTGAGTAGATAATGCAGGTGTACGAAACTGAAGTCTACATTAGAATGTTTGAAACGGTTTACCTTGACTTCAAGGTTGCTCGGTGCCATGCCACTCGGGAGATGCACTCTGTGACCGACAACAGATGAGAACAATTTCATTTCATCGTCCATTTTCCAACACAAGCTAAACACCACAACTGAAATATGGAACCATCCAAAGCCACACCTGTCTGTCTATCAGGCCTGGGTTACAAATTACCTAAACTTCACGAAGAAAGAAAACCAACCGTTTATGGTAGATACATTTGGGAGTACGCCACAAGTACACTTCTATTCAATACTCTTATTCCCCGAGAGGGTCTATCTGGGGAATTTTCCCGCAAATGGTCTGGTAGTATACACAAAGGACACCACTGACCAGAAACTAAGGTAAAGAAAAATGTGTCCTGTGACACTCGCATTACACACACCAAATAATCTCCTCGCGAACAATGTTCCAATATCCCGCTAGTACCCCATTACTTAACCCCTGTTAGACTAACCTCACATGAATGTCCCCTTTCCGTAGTCTCTCTATGCGAGCGTCTGCACCCGCCTTCCAGCTGACGTCCTCATTCACCTCCATCAGCGACACGTCATCGAGCAAGAAGTCAACACCGGCGTCAGGTCCTTGGAAGTGCATCTGGGCCGACTGGATTGCTGGGTGGTGCGTGGGAAAAGATTAAGATACATAAAGATGAAATGGAGAACAAATACATACTCCTTAATTTTACATATAGAGGATGTACACATGACTATTCGGGGCTACTATGACGGTACAAGATTAGTCTTACTGTAAGTCGGCGTCTGGAAGTGTCCGATGAGAGAAAACCAGCCGTCTACGGATCGCACGCTGGAGTGGTACAGGATCCGCGGTTGATCCTGCTGACCCCCTCCTGTGTACATAATGACAACAACAACAACAATAATAATAATAATAATAATAATAATAATAATAATAATAATAATAATAATAATAATAATAATAATAATAATAATAATAATAATAATAATAATAATAATAATAATAAAATGCTGTAGATAATGTAATGATAATAATAAATATAATAATAATGCAGAGCAAACCGTCAGAATAATGGGTCAAGAACGTTTTACGCACAAGCAAGCATCAACGGCATTTTATGAGACAGATCAACCATGATGGTTCAAGAGTGGTGCCAGATTAGTTTGACGCCTTAGGGCGTCAAGGTATTCTGACACCAACCTAGAACTATCGTGGTACATGGTCGATCCATTATTTTTGTGTAATGTGTTAGAACTAAAGTTGGATAACAGAGCAAATTTTGCGTTACCGTGGCCGTTTGTGTAGGCGATTTTCACAACGTATTCTTGGAACATGTTGCTGGCAACATCGTTTAGCTGTTTGACATAAGCCTGGATTTTGTATCGTGTATTGGATTTGACACTGACAGCGTGGAAAGGCCCGTGACTGGTGCTTCTTCTATAACACAGTAGAGAACAAGAACTAAACTGAGTTTTCTTTTGTGTGTCAAAGTTACTTCTGATACCCCGTCTAGACTTGTAAGGTCTAAAATCACAGAACAGAGCGAATTTATACAGACAGGAAGATGCGAAAAGAAAATCAAGAAAACAATTGATTAATTTTATTTTTTTGTCATTTTCAGATCTCGGCAATTTGTGAAAAAGTGTCATATCTAAAACACATATAAACTCAAATGAAAACGGTCCTTTATCATCCTCAGCAAGGGGACGTACCTTCCGGACACTTTCATCGCTGCGTCTCCACCATGTCTGTCAGACGTTGTAAGAGCCATGTTGAAACCGTTCCCGAACCATTCATGACCCAACGGGGATTCGAATCCGCCATTACTAACAAGCTCTTGGCCGTGAGCAACGATCGCTAGTACTGAAAACAAAAGGAACAATACGCCGACCATCTTGCCAAATGTTTTGAAGTCGTCAGTTTGATTTTGTGTTCACGCAGTCACAGCGAGCTAGCTTATCTAAGTAGTGTCTGATTTCTGTGCCAAGCTTTGTCTATCAGTCGTACGTAGATAAAGTCAGTTTAACCCTTTCAGTGCAGAGACAAAGCGCGCACTGCCGACAGACAACTGCAGGAGACATAGACGCACATGAGCCCCCGCAATTGCGGGGGCTCATGAGCGTCTATGTCTCTTGCAGATTCCGTTCAGACCAACGTTCCTCACGCGGACGGTGATCGGATTTTCAGGCTGTACTGATTTCAGAGGTATCAGTGGCGGTCCTTGGCAGCGAAAGGTTGAACCTATTAATATTATATCGAGCTCTCTCCGTCTCACTGCCCATTACAGACATAAAACTGGAATGATTATTTGCTTCTCATTTTACCACGCTAAGCAGGCACTACCTCTTAATCTTTCACAGTCAGTCCATCTCGATCATTTCAGGGTTGATATGATCATAGGGTATACAGATGGTTCGACATTGACTTGTCCGGATGCCAGAGAGATAAGAAATACCATTCAGCTTTAAAAATCTAGACGCATTTTCGGTTATTCCTGAATGTAGAGACATTCGTCTTCCAAAGTTAAATGCCTAATAGACCTACTTCGGAATTCCGCGCCTACTCTCTAACCACATGATTTAGAGAGTTAACTCCCATGTTACTGGGATCAAAATGGTGGAGAAGAAAGCATGGCGATTGAGCGAGCTACAAAGGTTTTTGCAAGAAAGAGGAGTTTGTGTTGGCCAAAGCAGAAAAGCAGAGCTTTTTGATCTCGTACAAAGGGCTCTTGACATTGGACTACCCGTTGATCCCGAGTGCTGTGCTGAAGATCGGGTAGAAGTGATCGGAGCAAAGCTCAAAGATGGGAACATCGAACTGTCGAACCCTGCTTTGTTATCTGGGACTACAGACCTGAATATTTTGCCAGAGTTCTCTATATTCGACATCTGTACATATTTACTAAATCAGAACATGAACTTATCAGCCATAAGGGACTACAGACGATCAGAAGCCTATAGCCTGATGCAAGATGGTTATGTGAACAGCTTGGAAACAATCCAAATGACTGATGGCTATTTCGCAGTGAAGGCCTCAGTCAAACCAAGGACAAGAGACAGGGATCCTGTTACCAAAGCCCCATTTTATTTTACATGGTCTATCCTCACAAAAGTGGATGTTGACACGAGAAGCTGCATTTTATCTGCATTTTGCACCTGCAAAGGGGGTGGGGGGGTGAGTCAATTATTTTTAAAAATAATTCATGTAGTGTATTTTTACGGATACTAGTCTATGCAAGCAACCGGTCCGTTACTTTTAATTTTTTTTGTTTCACTTGTTCGTTTGTGTTAAATCGGATCGTGGCAGAAAATAACAAAAAATGATGGGTCTTGCTATTCTACACTAGAGGCTCCTCTACTACTACACAACTAGTAGTATGTTGTGTAGATTCAAGATGGTATTGATCGTGCTGGTAAAATCTATACATGTATCACAGTATTGTATGGTATTTATTTTAAAAACCTTTTACCCTCATGTTAAATCTTAATGAGGGTCACCGGACCCATGGCAACGGTTTCCGTGCCTACCAATTCTGAGTACTTTTTGTGCTCTTAGTAAGTACTGTGTGTTTTGTTGCGCAATTTAAATAAGTACATGCACGTGTTCATGTGATATATGAAATTTTACTCCAATGCAGCGTTCAGGATATCTGCTGTCTGTTTTGCATTCTCCCCAAGCGCAACGTTTGACTGAAGGCATTTTGTTAAAAATGGCATTGTGCGTTCCCTGTAACAGGGGAGTTAACTCTCGAAATCATGGGGTTAGAGAGTAGCATCGGAATTCCGGATAATGTCCATTGGTAATCAGTTAGGTTCTTATCTTGTACCTGGGCAACAGGTGTGGTCTCATCTGGTAAATACCACTAAACAGCAAGAGGCAATGATCCTCACGAGCTACCTCCCCCCTCCCCCCGCAGTGCGGGGGGAGGGGTTGGGGAGGGGGAGGCTCATGCGAACTTATGCCTATTGTTGACAATCTTTAGCTTTGGCTGCAAACGACTGTAATCGCTGATTGTTAGTGAAGTTTCGTTTGCAAAGATCGTCTCCCTTCAACGAAAACGACCGAAAGTCACGGCGATTAGGAAGCTTCTTCCAGGAGCATAAACAACACTCCAAAAAACTCCAAGAAGCATAGATTCTCATGAGCCCGGAGGTGTCATGAGGATCTATGCCTCTTGGAGATGTTGGGTGATGTCTATGCTTATGGTACAAATTGGTTATCCGCCGTGATTTCGTCCTCGTACCTTGTTAGGAGCCGTTCGTGAAAACAAAGCCTCACTATTATACTCCATAAGCTAGGAAGATCTACTGTGCACCCCCCCCCCCCCAAGTACTCAATAAGATGGGTTTCAAAGTGTTCCTTAGTATGTCCTGAGATGTTTAAGCCATGTTCCCCGAAAATCCTTAGGAACACAGCAGAGATATAGCCGACGGCGCACGGGTACCCCCATTCACGCTCTTCGCAGGTGCTAAAATGAGGTTGAGAAACATTTTCCTTTAAATAGATCAGAATTCATTCCAGAAGCCCAGATCAGGCAATATTATGTTAAGGCACACCTTTTGCATCCTCTGCAAAAAACAGAATTAAAAAATATTGAATCTCTGGCTCACAGTGAAGGTATTTGTGCACCCAGTAAACGACCATTTCCGCGAAATCGCAAAAATAAGACAAAAATAATGTGTCAGATGCCTTCAGACATTGTCTATAGCACCGACAGTCCATTTTCAGGTTTACATCATTAAAACAGGATGTCACAATTATTATAAACTTGATTAGGTGATGCTGTGAGCACTGTGAGTGCCACAGTGGTTGATTTTGTATCCCTACCCCCAAGTTGTAAAAATACACAAAATTAAGTAGAAAAAATTACTTAAGTTATTCCACTTCATTTTGACCTCTCTTTACCTATTACGTTTCAATAATGTGAGCAAAAAGTGCAAGAAAATAAGAAAAGTCAGCATCCTTTATGGTACGTTCGTGGTGAATGATAACTTTTTCCCATTTAAAAATGTCGAATTGGGAAACGTATGTTGTTTCTGACGCCCTCAGAAATTTTGTATACAACTGATAGGTCTTTTTTTAAAGTTATATTGGTTAGGATAGAGTACCATAGTTACTCCCAACCTGATTTTATGATGCTGTGATGCATTTAGGGGCCACAGTGGCTGAATTTGCTGCCCTACCCCGATTTTACCTGTACGCAAAGGAACGAAAAATGATCATAACAATTGCTCCTGTTTAATATTTTTGTTGCCAGTTTTCTTAACAAAATATGCATATTGAGCATAAACATTGTGATCATTTCATTAATTTCAATGTGACCCATAAATTTAATTGTAATTCTTTTCATTTAAGGCATGCTTAACAGGGGCTGCCGCTGAAGCTTCTACTGTCTGCACATTCAGCAGTCTTGTCAAACTCGGGGAAGGTGTACTTCAGGGAGATGTTGTGTCTGATGCTGTTTTTGTTCTACATTAATGACATCAGTACAACAGTACCAAGGTTTGTCTCGAACATCCTCCATGCGGATGACTTTGCAGTGTGGAGCGCAGCAGAACATAAAGAAATAGCATCCTCCAGAAAACATAAAGAAATAGCATCCTCCAGAATCCAGGATGCTGCCAATAGAGTCAGCAGCTGGACTGAAAGAGGCCACTCAAACTGAGCTAGACCATCTCTTTCAATCAGACGGAAGAGGTCACCTCAAAACTGGAGACCTTCCAGTACCAAAGACAGACAGGCCAACTTTACTGGCAACAAATAAATTACTGGATTCACGTGGAAGCCTCACATCGAAGCCATGGAAGCTAGAGCTGCAAAAAAAAGTCTCTGATGAAGAAACTGGTGGGGACCACATTGGCGCAAATTACAGCATCCTGGCACAAGCAAACACCTGCTCGGTCAGACCAATAGTGCGGTACCAAGATACATCGACAACATGAAACACTGCCTGCAAAACCTCAAAAGCCAGGCTTGACAAGATGCAGAACATGGGTCATTCTCATGATGCAGTGACATTCTTAGAGCCATCTGGAGCACCCCAATTTAGGAAATGTAGGACATTGGAGCCACTGGAACGCAGAACAGCTCACACGATGAAGACTTACTAAACACCGACAGCATGGGAGACTACAGGAGCAGACCAAGAACCGCCAGAAACGCCTACGTCTGAACCGCCAACTCAAGGTCCTGCAAAGGGCTAAAACTGACGTCCTGGAACCAAGCCCAAAGATTTGTAAACAGCTCCCTTCAGATACCTGGACATCTCAAAAGAGCCTTCAAGACAACATAAACAAAGTTTCAGGACTCTTTGCCAAAGGTCGTGGCACTGCACAAACTTATCTTGCTGGAGGTTATGCACAAGCGTTACCCTCACAGCAGCTGTGATACCGCACAAGATGCCGTGCGGAATGAAGAAAGTGGCATGTACATCTGTTGTGCAGATCGCACTACTAAGTCCCTCTCCTTACTAGCTGGCGGCAGCAGCTCCAACTATCGTCCAGATCTGCAGGTGCTCAACACAGCAGCAGAGCACTAGCTAGGGAAAGGAAAGCGTGATCCACAGACCTCACCAGGAAGCTTCAAGATTGACTGGATGCCGTGTCTACAAAATAGTGCTGCAGTGGATTCCAGTGCATTCTGGTCTAGCTGGGAATGGAGAGGCTGACAGCCTGGCCAAAGCAGGCGTCAGACTACCTCAAGATCACAACCTCTTGTAAAGAAACCAAGACACTACAACAACAAAGTGATTGGCAACAGCAGAATGGCGGCTGCAGCCCGTGGGCAGACGAAATCAACAAGCTGAACAGGCAGAGCCAGCCCACCATCTTTTATCTACGCACTGATTACTCTGGACTGGGTCAATACAGAAAAGCAGGAACGAAGTTCACAAACTTTTCATAAACGTTTCACAAACCCAGACTGAAGCCTGAAGGTTTACACACTTTAATTAGATCACTCTGTATCAGCAATTATTTGAAGCTTCCGTGCTTAATGCATGAAGAGATACCAAAATAAAAGAACGCTTAGCGAATGGCGGAGCTCGGTAGAAGCATAAACAACCAATCAGAATGTTCGGCAGAAAGGCCATGCAGTCACTTTATGATCAGAGCTAAATATAGATCACTTGCAACAAGCGTCAGCATAATCGTTCGCAATGGATTAGTCACAAATTGTGGGAGAAAAAAAAAGAGAAAAGAAATAGTTAAAAATTTGCCAGCACGTTGTCATTTTTTTTACGAACTTTCACAGACTTTAAGGAAAAGGACTGAAATTGACAGACTTTCCAGGACCCTGAAAAAACCTTGTCATTTTTTGACATCTTTCACAAATGTTCACAGACTGTAAGGACCCTGCTGGAATCACCTCGTGAGACTGGGTCATGCGGAAACAGCCCTATGCGAATTTGGCGTAGAAAATCAGTCTCCTTAGCACATTCTCCAAACATGTCCATACAGAGAAGCGGTCTGCTGGCAGTTCTGACCAGAAGACACGCCCCTGTACACAAAACTCTGAAAACATGCTGCCTAGCTCTTGACAGCTCACTTATTGGCAGACAGAACAATATAAGATTTAAAGACGGCCATAAAAAAATTGAACGTTGCAGAAGGTGGAAGTGGAGATCTCATGGTGGACATGTGGAAACTAAGTATTTTGATAACATTGTTTTGGCTATTAGGAACCATGAAACTGTATTACGCATATTCATATTTACACATTTCTAGACGAAAATAAATGAAAGGAAAAGGGGAGACCTTACTAGACCCGCCCTTACGCTAGGTAAAATATTGCCTAAAAGAAAAGCCAGTTAAAAATAGTTACAATTAAATTGATGGGTCACATTGAAATTAATGAAATGATCACAAATGTTTATGCCCAATATGCATACTTTAAAAAAAAAACTGGCAACAAAAAATATTTAAACAGAGGTGTATAACGTAAGCAATTTTTATGATTATTTTGCGTTACTTTGCGTGCTGGTAAAATGGGGCTAGGGCTGCAGATTCAGCCACTGTGGCCCCTAAATGCATCACAGCATCACAAAATCAGGTTGGGAGTAACTGTGGTACTCTATCCTAACCAATAAAACCTAAAAAAAAAGACCTATCGGTTGTATACAAAATTTCTGAGGGCGCCGGAAACAACGTACGTTTCCCAATTCGGCAATTTTAAATGGGAAAAAGCTATCATTCACCACGAATGTACCGTAAAGGATGCCGACTTTCCTTATTTTCTTGCACTTTATGCTCACATTATGTAAACTCAATAGGTAAAGAGAGGTCAAAATGAAATGGAATAACTTTAGTAATTTTTTTCTAATGAATTTTGTGTATTTTTACAACTTGGGGGTAGGGATACAAAATCAACCACTGTGGCACTCACAGTGATCACAGCATCACCTAGTCAAGTTTATAATAATTGTGACGTCCTGTTCTAATGATGTAAGCCTGAAAATGGACTGCCAGCACTATAGAAAATGTCTGAAGGCATCTGACACATTATTTTTGTCTTTTTTTGCGATTTCGCGGAAATGGCCGTTTGCCAGGTGCACAAATACCTTCACTGTGAGCCAGAGATTCAATATTTTTGTCATTCTGTTTTTTTTTCCAGAGGATGCAGAACGTGTGCCTTAACATAATATTGCCTGATTTGGGTTTCTGGAATGAATTCTGATTTATTTAGAGGAAAATGTTTCTCAACCTCATTTTAGCACCTGCGAAGAGCGTGAATGGGGGTACCCTTGCTCCATCGGCTATATCTCTGGTGTGTTCCTAAGGATTTTCGGGGAACATGGCTTAAACATCTCAGGACATACTAAGGAACACTTTGAAACCCATCTTATTGAGTACTGGGGGGGGGGGGGGGGGGGGGAGGTGCACGTTAGATCTTCCTAGCTTATGGACTATATTTCTCTGGTAATACTCGAACTATGCAGAGATAAGCCAGGACCAAGAGCTCTATTTCGGACTTGCATATATCGACCACGCAAAACCCAAAGTACATCAGCGTGTGAAATGGTTTCTAGGCCAAAAGACTAGACTTAGATAAGAGTAGTTGTTTAAATAAAAATAGACTTAGATAAAGAGACATAGTTTTACAAATTTGACTAATATGTTGAGAATGTGTTAAAAACAATATTCAGCGATTTTCGACTGTTTCAGGAAGTGAAATAATAAGATAAACTAGATTCCTCAGGTTATCGAGTGTTGTTGTCTACCGTATTGAAAATACGGTAGACTTTGAGATGGGGCTGGTCGGAGCACGTCATATAGCATGCAAATGACGAACATAGGCGGTCCCACATAGGACTCTGACAGTGAAGTAACACGATATAAATACGTCATGCTTAGCTACGCCGAACCGTGCTGTTGAACGTACATTTAGCGGGAAACGCCGTGTGTTTGTGTTTGTTTGTTTGTTTGTTTGTGTGTGTGTGTGTGTGTGTGTGTGTGTGTGTGTGTGTGTGTGTGCGTGTGTGTGTGTGTATGTGTGTGTGTAGACACGAGATTATCATGTGTCTGTGTACATACAGGTCTGACAATTTATGAAATGCTTCCTTCAAGACATTTCTCGGAGTACTTTTTAGCATTTTTAGATTGGAATATTCATTAAAAAGAAAAAAAAACTGCCGTTTATACAAAGTCGGTTGACCCACATTTGAGTCCGTAATTTGTGAAATTCATTTGAAATTTTGAATACAGCTAGCTTCGAGAAAGATATTGGGTGAGTTCGTTAACCAGCTTTGTATCTATACAATGTTTTTGTAAAAATAATTCATCGCAGAAAAAATGTAGACACGAAGAATTCTCGACTTCAGACAGTGACGGTGACGTAAAAGAGCTTGCCACATTATACATTACTGCTGTTGAGTTATACATTGTTGCTGAACTGACGCAAAGCACTTCTTCTTCTTCTTCATTTACAGTTTACTGTCCCACTGGCACTAGTAGTGATCGGGGACTAGCAGTTTTGGCGTGAAATAAGCAATTCAGACCAAAAAGGTGACTGCCAAGCGTGTGAAATCCGTTGGGTACTTCTTTTAGTTTTGGCGTGGTTATCCGATTTTCATCAGTTTTGACGAAGTTCTGTAGTTGTTTTGGCGTAGGTTTTCACTCCTCCTTTCTCATCCGTGCTTGGGACCGGCAACGGCGGAGTTTCCGCAAAGCACCCGACACGTCACTGTTATATTATACATGAATTGACACAAAGAAACTCTCTCTCTCTCTCTCTCTCTCTCTCTCTCTCTCTCTCTCTCTCTCTCTCTCTCTCTCTCTCTCTCTCTCTCTCTCTCTCTCTCTCTCTCTCTCTTTCTCTCTGACAGTTTGATTTAGGAAGACCGCTTTTAGAAATTCGGTTGACCCACATTTGAGTCCGTAATTTTCGTTCTATTTACTTTGAATTTTGGATAGCTAGCTTTGAAATAGACATTGGATGAGTTCGTAATCCAGCGTTGTCAGTACGTCTTCAACTTTTTGAATAATAATTCATTCATTTTTGCAAGTTTGGGATCCAGTATATACTCCCATCAAACAGTCCTCCCTGGAAGAGGCTGTGTGGAAGAAAACAGTTAGCTCTGTAAGAGGTTGCGTGCCTTTCGGATTGAAGCATTAAATGCGTCACTGTGTACACTGCGTCGTGAGACTAGCGATGCCAGGACGTCAAGGGTATATGACGTAATTTTGCTGCTCGTGCTATTATTCTTCAGAATTCCTGTCGCTTCACGAACCCACAGAGCGTACTAATGGCGGGAAGCGCCGTGTGTCCGTCTTTATTTGTGTGCGCCGGCATTTGTGTTGATCAGAGATTGGCATGGAGAGGAGGGAAATGGATCAGAAGGATAAGCTTAAAAATATGAACATCTGTGAAAGTTCCTAAAATAAAAACGCACGTGAGCTCCAAACAATACGGTAGACTTTGGGATGAAATCCTCATTTGTTTCTTTGTTTCTTTCTTTCACATCCATAATACGTATGTGACATTCCTTGCACATGGGTACCCATTATTGCATGATTTCGGTGTCCTTAGTCCTTATCTAAGTCAGTTATAGAAATGAATTCTGACCTGTCAGTTTTGGGAACGGCTTTAACAAGACAGGTATGTGCGCTGGCACGCACACACACAGCACGCACACAATAACGCACACAATACGGACATTGTTTTACTAATTTGACTAAGATATTGAGAAGTTGTTAAAAAAATATTAAGCGATTTTCGAGTGTTTCAGGAAGTGAAATAATAAGATAAACTGGATTCCTCTGGTTACCTCGTGTTTTTTTGTTTTGTTTTGTTTTTTACATCAATATACGTATGTGACATTCCTTGCGCATGAGTACACACCTTTCATTGTCGCATGATTTCCGTGTCCTTAGTCCTTATCTAACTCAGTTATGAAAATGGATTCTGACCTTTCAGTTTTGGGAATGGCTCTAACAAGACCGATAAGTGCGCTCGCACGTACACACACAGCACGAATGCACTAACGCACGCACTACGGACATTCCAATTTGCAAACTCTTTCAATCAGTTTATTATGTTATAAAAGTATTTTCAAAACTTTCGCTGGCTGCTTACACGATTGAATTGAATCGATTATTTCATTTGAGTTTGAGTTATTTGGGTTTAACGCCGAGCAGGCGACTAAGGCCATCTCAAGGCGGATTATTTCATTTGAGACTTCCTGAGCACGGGTATGCCGCAAACGAAGTGAGTGTTCAATACATGCCGGGCACTACGCGGCACCTCTCAAACGCTAATTTCATTCACCGCGTTTCCGTTTGCGGCACGCCTCCACTAAGTGAAACAAATGCACCAATCGCGTATCTGTCCTTCTTGTTTTGTTACTCGATGTCCCCAACCAAGTACGTAAAAGGCTACCGTGCCAAAGCCGGCCGCAGTGTGCCCGCGCACGAATGTGCGGTCGACTTCGGCCCGATGACCTTTTGCGTACTGGTATGACAATCCTCGGCCTTTAGCAAAGCATAGCTGGAGTGCATCTGCGAAGCCGGAAGCTCCCCATGAACTACCGCAGATATTTGCTTTTACACCAGCTTACAGCATCTGGCTACTGCCTGCACGTTGCCTCCGTTGTTACTGCTGAACGCTTGGCACCCGGAAATGCCTGTAAAAGTAAGGAGAAATACAATTACCGAGCTTACTGAGGGGCGAATCAGTTACCTCCCGGACAGCAGGGGCGGGGGAATGGGGGTGGGGAGGGGGAGGAGGGTGTCCTTACGTTTTGTTTGGGACCTTCAATCCACGCCAGATCTTGCGGCCCAGTTGCCCAAAAATGAAAAGCGAGGAAGGGGTGGTTTTCCAAGTAAAAAAACACAACAAAACAACAGTGACTTTGATATACATTTATGTACCCACACCATAAAGTTTATCCTTCTTTGACACATGTATTGATATATTGTATAACAAGCAAATTAATATTCATGAACTTGCTCGACATACTTTCCTTCCCAAATTCCCTTGTGCGCGAAGAAGACTCGATTTTGATGATACTTGTATTCTTAAAATCTCGTTTGAATCTGTCGAGGCCGTAGCAACACTCCCTGGCCAATCCCTCATCTTCTCATGTATCTACCGCCCCCCTCCAAGCACTCAAAACAAACTCACAAACTCCATGTTCCTCACCGAGTTTGACCTCCTCCTCGACCACTACAGCACACGACCCGGAAAACACATCCTTCTTGGCGACTTTAACTTCCACTTCGACAAACCGACCACACTGACACAAAACGCCTTTGCACATCACTTTCAAACCACAATCTTACACAACACATCACCAAACCCACCCACCGACTCGGCCACACCCTCGACTGGATCACCACCCGCACCTCCGATCAAATCTTTCTCGACTCTGACACCTCATCTGTGCTTCCCGCTGACCACCTCGCTATTCTCGTCTCCCTCAACCTACCTCCCCCGAAAAAAACCAAGCTCCTTGTCTCTCGTCGCAAACTAAAATCTGTCAACCGAGAGAGCTTCTTCGACGAAGCCGTCGACCATCTCTTGGACCCCGCCTCCTCTCCTGATCTTGCATCCCATTTCGACTCCTCCCTTCGAAAACTTCTAGACACCCATGCACCTGTCACCACCTGCTCCATACTCAACCGACCCCCCTCCCCCTGGCTCACTGACGACATAGCCGAGGCCAAGCGCGAGCGCCGACAAGCGAAACGCCGCTGGCGCTCATCTGACCTCACCGTTCACAGACAGATCTTCCAAACAACTAGATCCAAAGTCTGCAGAATGATCTCCGACTCCAATCGTAAACACCTTCAAAACAAAATCCTGGAATCCACTTCTTCCAAAACCCTCTACGCCACCTTGAACACACTCCTAGGCACTTCTAAAGACTCTCCTCTTCCCAACACACACAGCACAGAAGAACTCCCATCCGCTTTTTCCAATTATTTTTCCGACAAAATCCAAACCCTGCGCAACACACTCGACACTCTGCCTTCTCCGCCCTGCCCTCCCGACACCCCATTTTCCGGCACCCCCCTCTCGTCCTTCCGCCCAGTCTCTCAGGACGAAGTCCTCAAGACCATAAAGTCCATGCCTCTCAAAACCTGCGAACTAGACCCCCTCCCAGCTTCTCTCTACCGGGACGGCCTTCCAAAACTTCTGCCCTTCATTGCCGACATCATCAACACATCTCTAGAGAACGGTTTCGTCCCTGATATCTTCAAGTCCGCCATCGCCCGTCCTCTCCTAAAAAAACACAACCTCGACCCAAACGAACTCAAAATCTATCGCCCAGTCTCTAATCTCTCTTTCCTGTCCAAGGTTCTTGAGAAGGTTGTTGTCAACCAGCTCAACCTCCACCTCGCCGACAACAACCTCATCAGTCCCTTCCAGTCTGCCTATCGCAAACATCACAGCACTGAAACAGCCCTTCTACATATCTTAAACGACCTGCTTCTCTCCACCGACTCGGGCAACATCTCCCTTCTTACGCTACTCGATCTCTCTGCCGCCTTCGACACTATAGACCACTCTATCCTCCTCCACCGCCTTCACCACTCCTTTGGCATCACTGATTCTGCTCACTCCTGGTTTCTCTCCTACCTCTCCGACAGACAGCAGTCCGTCACCATCGACGGCGTCTCCTCCAACCCAGTCACGCTCTCCTGCGGAGTTCCACTTGGGTCCGTCCTGGGCCCGGTCCTTTTCACACTCTACACTTCTCCCATGTCCAAAATCATCCAGTCTCACCACATATACACCACCACCTCTACGCTGACGACTCACAACTACTAGACAAAAACAAACTCGACAACACTCAGTCACTACTGACTCGCACGGCTGACTGCTACGAAGACGTGAAAAACTGGATGACAGCAAACAAGCTTAAACTGAAGGACGACAAAACGGAAGCCATGCTGGTAGGCACTCGCCAGAAACTTTCCCAGCTCCCTTCCTCTCTCCACCTTCAACTCGACAGCATCACCATCTCCGTCTCTGACTCGGCCAAAAACCTCGGCGTTATCCTCCATTCCTATCTTTCCATGACCAGCTTCGTCTCCGCCACGGCCCAGGCATGCTACTTCCACCTCCGCCGCATCAGTCAGATCAGAAAATACCTCACTACCGAAGCTGCCACAAAACTTGCTGTCTCTCTCTTACTATCTCGCATCGACTACTGCAACTCTCTCCTTTCTGGCCTCCCTCACTCCACCACTTTCACTCTTCAGCGCGTCCAGAACAATGCTGCCCGCCTCGTCCTCAGAAAGAAAAAAATCCGACCACATCTCTCCCTTGCTCAAGCTCCTTCACTGGCTTCCCATCCCACAACGCATCCAATACAAGATTCTGTCTCTCTGCTACAAATCCCTGAACAACTGCGCTCCTGCCTATCTCTCCAACTTACTTCACCCCTACATCCCTTCCCGCTCCCTCCGCTCCGCCTCCGACCCTCCACATCCCCCGCACCAAACTCAGCACTTTCGGCCCCCGCTCCTTCTCAGTATACGGTCCATCCATCTGGCACACTCTCTCACTCTCTCTCCGTCAGAAACACTCTCTCTCCTCCTTCCAGTCCGCCCTCAAAACTCACCTCTTTGAACAGTTTTAGCACTATATCACCACACTCCCCTCCCCAAGCTGACTGTCGTAATGTATTTCACTATTTGTGGTACGTGAGTAGTTGTCTAAAGCGTGCGTATGCGTGCGCGAGTTGTGAGTGCGCGCTTAGAGTTATAATTATTATAAGATAAGCGCATTATAAATACCGTAATTATTATTTATTATTATTATTAAAACGGAAACGCGAAATATGCTCATCATCATCATCATCATCAGTCCCTTGCCCGAACTGGGCGTTGGGGGGACTGAAAGGCAGCAGCAACAGACAGTGCTATCCACTGAGTTCTATTTTGGGCGGTGGCAAGCAAGTCTGGCATCTCGAGTTCGGTCCATTCTTTTATGTTTGCGACCCAACTCTTTCTCTGACGACCTCGCCGACGACTTCCTTCGAGAGTGCCTTGGAGGATAGTCTTGGACAAGGTGTTGTGTCGGGTCACGTGGCCAAACCAAGCAAGCTTGCGCCGTTTCACGGTTGCCAGAAGGGGTTCATGTGGGCCCACCAGGGAAGTGACGATGCTCCGTACATATTCGTTGGTCTTGTGCTCGCGGTACGAGATGCGGAGCAACTTCCTCAGGCACTTGTTCTCAAAGGCCTGGATTTTCTTTTCTGAGTCTGCAAGCAGTGTCCAAGTCTCACAGCCGTAGAGTAGAATAGACACTACGAGGGACTTGTAAAGCCTGTACTTGATGGTGAAGCTGATGGAGTTACTTCGCCATATCCTGTCCAGCCTGGCCATTGCGGATGTTGCTGTACCTATCCTGATACGGATCTCTGCTATGCAACTACCGTCTTTGGACAGGGTGGCTCCCAAGTACTTGAAGTTATTGACCTCTTCTAGCTTCTGGCCGTTCATGTGAATGTTGCTGCTGCTGTCGCTTGTGGTGTTGATCATCACTTTGCTTTTATCCGTACTGATCTCCATGCCATAAGACCCTGCGCTACTTGAAAGTTTGTCTGTCAGGTTTTGGAGCTCACTATTGCTGCCTGCCATGAGGTCAATGTCGTCTGCGAATCGAAGATTGCACAGGGATCTGCCACCAATAGAGATTGAAGTATGGTGGTCGTGGAGGGTTTCCTGCATGATCTTCTCCAGGAATATGTTGAAAAGGACAGGAGAGAGCAGGCATCCTTGACGGACACCGATCGTCGTCCTGAAGAACTCGCCTGACTGATTGTTAAGTAGAACCGCGCTGCAGGCGTTCTTGTAAAGCGCTTCTATCATTTGGATCAGTCCCTCCTCTATGTTGAACGATCTCATGACTTGCCAGAGTCCGTCGTGCCAGACGCGATCAAATGCTTTCCTGAAATCAATGAAGTTGTGGTAGAGTTCGCGCTGATGCTGCAGATGTTTCTCGATCAGGACGCGGCAGTTGAAAATCTGCTCTACAGTGCTTCTTCCAACTCTGAAGCCAGCCTGTTCTTCTGCCAGCAGTTCCTCGGCGAAAGTTTTGAGGCGGTTGAGAATGATTCTAAGCATTACTTTGCTAGGGTGACTTATCAGACTGATAGTTCTGTAGTTCTGGCACTGTTTCAGGTTTCCTTTCTTGGGGAGCGGGATCACTAGAGACTGTGTCCATTCTACTGGCCATTTCTTTTGCTCCCAGATCTTTTGACAGAGTGTAGTGAGGACCTTCGTTGTTACTTCTCCTCCATGTTTCAACAGTTCAGCAGGTACGTTGTCTACACCTGGAGACTTTCCTCCCTTCAGGCCGCGTACGGCTGCTTCCACCTCTTCAGCTAACACTGTCAGGTCTTCAGCCTTCCTGGCCCCAGCCTGGTTGTTTTGGAGGATGCTGGTGTCTGGCTCAGCCTTGTAGTTATACAAGTCTCGGCAGTACTCAGTCCATCTGTTTAGTACAGCAGTGTTTTCCGTAAGGAGTTGGCCGCTGCTGTCTTCGATGACTGTGGCTGTTCGCTGTTGAGTCTTGGTGAGGGTCCTTAGCGTTTCATAAGCCTTCTTGCTGTTGCCGTTTGCCATGCCCTCTTCCACGCTACAACACTGGTCTTCAATCCAATCTTCTTTGGCTTCTTTCATCCTTTTCCTGATCTTCTTGTTGACAAGTCTGTACTTGTTTGCTGATGTGAGGTCTTGGCCTCTCTTTTTCTTCCATGCTCATACCGCAACATTAACAAGTTCCTTCTGTGTAGCAGCAATGAAATACTTTTTAGTGTGTATGATCGCTCTAAATTTATATCTTAAACACACACACGAACGAAGAAAAGACGCCAGGAAACGTGCGAGTCGCTGGACTGAAATGTGAAATTGACGAGATGTCAGCTGGCGATATCGACAACCTGAGAAAAGAACTAAATAAACAAACCTGCTGGCATTTCCCGCAATTATGCGTGACCTAGTTACAAGCAGAATTTGCTACACGGTTAACACGCACGGTTATATAATGCACTTATGTCTGATGTCTTCATAGTCAGACGAAATCTACGCATTGAGTCGACAGCGACAATACAGTCGTCTGCCATTCATCCATGAGGTCGCTTTCGACTAGTTAGAAGTTTCAGGTTATCTTGGAACTCGTCTTACGTAAAGCCGACTCGGACATTTTGATTCGGGTCTCGTAACCACATCTGCCTGTTATCGGCACTATATCAAGCAAAATGCTGCTCAATATAATATAATAGCATTTTAAAGTATTTTTGGCCGGGGTGGGGGGGGGGGTGGGGGGGGTGGGGTGGGGGGTGGGGGTGGAGTGGGGGGTGGGGGGAGGTGGGGGGTGGGTGGAGGGTATTCCGCCGGAAACACTGAAAACCTCTCCTCCCCCCCCCCCGCCCCCCCCCCCCCACACTCGCGTACCCTACGCCATGTTTCTTCTGAAAAAGCTACAGATGAAAAACAGTGTATAGTTTCAATTCAGAACTTTACTGGGAATCCATGTAACATTTTGGAATTGCATGAAACAGCGATTTAATGACTCAGGTTTTCATATATTTCATGAAATCTATCTTCAACACTTTGGCTGCCAGTAGTGGCTTCTGTCGCGCTGATTCCTGTAGGAGTCATCTCGACAAGAGCCGCTACCGGCAGCCAAAAGGTTAACTCATTCGCGGCCAGCCGCATCCGGATGCGCGGCTTATGCCGCGCATCCGGATGGGGCTGGCTGCGAATGAGTTAACGGTTTCGCTGAGACATATAATATAGTATGTATACAGGTGAACATACATTTTCGGGACGACGTCGGCTTTACGTAAGACGAGATCCAAGATAAACTGAACCTTCTAACTAGTCGACGAAACAATAATTTGCGAAAACAAAGAAACACGAATCTATATACCTTTCAACTCACGACCAATTGTATGTGTAACGGATCGGTGGGCAGTCATCTTGTCACAGTGCTTGTCTGTGATACTGGACCTTACAATCATGAGACGTACGGACCAGCATCAACGACTAACACACAAATAGCAAGCATACTCAGTGATACCTGTCATGTGTGCTCCTGCCGCATGGCTAGAGGTAGCGATAAAGCTATATCCGGTTAAGGTGTATCCACTGTCACACTCCGGCCGCATGCGCCACATTTGCCATGTTCGTAACTGACGTCACAGTGACGCAGGATAGGCTGGCTCCACTACAGCACGTGGCATTTTGTCTTACCATTATGCGGGTGTTTGTTGCTGTAACTCCCCCAAAGTTGTTGTGGGCTCCCTATGCTGAGCAGTCTACAACAACAGAGACAAATAAATATATACTCCCAAAGGGAGCTCACTTGGTACAGGTAATCCTCAGTAGTATGCGCGTAAATGCACTTTTGACGCACCCAGGAGGTGTTCGTTGCTGGTACACTGAGCGTCTACCGTCAGTGGTGCCGAGCCCGGGTTTGGAAGGACCTGCCGCTCGGTACGTACATGTCAGCCCTCGTGTCTTGCAACACTGGGCGATCCCGGCTGGATTCCTGTAAAGCAAAAACAAAAACGAACAGATGATGCTATTGGTGCCACCAAGATCTCCGGTCCACTTCATTTTCATTGCTTGTCGTTTATCCGCTTTTTAGCACCCTTCGCTGCCAGTGATTCACGATTTCGCGTCTAAAACACATCGACCGATATTTTGGTGTAGAACACGGGTGTCAATGGGACAAAACACAATTAGGCATCAAGAAAATCGGACTAACAAGAGACATAAATCCTCATGAGCCCCCGCGACTGCGGGGGCTCATGAAGGTTTATGTCTCTTGCAGCTGGGTAGCGTTCGTTTTACCCCGGAAGTGACCGGGTTAATTCATTCTGATTTTTATATTCCCTGAAAGTGCCAAGTCTAGATGGTTGTTAATAATAGTAAGCTAGTACGTAATGCGGTGCAGGTATTTACAAATTGCGAATCTGATATTAAATACGTCTGACAGTAGCACACATCCATTGTGCTGAAGACCGAAAGACAGTCCAAAAACCACACACCAGTACAACCCGGTACGCTAAAGTATATTCAGCCGAAGACGACCGCAGTGGGCCCGCGCGCAGTCGTGTTAGTTCACGTTAGGAGCCTACATATTCAAATGAGGTAGGTGAGGCAGTAAGGACCGGTGTTTAAAAAAACCCAACACTTTTGCCTTCTTTGGCACTTCGTACAGAGGCAGTATGCTGGAATTTGCTTAAAATCTCTTGATAGTTGAGAAGAGACATGTTTCGTGCTTTGATTTATACCAGCCTTGGCTTAACTAGCGGACTCTTTTTGGCCTAGTTTGAGTTGCCAAGCGGACGGTGATCTGAGGTGTGTAACAGTTTTGGCCGTGCGCTTGGATGTAGGGTTGGTACAGAATCATGTTGATAGCTTGTTGAAAAATTAGGGGATGACTGGGGCAGACTAAGGCTAAGGCATTTTAACAGATGGGACTGCAGGGGAGGCCGACGTGTGCTTTGACCGTTAGTGTAATCCACAGTCGCGCGCAGGCCCACTTTCGCCCGATGGCCTTTGTCAACTAGGAAATATCATCGTTGTCACTGTGCGCTGTTGAGCCTGATAACATACCTGCAGTTGTCCCAAGTCCGTCGATAGCGCGACAGATGACCTGTCCTTGTTCTGTCAAGACTGTGCCAGTCGAGGTTCTGGTGACGGGATATGACACGATGAAACGTGAAGCGATTTGATACAGTGTTTACAATCACAATCTGTACCGTTTGCCTGGCACAAGTACGTTTCAGATTAAATGAGATGCTAAGCATCTCATTTGAACAGAAGTGTACTTGTGGTCTACTCCCCGAGTGCGAGTGGGTCTATTGGGGGGGGGGGGGGTACCGTTTACGGGAGAACTTCCCAGATAGGCTCACTCGGAAAGTACACTTCTATTCAAATGAGATACTAAGCATATTGAGGAGTACGCCACAAGTACACTTATATTCAAATGAGATGCTAGAGCATCTCATTTGAATAGAAGTGCACTTGTGGCGTACTCCCCGACTGGGTCTATCTGGGATTACTCCTGCAGACGGTACGGGCATGATGTGGGTACTGTCATTACATATAAAGCACTCCCTCCCGTCCTGTTAGTCCTCACAGCTATCCGACGATCACTCAAACTACCAACAACTCTTTCACAATATCGATGGAACACTTCGCAAATAAAAAAATCTACCTTTAGGATACTGGTACACCCGGCATCAACCGCATTTTGACAAGATATGTCTGACTCGGCCTCGTGTTTTCTGACGCGCTGCCCCACTTTGTAGAGCACGTGAGACTCGAGTCAGTGGTGGTGGCGCTGGCTGTCCCCATTACGTAGACGCCGCTTCCGCCCTGCTTGTGGTCCCAGCCGGGTGGAGGGATCTCTGTAACAGACAACACGGGGGCAAGGTGTATGTTGCTGTTGTTGTGCCGTTGGCGGTGGTAAAATTAAAAAAAAAAATTCGATTGAACAAAAAATGAGGACTAAACAACTAAACGGTACTTTACGTGTAAACCGCCCTCGATGTAGACTGAAAAGAAAAAGAAATATGACATCACCAGGATCATCGTAAACACTATTGTGTTTCCGATAATCCCGACGATGTCGCATTTCCTTTTCATGCATGTCAGTATAGAAATAAAAGCTTACCAGTCACGTCGTCAATGTCGATGTTAACCGTCGTGCTGCCTCCTGTGAGAGAAAAGGGCACAGACTTGACGGGCATTCCGTTCTTTCTCACTGTGACCTCGTAGTCGCCTTTGTACTCTCTGATGTCAAAGATGATTGCCTCGGAGAGGGACTTGTTGACGTGCGTGCTCCATCTTCTAGCCTCATTCATCTATTAAAACATTACAAGACACCAAAAAGACCGAAAAGGCAGAAACATTCTTCTAAGCTCTTAGAACATCTTTTCATTCTTTCTCCTGTACGCCAAACAAACAAACAAACAAACAAACAAACAAACAAACAAACAAACAAACAACGCACAAGCGAGAAAAAAGTAAACCAACAAATCAAATTCTGCTTGCAGAGGTACACACAATAGGTCGCGAGGAAGAGAGGTAATCAACTCTCGAATAGGAGCCAGTGAAACTAGTCCATACAGGTGACATACATAACATTTTCAATAACTTTACCTTATCCTCGTTTGCATGCGGCAACAGGTGTACTATTCACTCATTGCGCTCCGCATCAATAGCTGCGAAAGTGTCTTATAGCGTTGCCGGCGGCAACGATATACGACACTTCTGCAGCTATTGATGCTGGTCGCCTTGAATGAGTACCGGCAGCACTATCGAACACGTTCGAAGCTCTTGATGCGGGACATTTTGAATGAATTAACAGCACCGGAAGTGGCCGCATGGACAAGGGTGTTAATAACATAAAATTGCGCTTTAGGTTATTTCAGACAAAAATTTGATTTGCTGACCGTAAATGAAAATAGATTACAAATCAGCAGATATGTTTATAACACTGGAATCCTCATTAAAAGAATCAATAAAATATAAAAGACATACATCATACAAAAATAAGAAACGCGTACAAAATAACATATCAAACAAAGAAACCAATCAAGAAAATATTGTAAAAAAACAACAACAAACGACAGTGCAACATTTGCTTACAATAATTAAATAAACAATATTGAAATTTGTTCTCCCATAAATATTATTTGCCAAGTTGTTTTTGTCTAAAAATACGCGTTGGGGTGAACACTCTGGGCCCCCCCCCCTAACTTTAATTGGGGGGGGGGGGGGGAGGGGAGGGTGTGTGTGTGTGTGTGTGTGTGGGGGGGGGGGGGTCACCACGTCCCCTACCTCTTCCCTCCCTCACCCCCATTCCCCGCCTCTCAATCCCTGAGGGGGTTTCAGTGGCGCTGGAACCGGAGTGTTTGTGTGTGTGTGTGTGTGTGTGTGTGTGTGTGTGTGTGTGTGTGTGTGTGTGTGTGTGTGTATGTGTGTGTGTGTGTGTGTGTGTGTGTGTGTGTGTGTGTGTGTGTGTGTGTGAGGTAGAGGGTGTAGTATACCTCATTTTGATTTGTGCCATATAGCCTTTTTGGCAATATCTATACGTGTACGTGGGTGATACCTCGTTCAGGCCCAACTGTCAAGTTACTGAGTAGTGTACTTGATACCGACACACGATAATATAGATATAAAATATTGATGCTCCCATACTTTTGTCTTTAGTGCTCTGTTCCTCTCTTGTTTTTTTCTTATCTCCACCCCCCCCCCCCCCCTCCATCCATTTTTATTTTTTCATCTTCTTTTTTATGTTGTTCTAAAGGTGCCGTCACAAGAGCGACTCAATTGATATCGGGTTAATAGGTATTTATCTCGATTTAAACTGATCACACGGGGGGGGGGGGGGAGGGGTGGGGAGTGGGGGGGGGAGGGGGGGTGGGGGAGTGGGGGTGGCGGAGGGGGGGGGGGAGGAGCGGGCGAGGGGGGAGGGGGGGCGGGAAATTACTGTCAGCCAGTGCAGTTGCCATTTGAAAAATAATGTGAACGTTGACAGCGACCTGTCTGTACTGCAAAATAAAGTACATAAAATACATTTTAGTCCGTTGAATGTGCATGTGTTTGTCTATGTTAGCTTATATAGGGCGATATACTGGTTATTTTCTCTCTCTGGTTCTCTCTCTCCGTCTCTCTCACTCTCTGTCCTATGTGTTTGTGTGTGGTGTGTTTCTCAATGTGTGCATATTCTAAGGTGTGTGTTACGCGGTAGTTGTTGTCGTAGTATGATGCAATCACACCAGACACAATTACGTAGGGTTCTTGTAGAAAAACCTCACTCTGTTGCAACTCGTCACACGATACACAAGGTTGTAGACCACACTAAATTAACAGTTCCAACAGTACTTTATTCTCGCGATGCACTATCTCTCACAAATGCATCCACACTTTGATACACTGTCTCTTATACAATGAATTTACATACTTCCTAACAGCCTATGGGCGCCAAGCTATTCTGGCACAACCCTTGAACTATCACGCTCGATCCATGTATTGCCGTGTCGTGTCGGAGTTGCATGAGTTAACTGACATGATACATTATATATCGAGAAACCAGTGGTAATGCACGACACAAGAGCACATGAGCGTCAGTGTCTCTGTCTCATTATCATAGTCCAAACAACAGCAGTAGCTGCAGCTGCAGCTGCAACACCAACAGCAGTAGCGGCAGCAGCAGCAACAGCAACAACGACAACAACAAGCCACCTTTAGTGGGAGTCCTGAAGTAGGCGGCCATGCGGAACCAGCCACCAGAGGAATGGACAGTGATGTAATACACAACGTACTGCTGGTATACCTGATCTGCACAACAAAACAATAAATGTTTGTGTGTGTCGGCATGTAATTATGGATCTTACGAAACCAGCCAACCAACCAACCAACCAACCAACCAACCAACCACTGACTGACACAATGACTGGCTAAATATCTGACTTACTGACAGACTCGCGGACTGTCTGCCTGCCTGCCTGCCTGATTGACTGCCTGAATAACTGACTGACTAACTAACTAACTAACTAACTAACTAACTAACTAACTAACTAACTAACTAACTAACTAACTAACTAACTAACTATAACTAACTAACTAACTAACTAACTAACTAAACGACTAACAAACTAAACTAACTTAATCAACTGACATCACTAAATGACTAAATGACGATATGACTGATTAACTAACTAACTAACTAACTAACTAACTAACTAACTAACTAACTAACTAAAACGACTAACAAACTAAACTAACTTAATCAACTGACATCACTAAATGACTAACTGACGATATGACTGATTAACTAACTAACTAACTAATATCTGACTAAATCACTAACTAAATTAGCTAGACTAACTAGACTGACTGACTACTTCACTCACTCCCTGCCTCGCACATTTACTCACTCACTTACTAACCAACTGACTGGCTCAGGCAGCCGGCCACCCAACCACCCACCTAACGAACCAACTAGACACTAGTTAGTTTATTAACCGACCGACCGACTGACTGACCAACAGACTGACAAGTAATGCTGTACTTACATCCCTCCTAGAATTGGCGATCTGGAAGCGGTACCTCTAGAACATCTTGCCCGGCATGTCATTCAGCTGTCTGACGTAGGACGTGAAATTGTACAGCTTTTCGGGAAGCAGATACACAATTCGTCCTGGACCCTGGTAAACTGACGTCCTCTGAGCACAGAAAATACACAGTTATCGCTGCCGGAACGCAGGATGGCTTGACTGGCTGTATGTTGCTGTACCTCATGATCGCAACAAACAGGGTACGTGGGGATTAGCAGCCAAACCCAAGATGATCTATGAGGCGTATGACCTATGTCTATATTGCAAGCGAGTTGCAAGGTTTGCAAGTTGCGAGTTGCACGCGTGTTAGTAACTTTCACCTGCCGCTCGATTTAATGGCACCCGATCCTGTTCTGGCATCTGACACCCTAGTGAGACTGAAACCAACTCCCTCACACTTGCCAGACAGCGGGGATTCGAACCCCGGTTTCTAGAACAGCTCTTGCACCACGACACTGGGCAGCAAAAACGAAAGAAGAAGCCATTTCGGCTCTATATCTGTGAGCAAAAGACAAAGACAGAAGTGTGCGTGCTACTACTAGAGACAGACACGCCCTAAACCAAGTCCCCTTTTCCAGCAACCATAAAATGCGGTCTGCAAAACTATGGTCAACTGGAAGGCAGATACCTCATCGGTATTCGTTTGAGAACATCGATATTAATAACGCAAGCAAGAGGCATAAACCCACATGAGCCCCCGCAAATTCGGGGAACTCACGAGTGTCTATGCCTCGTGCAGGTTCGTTTTGTTGTCTGTGTCCCGGTGATGGAGGGGCTAATCTTTTGGCTGCGAACATGTAACCGATTTTTAACATGTGAAATGTGTGCCTTATCTTAGGAGGTGGCCTTGGCGTCTTAAAGACCTTGACGCTGTTACGTAAACCAGAGAAAAGGATACTAAATCACCAAAGCATTCAAATATTATGTCAGCAAGCGCAACTCTTATGATCGCACCTTATGAAGGAAGTTAAATCAATGGACTTCTTCAAGCACCTTTTTCCTAAAGACTAAAAGCGAGTTTTCATTTAAATATTTATTTTGCTACCTGTTTTAGATTGTCGATCCCAATGCGCAAACGGTCATCAGGCCGACATCGGCCACGGTGCACGAGCTAAAGGCGGCCGATGTCGGCCCAATGGCTTTTTGCGCAATGGGATTGACCATAACTGTTCAGTGGTAGTGAAGGTCGGGTGTCCGCCCAGGCTCCGAGCCAGTCAAGCAATGTCCTTGAACTACAATGGACCACATGGACATTGTATTCATTGCGGAATTCAAATTGAAACAAATAAGAAGTAATTTAGATGTATTGAAAATAGTTCAAAACGTTGCTGCATCGTGTGGGAGTAGTTTACCTTTTCTGGGAGGAGACAGAGAGAGGGATTTGAGAGAGAGAGAGAGAGAGAGAGAGAGAGAGAGAGAGAGAGAGAGAGAGAGAGAGAGAGAGAGAGAGAGAGAGAGTGATGATGATGATGAAACTTTATTTATCAATGGTAAAAAGTTTTGACAGAAACAAATCGTCATTTTACAAACTTGCCGTTGCTAACATCTACAACATAAAATAGGTTAAATAATAATAATAATAATAATAATAATAATAATAATAATAAGAATAAAGAATTATATTTACACACATTATTTCATGCAACAATAATATTTAAAAAAAAATTTAAAAAATTATTTACACAAAATAATAGTAACACTCAACATTCATCTTATACCACACACACATACACACACACACACACACACACACACACACACACACACACACACACACACACACACACACACACACACACACACACACACACACACACTATACATAAATGCATGTATTACATGAAAGTGTTAACCATCAGCTTTTGTTTAAATAAATGCCAGTGATGTTTTGTTTGGCTCATCAGGTAATCGAAAAGTTTCGTTTTAAAGATTCCAAGCGAGGCTATAGTCTTCAAATGTGCAGGAATAGTGTTCCATACAAACGGTCTAGAAAATGATAAACTAGTTATAAAGAGGTCAATTCTAGGCAGAGGTAGGGGTAAAGTATTGTTCCTTGAGGTCCGTTCGCGTTCTTGCTGTGGCATAAAGTTGGTGGTTAGATACTGCGGTGTCATGTTATTTAATATCTTGTGAATGAGGATGCATTTGTTGAAATTAAGTTGTTGACGCAGGCTGAGAATGTTTAGATGTCTAAATTTGTCTGTGGTAGGAATGGGCCGCATATCTATCATTTTGACAGATCTTTTATATATAGAGTTTAACCTATTCATGTGAACATCACTACAACCGTCCCAAACTGTGGAAACACAATCAACGTGAGACTTGATATGGGCATGAAAAAACAGTTTACGAGTATGTGTATCCGTTACTTGTCTAAGCTGGGACAATAGGAAAGTGTTTTTAGCAATGGTTTTACAGACTGTATTTATATGCGTCTCCCAACATTGTTGTTCGTCAACGTGTATTCCCAAGAATTTACGCTCTGTGACTTGTTCTATCGGTTTAGCGTTCAGTTGTAAATGTAACGGCTGTGGTCGTCGTTCGTGTTTTTGTCGTGTAGTGATTAAAATACTCTTTGTTTTTCCTGGATGAAGAACTATATGATTCTCTCTAAACCAATCGAAAACCTCACTGAGACTACTTTGTAAGCTAAGGTTAATGTAAGCTGTTTTTTTTTAACCCGAAACATGGAGGCTCGTATCGTCCGCAAACAGGTTGCAGTTGACACCAGTGTTAGTAATATGCAAAGACAACTCATTAATGAATATTATAAATAGAAGAGGTCCCAAGATCGACCCCTGGGGGACACCGTAGTTAACTTGTCCTTGTTTAGAGTATTTTCCATGGGTATATACCTTTTGTTTTCTGTCTTTTAGGTATGATCTAAAGAATGCTATGGCAGTTTCAGGTATGCTGCTAGCTTCTTTAAGAGAATATCATGGTCGACAAGATCAAATGCCTTTTGTAGGTCTAAGAAAACAGCTCCACAGGTTTTTATTTATTGATTCCAGCCAGCTGTCTACAATGTGTGTCAGTGCTGACTGACATGAGTGTTTCGGTCTAAAACCGGACTGATGGATATTTATGAAATTGCCCTTTTCTAGAAAATCGAGGAGGTGTTTTTATATGTGCTTTTCAAGGGGCTTTGACTGGACCGACAAAAGTGAGATAGGACGGTAGGGTAGTTATTGACATCTTCAAGATCTTTTGATTTAGAGATTGGAATTACCTTGGCCTCTTTGAAAATAGTTGGAAAAGTGCTGTGTTTTATACAGAGGTTAAAGATATAAGTGAGTGCCTCTACAGTATATGGTAGTGACATTTTCAGAATTTTGTTGTCGATACCATCCATCCCGGTGGACGTTTTGTTCGGCATGCTAGAAATAAATTTGACGACTTCAGCGACGGTAATATCAGGAATGATGAATGTCTGCAGTATATTTTTGGCCTCACAGTATTTTCCAGTACACTAGGAACTTGGTACTCTTCGTTACTACTTGCAGCTGACTGAGCAAGTATTTCAGCTGTCGATAGGAAGTGGTTATTTAATATATCAGCTGACAAATGGGACGGAATATCAGGGGCTGATTTACCCTTGGTTATAACGTTCAGGGCTTTCCACACCGATGCTGTATCTTTTTTTGTCCCTAATCATTTCCTGGAAGAACAGTTTTTTTTTTGACGCTCTCACTAGGTATTTAACATGATTTCGTTGTTTCTTATATTCATCAAACTGTTTTTCTTTCTTAAGTTTGTCTCTAAATGACATGGCCTGTTTGATATCTACTGTTAACCAGCGTGGCAGGGTAGAGTGCTTAACTCGTTTTTCTCGTATGGGCGCATGCTTATTTAGGACCCCAAGGAATAGATCCATCCAGTACGACAGGGCACTGTCAGGAGAAGCGTGGTTATACACGTCACTGAAAGGAGTATTGCGCAGATCCCGCAGAAAGTCGCCGTTATTACATTTTTGGAAAGAACGATATTTAATTGTCTTATGTCTCTTTTTGTTCTCTTTGTCTAGTTTCAGGGAGACTGTGCAACATACTGGGTTATGGTCACTGACAGCTAAGGAGGGAACATGTACATTTGATATTTTATCATCATTTGTCACATAAATATGATCAATCAGGGTTGAAGATGTACATGTGGTTCTGGTGGGGTTTTTAATTAACTGTTCTAAATCGAATAGTGCTGTTGTTGACGCCCATGCAGCATTGGACCCTTTAGATTTAGAAAGATCAATATTAAAATCGCCCAAAAGAACAACGTCAGCTTTATTTTGATTTACGTTATCCATCATTGCTACGAAGTTATCATACCAGTCCCATCTGGCTGCGGGATTTCTATAAATAAAGCCAATGAGGACGGGAGGCGATTTAGATGTTTTCACTTCTACCCACAAGCTTTCCACTTGAGCTGACTCTAAGTCTTGTCACCGTTTGACGTTACTGAGTATTGAATTATGTATATATATATATATATATATATATATATATATATATATATATATATATATATATATATATATATATATATATATATATATATATATATATATATATATATATATATATATATATATATATATATATATATATATACTGCTAGTCCAGTGTGTTGAGGGCTTGAGGCATCTCTGCGGAGTACTGAAAAGTTTGGGACAGAAATGGAGTTATCCCTTATTGAACTTTTAAGCCTTGACTCGGACATACCAAAAATATGAAAATATAAGGGCGTGTTTAGGAACACAGATAAATTGGGCACCTTGTTAACTAGATGGTATATGTTAAGATGGCCAATTCTCAGTTCGTCTGTTCGTTTCGGAACAGTATTTAGATTACGATTTTGCATGTCGGTAAAAACGCAAATGTAACGAGAGATATAATACAAATATGATCGCAAAAAATAATAATAAAAAAATAAATCTCTACTAATATCAATATCTATAAAATGCTTTAAAAAAGCTCAATCAACTAAAACAATACACGGTGGAGAATCACAATGTTTATCACGCGCTTAGTCTGAGTTCAGCAGAATGTTTACGGTTTCCTTGCATGGTTATGTCAACAAAAAATAACAAAGTCAGCAACTGTAAAAGAAAACAAATGAAAAATAACTTGTCAAGGAACTATGCACGTTCACCTGCGACAAAGTTTATAATACACAAGGCTATTTTGACGACTTAAAAATAAGAAGAAAGAAAAAACAAAAACAAATTTAAAGTCTAAGAAAATGGTGCAACCTATAGTAATTGTAAAAATCGCTAAGTGAAATAAAGTATATTTAAATCGGGAAATGATAATAGCAGATTGGGAATTACTGTCAATAATTGGTCCACAAAACTCGCACAGTGGAACTTTATCAAAGAAGAAGAAACTGATGCAAATCACAACTCAAACACACGCTGTCAAAATGAGAAGGGCGTGTCCTACTAATATTCATACACTGTCGAAATGGCTAGGGACGCGTGTTTTAATTTCCGGCGCGTGGCCTGAACTTTTCAAGTAGTGAAAACAAGGCGGCACAGTCACACAGAGAGAGAGAGAGAGAGAGAGAGAGAGAGAGAGAGAGAGAGAGAGAGAGAGAGAGAGAGAGAGAGAGAGAGAGAGAGAGAGAGAGAGAGGGGGAGAGAGAGAGAGAGAGAGAGAGAGAGAGAGAGAGAGAGAGAGAGAGAGAGAGAGAGAGAGAGAGAGAGAGAGAGAGAGAGAGAGAGAGACTGACTGAATGAAACTTTATTTATCAAGGATTGAGATATTAGGCGCACAGGCCTTTCTTCCAATCTGTCCTTGCTACATCTACTGATATATAATAACAGGCAAAGCTACATTACACTCACAAACAACATCGAAAGTAATGCGAATTACAACAACACTACAAACAGCAACAATTATTTAACAAAACACACAGGTACCCATAGGAAGATTTTAGCACGTGTCATAATATCCGTTTGCGGGAGCTCTCCCCAGAAACTCCCACCCCCGGGGCACGCAAGTATACTTTCACTCGAATGACATGCTAAGCACATCGTTTGAATAAACTGTGCACCGGCACTGCATCCCCTGACCAGGTCTATACGGGAAGCACCCCCACAAACGGGACGTGAGCGTAAATGGTATGATAAAAAATAATAGTTGCATAAAAAAGAAATTAAAATATATTATGTTTTCACAACATGATATAATTAAATTTACGTTGCCTTGGATAAGTGCTTGTACAGTTTTGCTTTAAACGCAGCTAGGGAATTAACTTGTTGTAAATGCAGAGGAAGAGAATTCCACTGGAAACCACCTGAGTATGACAAACTGGATTTATACAAATCAATGCGGGGACGTTTTATGCTCAGGTTGCTCCGAGAGGTGCTGTATCTCTTCTCAGTAAGAGTAAAGAGTTCCGATAAGTAGCCGGGGGCCTTACCGTTAAGAGCTTTGTGCACTAGTACGCACTTGTTAAATACTAAGTGTTTGTCAAGAGGAAGGAGTCCAGCTGCCTCAAGCCTCACCTCAGTGGGTAGAGATGAGCTAGGAATAATAAGTTTGGCTGCTCTCCTGTATAGCGAATTTATTTTCTTGAACTGGACCTCGCTGCAGCCATCCCAAACTGTTGAGGCATAATCAATGTGGGGCTTGATGTATCCATTAAAAAATAGTTTACGCGTGTTCAGATTAATGACCGCTTTCAGTTTAGACAGTAAAAACAATTTCTTTGAAATTGTCTTTCCGATGTGTATGAGATGAGGCTGCCAACTAAGTTGGTTATCTACAATTACCCCTAGTAAACGGTGCTGTTCTACTTGCTCTATGGGGACAGCTTCGAATGAGAGGTTTAGAGGCGCGGGTTGCAGCTGGTGTTTCTGACGTGTTGTGACTAGCATGCTTTTAGTTTTAGCTGGATTGACTATCATTCTATTTCTACTGCACCATTCAGATACTTCTTGTTGGCTCTGCTGGAGGCTCTTGGTTATATCAGCTACAGTTTTACCGGATGCATGTAGCGTCGAATCGTCAGCAAACATGTCACACTCAGCACTAGCACATGTGATGTGTAGTGGTAAATCATTAATAAAGATACAGAATAACAATGGGCCCAGAACCGAACCCTGAGGAACACCAAGTTCTACCTTACCCTCTGTGGAATAGTTACCATTTACATAGACGGCTTGTGTTCTCGCAGAAAGATAAGAGTTAAAGAATGAAAGGGCTGACGGGCTGTTGTTGTTGAAATAAACATTAAGTTTCCTCAGCAAAATTTCATGATTTATCAGATCGAACGTTTTTTTCAGGTCCAAGAATACCGTGCCAGTCATTTTGTTATTGTTGATGTTATCTAGCCATGAATCAACCATACGTACTAATGCTGAGTGGCATGAGTGTTTGGGTCTAAACCCGGACTGGAACTTATTTAACAAGGACCGTTCGTCGAGGTACTGGAGGAGATGCTTTTGAATATGCTTCTCAAGTGGCTTTGATAAAACAGACAGAAGAGAAATGGGACGAAGGTTAGAGAGAGAGAGAGAGAGAGAGAGAGAGAGAGAGAGAGAGAGAGAGAGAGAGAGAGAGAGAGAGAGAGAGAGAGAGAGAGAGAGAGAGAGAGAGAGAGAGAATCACTGAGGTAAAGGTATTAAACACGATCACAGACCACGCAATTCCAAGCACCTACCGTTCAAGACAATTAAAAGCAAATAATGGTTTATGAAAATAACGTTAAGGAAAAAATAATCAATTGTGCATAACAGCTTCAAGCTATAATAATCAGTCCTTTCAAAACTAAACGGTTGCTGCTAACTAGAGAGAGAGAGAGAGAGAGAGAGAGAGAGAGAGAGAGAGAGAGAGAGAGAGAGAGAGAGAGAGAGAGAGAGAGAGAGAGAGAGAGAGAGAGAGAGAGAGAGAGAGATAGAGAGTTACGTCATATTTAGAGTATTGCGTGCTGACGGAGTGGAGTTGCTCCTTTTAGGTCACCGCCACTGTCTGACTTCCTCCAGAAGTAAAGGTTTTGTTACTGTGTTAATTTTTTTAATGAAATGAATTAATTTTACTGAAAAAATTGGAAGGATACAAAGCTGGCTAACGAACTCGTCCAATATCTTGAGAGAGAGAGAAGACATTTCACTGACTATCAAACATGTGTTCATTATTTTTATCTCAAATTGCTATCGTGGTTTCAGGCTGTCTGTGTCTCAAACATGCCCTTAAGGCCTAGAAACAATCACATCGCCTACGCTTGCATTGTCACCATGATTACTGCCTGGTCATTGCACGTAAAATAATAACGAATTAGACACCCACGAAAACAACAACAGACGTATGCAGAATTCTGCGTTTCAGCAGGTGCGTTCCTATTTCGAAATACAGCACAGAGCAAAAGTCTTAACCCTTTCACTGCTGAGGTATGAGGTACAAAGCACACCACCCAAATGCAAGACGCATAGATCCTTCTAAGCCCCCGTATATGCGGGAGATCATGAGGATCTATACCTCTTGTTTCTATCATCCATAACCGTGTCCCTCAGGCCAACAAATATTATCCGATACTGAATGTGCGATGGTTTCATAGATGTACACCGTGTGTAAACGTGGTAGTGACGAGGTTAAGAAAGATTACCCAACATTCGTATTCACAAAGCAACGCATATTTATATTCACACATGGTGCGCCTGTTGACGCTCATCCGTCTTCTGTGAAGAATTTCCTGTGTTGATATGACATTGATGGATGAACAAAAATTTGAAATAAACACAACTTTTAATTTAATTTAATTTAATTTTTATGTAATCCTAAACCCGGATTTTCCGTATTTAGTATTTAGTAAACGCCCTTTAAAATCTTCGTACACGCCACCGAGTGGAGATGGACTAACCATGATTGTTCAGAAATTAGTGTCCGGTTTGCTCTTTCACGATATAGGCATAATATAATGATAATATTAATAATATAATAATAATAATAATAATAATAATAATAATAATCATAATAATAATCATAATCATCATCATCATCAATATTATCATCATCATAATACCAGTCGTTATATAAGCGCTTTACCCAGTTTTGTGAATCGGCTCAAAGCGCCGCGAACTGTATCCAACATACACGCTCACATGCATTCACTCTGAATATCAGCATAGTACAAGACAAGTACAGGACATCCACGTGATGCGAAAGGTCAGTTCAGTTACTGATGTTTCGGAAATTGTGATCGCTTGTATACTAATGGTCAAAACTTAAGCGCCCCCCCCCCCCCCCCCCACGTTTTTGTGTCATTGTTTATCGTCGCAAGTACGCTAATAAAATACAATGTTCTTTCGATCCAAATGGGTTAAAAGTTGACCTTAGACAGTCCACTGTACAGAGAACAATAGACAACAATTCATCAATTTCCACGAATGTGTCAAATGCACGTGAAACATCGTCAGTTTTTGTGAAAAGCTGTGCGATATTGGCAAGCGTACCAAAGGGAGGCAGGTGGAAAAACTCGGTAAAGTTGTGATGCACGTGTTAAAGGGGTCAGCCGTGAACACTGAGCACTTTTGTTTCGCTACAAATACCGGTACAGTATGGGCATAATTTTCACTTTCCTAACCATGCTACCACGACGAAGCCTAACGCCAGTAGATCAAGGCCGGGCGCTAGCATGGCTGCAGGATGGAATTTCCGGACGAGAAGTTGGGAGACGTCTTGGGGTGTCCCCTTCAGTGATCCAGAGGCTGCTGGCACGATTCCAAGAAACTGGAAGGGCAGAACGACGACTCTGCTCAGGACACCCACGCTGCACCAACAAATGGAGGAAATATACCTCTGTTGGTGGCTTTGCGCGGCCGAACTGTCACGTCCACCACTCTGCGACGTCAACTGATGCAAGCTGCAAACGTTAACGTCACCACTGGGAAGCACAGTCTGCCGACGTCTGCGCGAAATTGGCCTGGCTTCATGCAGAGCAGCAGTGAGAATACCCCTCGCTCCAGCTCATCGCAAAACCCGGGTTCTCTGGTGTTGTCAATATGTGAGGTGGAACAGACTCCAGTGGATTCAGGTTCTGTTTACTTATGAGTCACGGTTCACTGTGTCCTTCAACGACGGCAGGGTGAGGGTCTGGAGACGCCAGGGTGAGCGATTCACGGATGGATGCGTCCAAGAGGCGGATCGCTACGGAGGAGGCTCAGTCATGTTCTGGGCAGACTTCAGCAGGGAAGGCAGGACCCCCATCCATGTCATCCGAGGCACCCTGACTGGACTGCGCTATCGGGACGAGATTGTGCAGCCGCTCATCCAGCCAGCTCTCCAAGCCATAGGCGACAATGCTGTTCTGCAAGACGACAACGCTCGACCTCATCGCGCCCGTGTGGTGAATGAGTACATTGGGCAACGGGGCATCATGAGGATGGAGTGGCCAGCTCGTTCACCTGATCTGGCTCCCATCGAGCACCTCTGGGACGTGCTGGGGCAACGTGTAGTCAGCAACCACCCCCACCTCAAGGCGTCCCCCAACTGACTCAGTTCCTGCATCAAGAGTGGGAAGCGATCCCGCAAAATGTTCTCCGAACCCTGGTGAACTCGATGCGTCAACGCTGCATTGAATGCTTGGCTGCAAACGGTGGGAACACTCGCTACTGACTGGACCAGTCTTGTGTGACTTTTCAAATATAGGGGTGGGGGAACATTCTAGCGTACTGCTGTTGTTACGATTGCTTGATTTCTTGATTTACTCAAAGTTTACTCAAAGTTTAAATAAAATTGTTTCTGAATAAATTAGCAAAGTACTGACTCCAAGTATTGTTACATTATTTGTGTGATGATGTCGGTGCGTCTGCGATAAAACGTGGCCCTGAAGTTTTGACCATTAGTATATTTAAATTTTATGAAGTGGCCTGAAACCGGTACCAAAGTGGAGGGGGAGGAAGAGCTGGTGTACCCGGAGAAAGAACCCCAAACAGACGCCATTTCACATATATATTTGAATATCAAGCATGAACCTTCTTTAGTTTTTCGTATAAGGAGGTCATGTCCAAACGAAAATAACATAGTCGGATCGACCCGCGTGTCAGCTCAAAGGTAGCGACTGTTTTGCCTTGGGGCCTTTCGAGGAGGCCAGCTACACTATACGCTGTTTAACAAAACCAAAATCAGAAAAGTGTTCGTGATTGAGTAGCACCCTCTAACGGGTATGCCGGAAGCAGATCGACCACGATAGTCTAAGAGTAGTGCCAGATTAGTTTGGCGCCAGGAAGCGCCAAGGTAATATGGCACTACCCTTTAACTATCATCCCTAGACTGGCACTGGGCAATGTGCAACAGACAACTTCGAAGACTTCTGTGGGTCTACTGCTCAGGACATGCTGGATTCCGGGCAATGGTCGAGTGTACACCCTCGCTGGCCCGTCAGAGTTCACACAGGGACTACGGATGGGCAGATCAGACGCGGTAAGAAACCTGAGAAAGTCATGAGCCAAGAGTACCACACAATCGAGATCTCACCTCCGGAGCAGAGGTGTGGACAAAAGCACCGGGCGTTGGGCAGACTTCAAAGGACAAGAGATATCTACATTAAAACATACCAACCCCGGAACGATATTAAAAGGAAATCTGTGTAGACTTCTGATGGGGTTGGGTAAAACGCGTATGGGCCTCTCTGAGCTCAGAGATCCCATCTTGACTGAACTCAACGTAGGGTGAGAAAACCGAAGTTATGGCAAGAGTTGTGCTCCTGATTCTGAGCGACAATAGAATAGTTAGTATTCTATTGACGCTCCGAGTCAGGGGCATAACTCTTGCCATAGCTGCCATTACTTCAGTTTTCTGCCCCTGTTACTGAACTGAAAGTTCTATGACCGCCGAATGGCCCTCCCGCTGCAGTTTGTCAGTGAAGCATGACCGATTATTTCAACACGCCCTATATGTTATGACAGCTCCACGTCCGCAACATAAAGTCCTGTTTATAAACGTGACGTAAATGTTTGAACTCCAGCGTCAAATGCTTCGGGAAAAGGAATGACCGTGATGGCTCAACCGGCGCTGATCTAATGAGGCTACATCCCTGAGCATTCAGTGTCGATCCATTTGAGACGTTGGTTCAGTGTTTGAACGTTTCTCTTGATGCGCGTAGCACGAAAACCTCTCTGAAGTCACACTTCCGCAGAAGAACCACGCTCCATGCATGTTATGTTCTCAGCAGGGGCAAAACCGGTGCTGTGAATAGAGATGAGAAGGCGATATTAACTCACTCATGGCGCCCCGCATCAATAGCTGCGAAAGTGTCGTATAGCGTTGCCGGGGGCAACGCTATACGACACTTGCGCAGCTGTTGATGAGGGGGGACTGGAATGAGTGAAAACTGTACGATGAATTGGCTGTGAATGTTATATGTTTAAACTGTCGTGAAAAGGATTTGCGAATTCTGCAACTATAAAGATTGCCAATGCGAACGTTCAAAGAAAAAAGCGAAGCACTGCAGCTGACGATACAAACAAAGACGAGCAGAATCATATGAATACTACAGTAAATGTTGTGACAGTTTATAAGCAATATACGCCATAATTATGGAAGATGATTAAACCATTCCGCCCTGACGCACTACAGCAGGAGATGGGTCGACCATGATAATTCAAGGGTAGTGCCAGATTAGCTTGGCGCCTGTCGGCGCCAAGCTAATCTGGCACTGCCCTTGAATTATCATGGTCGATTCATCTCCTGCAACTGGTGCATAGTCATTAAATTTGGAATACGGGCCGTCGCGCTGAATGAGTTAAAAAAAAAAATAGAAGTATGCTTAGACCGAAACAAAATACATGTATAGCGAACGTTGAAATGGAAGTTGAAATGAATGTTTGTTAGGAAGACAACGGTCGAACGGCGAAACGTGTATTTTTTCGTTTTATCCTAACGTGTATTTAAGATATAAGATAAAACGTAATTTTAAAAAGTATGTTTAGACCGAAACAAATCATAGCGAACGCTAAAATGTTCATAAGCTGAAGTGCATGTTCGTTTCAGAGACCTGTTTTTACACTACACATGGAAAAACTTTACTAAGTTGTGGAGACGATTTCTTTCTAATGACTGAAGATTTTAAAATTATGACTGTAACACGAACAAGCTTACACGCTTGTGGATACAGTTCAACACCTGCATCTTTTCCCGCTGTGTTACCTTTAAGTTACAACTCTTTGAGCACGACACCCCCAAAATAGAAAGTTGCAAGGTAACATTTTCATGTCAGACTCGTTGTTTATCAAACACTCCCCACGTTTCGTCGAAATCTTTGTAAACCTAATTTCACCATTTAAAAGGGCATTAAAGTATCTCTAAATGCTGCGAATGATGTTTGTTTTGAAAGAAAACTATTGCTGTTGTGGTCTGAAGAAGACATGCACCCCAAAAAAACATCACTTGTACCGATTTCACTCGCATATCTCCTATTGCCGGCTAGTGATTGAAATTCTGAATAATATCGTGAGAAGGAGGATCATTAATTATCTTTCAAATAATAAATTCCAACAATTCTCATTATGGAATTTATCGCAACAAAAGCCGACCTACCCTCCGAATCAAAACATTTTGTTGGTCTCTTCTAAGAGGAGAATGTAAACTTTTTTTCTAAGGAATTCAAATCGCCAGATGGTTTAGAGCGTTTCATGAGGCGTTTTTACTAAAACTGATCTCGCCGGCAAGAGGCACTGAATCTTCTCAGCCACTGCAGCTGCATGGGCTCATGATAATCTATGTCTCTTTCAGATTAAAGGGCTTTTGTACCTGTCACTTTAATTTATCGCATTAATACCAATTAGGGCGGGCCGTCATCAAATCAGTACTAACACGCACAAGGAGGCAAAGACACTAGTACTGCTTAGATACTGTCAACCCCCCCCCCCCCACACCATCTTCCTCGTCCCCCTCCCCACCCCCTACATCAGTTACAACAACGGTCTTCTGCGTATCAGTATTGACACATTTATTTCCGTTATAATAGTGGGTTATGAGCTTGTTGCAATGGTACGTTACTAGGTTACGCCTGAGGAAACAACTAAAAATGATCTCGCCGGCAAGAGGCACTGATTCTTCTCAGCCACTGCAGCTGCAGGGGCTCAGGAGAGTCTATTCCTCTTGCAGATGAAAGTGGTTTTGTACTTGTTGCACTTTCTCCCATTAATTATACGAGTCAACGCGGTCTGTCATGAAATGTCATCAATACTAAAACACAAAAGAACGCACCCCCCCCCCCCTCCCGCCACCGCCAACACACACACACACACACATGTGCCTAACCTTTAACCCCCAGTTGCAGGAGATGGATCGACCATGATAATTCAAAGGTAAAGCCAGATTAAAGGGCTTGTGTACCTTTGCGCTTTCAGTAAAGGCGGCCTGTAGGCCTACTCAAATGTCAGTACTAAAACACACACAAGCGCAAACACACTAGTACTGATTTGATACTGTCAACACATTCCCCTCCTGCCCCCTCCCCACGCTTACACCTGTGCATACTTTTAACTCTCTCCCCCCCCACCCCTCTTACTCCACTCCCGCCCCCTGTCAGGGCCGGCACTCGTTAGGGCACCCAACCCAAACCTAAAACACCACTTGACGAACAATGTATAATTGTTCAATGTTGCGTGATAGTGTCGAATGACGTACATAACCCGGAAGATTCTCCTCAGAATGAGGACGCAGATGGAGGCGGACGTCTGCGCAGCCACCTAGCGAGATGCATACATCCTCAAGCGCTCCATAGATTTTTACTTTTAGTGAAAATCTGTGGGGAGCTATGTCTATGTCTCTCACACGGAGGTGGGAGCGGGTAGGTGAGCGAATGTACGTGGTGCAACACTACAAATAGGACTCCGCTATTTTTTCTTTCGATCAAATAACTTTCACACGCCTGAGCATCGACAGGCCGACAGCTGCAACAGCATAGTTCTCAGCATGAAGCCGACAGTTCAGTTTGTGATATTGCTAGGATTTCTGACAGTCTTCGTACGCGCCACGGTAAGTGCGGTCGCCGGGTTGTTTTGTCTTTTTCCCTGCTGACTTGTGGCGACACACTTTTCCTTCACGAAATATGTTTCATTTTCCACATTAGAAAAACGCGATTTTCGCTTATGATGTAGAGGTACAACGCTTCCTTTGACCTCCCTCAGGCCTACAAGGGTCCTTGCAGCAAACCCCTGCTACCAGTAACGTATTTGTTTTCATTCCTCCACTATTTTCGTAAATGAAATCAAGAACAAATCTTCCGATCTGATCACGCCAGATGTGACTGACTCGAAGGAATATACATTTTTCTTACACACCTCTGTTTTTTGCTGCTTTTGAGAGGAAAAGCTTGGCTGTATCACGCGTGTGTAATGCAGCCATGTTGCGTGAACGGGCAAGTGTAAAGAACATTGTCCTGCAGAAAGTCTGGTCCAAAAAGAAGAAAAAAAAAAAAAAGAAAAAGGAAAAAAAAAAAAAGAAGAAAGATATGGACACAAGCCGTATTGAACCTTGACTTACTTTCAGCTTACGCGCAATGACATCATTTCACAGTGACGACCGGCACTATGGCGTCATGTACTTTGTTACTATGAACATTTGTCTGGCATCCAAAACATTGACGTCACATTACAAAGTAAATTACATCAAGACCTTTGACAAGACACAATGGCGGGCTTGTTGTGACTATGTGTGTGCCGAAATCCAGCTGACATAGGATTTATGCCAAGAAAAAGGTGAGTAAAAAATAGAATCTTACATTGGTGTTTAAGTGATACTGAGAGTCTCACTCTCGTGGTCTTAAAACCTTATCCTACTCGCTCTCGCTCGTAGGATAAGGTTTTAAAACCACTCGAGTGAGATTCTCATTATCACCTAAACACCGATGTAAGATTCTATATCTACATAATAGGCATATGACGTAACGTTGCCGTCTCCAGTAGTGTGCCTGTTGTTTCGAACAACACTAAGTAACTTTGTACTTTACTGAAACGTTTTGGTGAACTTTATAGAAAAAAACTGGCATCCAAGACGCGTCAGAAAGAGAGCTACAAAAAGCCCACCATTAGTCGCTGCAAGGGTTTTTGTAGCGAGGTCACATGGTACAGTTATATATAAGTTATTGGTAGCAGGGGTTTGCTACACGGACCCTTGTAGGCCTGGGAGGGAGGTCAAAGGAACCATTGTACCCCAAGGACATAATGGATACAATGGTTCCTTTGACCACCCGAAGGCCTACAAGGGTCCGTGCAACAAGCCCCTGCTACCAATAACGTATTTGTTTTATTCCTCCACTATTTTTGTAAAAGAAACCAAGAAGAAATCTTCCGACCTGGATCACGCCAGAAATGACTGACGTCAAAGGAATATACATTTATACATAATAGACTTATGACATAATTTAAAATATTTCATGACGTTGCCGTCTCCAGTAGTGTGCCTGTTGTTTCGAACAACACTAAGTAACTTTTTACTTTACAACGTTTTGGTGATCTTTTATAGAACAAAACTCGCATCCAAGATGCGTCACAAAGAGGGCTACAAGAAATCCGCCATTTGTCGCTACAAGGGTTTTTGTAGCTCGGTCATGTAGTTCAGTTTGCGCTAAAAGGACTGGTCGTGTGACATAGGGATGAAAACAATATATTATATTATATTGAGCAGCATTTTGCTTGACATAATGCGGATAACAGGCAGATGTGATTACGAGACCCGATTCAAAATATCCGAGTCGGTATGACGAGGACATTATTTTTGATCGGGTCAAGTAATCACATCTGTCTGTTTATCAGCACTATATCAAGCAAAATGTTGCTCAATATAATGTATGTGCCCAGACCAAAAGAAAACTTTACCAGAGTCCTTCCGACTACCGCCATTGGTGCTAAAGTGGTCAATTTCGCTATATTTGGAAATAAAACTTCCCAGCTTGACACTACTAACCGAAATGTACTCAGCGCAAATACGCCCAGGCGTACATCTACAAATGTGTTCCTCCGATTTTCCATTTATTTTTAGAACTAAATAACTCAGCGTGAATCTTCACAGCATCATTCCACCCAGCATAAATCGTCAAAGGCTTGAATTCACTCAAATAAAAAATACCTCAATGGAATAGCGACAGCACACATTCAAACTAGGTAGATTTACGCCCAGGTTCTTTTAGGCTGTGTAAACTTTCGCTGGATATTTTTATTTTTTCAGATTTGCGCTAAAACATATCGAGACTTACCCATTCAGCGCCACCGATATTGTGTGTACTACGCGTACTAGAACAATCACATCACCACAAAACTCTTTAACCTCACAATATAGGGCCCGAATAGTCAGGAGTTCACGTCAGACTTTTCTGAAATGTTGCAAAGGAGGTGACATGACGTAAAGTTTACATGCACATAGGCTGAAAGGAAGTTTACCGTCCAACACCAAATGTATGCTTCAAACCGATACAGAACCCAGGAAATCTGACACTGCTGAACAAGTTTCATCGCGAATATTGCCTCTAGCACGCCTCCGATGTTGGGGAAAACAGGTGGATAAGCTGCCTTAGGTGCGACCACAGACATTAATAACTATGTCTATTTGAGAACCTGAGTGTTGATACTTCCGATGTGTGATTGTTTCTGTCCAAATGGTGACCCTGTTGAGTGCCACATATTGGTCTGTGGACTGACTCAGCGCGGAGATTTCGTTTTGACTGTGTAGACATCAGTGCATTCTATACTCGTTCGTATTGTTGAGTGAAGTCTACTTGTAATTAGAACACGGATACTGGCGGAAAATGCCAGCAGGTTTGTTTATTTAGTCCTTTTCTATGGCTGTCACTATCACTAGCGGACATCAGTGTCGTCAATCTCAATAGAAAGGCGATTCGATTCGTGTGTTCGCTGCTGTCTATTGTCCGTTTAGGTGTGTGTATGGGGAAGTAATTTCGAGCGTGCGTACACACTAAGAAGTATTTTATTACTAGTGAGAATAAGGAGCTTGCTAATGTGACAGTATGCGCATATTTAGCATTTTTGCATTACGGACAAGCAAGCATCAAGATTGAGTCTTTCTAGACTGCAAGTATTTATGGGCAGGAAGGCATATCGAGCAAGCTCATAAATATTAATTTGCTTGTTATACAATATATCACTACTTGTGTCAAAGAAGGGGAAATTTTATGGAGTGAGTACTATAAGTTATTGGTCGGAGTGGAATGCTACACGGACCCTTGTAGGCCTGAGGGAGGTCAAAGAAAACATTGTACCCCGAAGCCGAAGGCCTGAGGGGTACAATGGTTCCTTTGACCTCCCGAAGGCCTACAAGGGTCCGTGCAGCGAACCCCGCCGACCAATAACGTATTTGTTTTCATTCCTCCAAAATTTTCGTAAAAGAAATCAAGACTGAAGACATCTTGCGATCTGGATCACGCCAAACATGACTGACGTCAAAGGAATATACATTTATACATAACAGACTTATGACGTAATTTAAATTATGTCATGACGTTGCCGTCTCCAGTACTGAGTGTGCTTGTTGTTTCGAACAACACTAAGTAACTTTGTACTTTAGAACGTTTGGCGATCTTTTATAGAACAAAACTGGCATCTAAGATGCGTCATCCAGAGGGCTACAAAACGTCCGCCATTTCTTGCTACAGGGGTTTTAATATCACGGTTACCTGATACGGTTTGCGCTAAAGTGACTGGTCGTGTGACGTAGGGAGAAAAACAAATTATATTATATTATATTATATTGAGCAGCATTTTGCTTTATATAGCGCGGATAAGAGGCAGATGTGATTACGAGACCCAATTTAAAATGCCCGAGTCGGTACGACGAGGACATTTTGATCGGATCAAGTAATCACATCTGTCTGTTTATCGGCAAAATGATGCTCAATATAATGTAAGTACCTAGTCGAAAAGAAAACTATACCAGAGTCCTTCCCATTACTGCCATTGGTGCATAAGTGGTCAATTTCACTATATTTGGAAATAAAACTTTCCATCTTGACATTACTAACCTAAATGTACTCACCCCAACCTTAATACGAACAGGCGTACATCTACCAGTGCAAACGTGTTCCATTTATTTTTAGAACTAAATAAACTCAACGTGAATCTTCACAGCATGATTCCACCCAGCATAAATTTCACAAAGGTTTGAATTTACTCAAATAAAAAATACCTCAATGGAATAGCGACAGCACACATACAAGCTAGGTAGATTTACACACAGGTTCACTCAGGCTGTGTAGACGTTCGCTGGATATTTTCACGTTTTTTTTTTAAAGATTTGCTCTAAAACATACCGAAACTTACCGCTTCAGCGCCAGCGACACTGGCATTGTGTGTACTACACGTACTAGAACAATCACATCACCACAAAACTCTTTAACCTCACAATCTAGGGCGCGAATAGTCTGGAGTTCATGTCAGACTTTTCTGAAATGTGGCAAAGAAGATGACATGACGTAAAGTTTGCATGCACATAGGCTGAAGGGAAGTTTACCGTCCAACACCAAATGTATGCTTCAAACATACAGAACCCAGCAAATCTGACACTGCTGTACATTTTTCATCGCGCAAATTCCATTTCGCACGCCTCCTATGTTAGAGAAAACAGGCGGTTAAGCTGCCTTAGGTGCGATCAAAGACATTAATAACTATGTCTATTAATTTTGAGAACCTGGGTGTGATACTTCCGATGTGTGTTTGTCTCTGTCCAAATGGAGACCCTGTTGTGTGCAACGTAATTTACTGTGGACTGACTCAGCGCGGAGATTTTGTTTGACTGTGTAGACATCAGTGCTTTCTATAATCGTGTGTGTTGTTGAGTAAAGTCTACTTGTAATTAGAGCACGGATACTGGCGGCCAGCATGTTTATTTAGTCCTTTTCTAAGGTTGTCACTATCACTAGCGGACATCAGTGTCGTCAATCTCAATAGTATGGCGATTCGATTCGTGTGTTCGCTGCTGTCTATTGTCCGTTTAGGTGTGTATGGGGAAGTAATTTTGAGCATGCGTGCACACTAAGAAGTATTTTATTACTAGTGAGCATAAGGAGCTTGATAATGTCAAAGTATGTACACATTTAGCGTTGTTGCATTGCGGAAAGGCAATCATCAAGATTGAGTCTTTTTGGTCTGCAAGGGATTATGGAAAGGAAAGCATATCGAACAAGCTCATGATCAATATTAATTTGCTTGTTATACAACATATCAGTACATGTGTCAAAGAAGGGGAAGATTTATGGAGTGGGAACATTGTAAGTTATTTGTCGGAGGGGTTCGCTACACGGACCTTTGTAGGCCTGAGGGAGGTCAAAGGAATCATTGTACCCCGAAGGCCAAAGGCCTGAGGGTTACAATGATTTCTTTGACCTCCCGAAGGCCTACAAGAGTCCGTGCAGCGAACCCCTCCGGCCAATAACGTATTTGTTTTTATTCCTCCACTATTTTCGTAAAAGAAATCAAGAAGACATCTTGCGACCTAGATCACGCCAGACATGACTGACGTCAAAGAAATATACATTTATACATAATAGACTTATGACGTAATTTAAAATATTTCATGACGTTGCCGTCTCCAGTACTGAGTGTGCTTCTTGTTTCGAACAACACTAAGTAACTTTGTACTTTAGAACGTTTGGCGATCTTTTATAAAACAAAACTGGCATCCAAGATGCGTCATAGAGAGGGCTACAAAACGTCCGCCATTTTTCGCTACAGGGGTTTTTATTTCACGGTCACATGGTACGGTTTGCGCTAAAGTGACTGGTCGTGTGACGTAGGGAGGAACACAAAATACATATTTTTAAATTACGTCATAAGTCTATTATGTATAAATGTATATTTCTTTGACGTCATTGATGTCTGGCGTGATCCAGGTCGCAAGATGTCTTCTTGATTTCTTTTACGAAAATATTGGAGGAATGAAAACAAATACGTTATTGGTCGGAGGGGTTCGCTGCACGGACCCTTGTAGGAGAGGTCAAAGGAATCATTGTACCCCTCAGGCCTTCGGCCTTCGGGGTACAATGATTCTTTTGACCTCCCTCAGGCCTACAAAGGTCAGTGCAGCGAACCCCTCCGACCAATAACTTATAACATTATATCGAGCAGCATTTTGCTTGATATAGTGCGGATAAGAGGCAGATGTCATTAAGAGAACCGATTCAAAATGCCCAAGCCGGTACGACGAGGACATTTTGATCGGATCAAGTAATCACATCTGTCTGTTTTTCGGCACACTATCAAGCAAAATGTTGCTCAATATATTAATGTATGTAACCTGTCTAAAAGAAAACTTTACCAGAGTCCTTACGATTTCCCGACATTGGTGCTGAAGTGGTTAATTTCGCTATATTTGGACAAAATTTCCCAGCTTGACATTACTAACCAGAATGTACTCAGCGCAAATTCACCCAGGCATACATCTACACAGTGCAAATGTGTTCCTTTGATTTCCATTTATTTTTAGAACTAAATAAACTCAGCATGAATCTTCACAGCATGATTTCACTAGCATCAATCGACAAAGGCTTTAATTTACTCAAATAAAGATATCTCAATGGAATAGCGACAGCACACATTTACACTGGGTAGATTTACGCACAGGTTCACTCAAGCTGTGTAGATTTTAGCTGGATATTTTCACTTTTTTTAGATTTTCGCTGAAACATAGCGAACTTTACCTCTTCAGGGTCACTGATAGTGGCACTGTGTGTTGGCATCGTTCTGTTTCGGAAGACAATGGAATATATGCGCTTGCTGGGTCAGTCCGTGTGGCCTCTCCAGGGCGCAAGCCTGGGCGAAGTGTATGGAGATCCTGGGGTGCCCAGTCGTCAAGATCCCCCTCTCGGCCTCGCCGATGTAGTCCAAATGAATGCAAAGCAATACGTTTGGCACCAGTTTGGCTGCAGGAGCTGCCAGAACAGTGCGTGAATACAGCCAGCTGTCTGCCCTCGGGGCTTCACTCCTGATTTGATGGGTTTACTCCCCCACATTTGGCCGTTGGATCAAGCCTGATCTCTTTCGTCCTTTAGCCGTTGGCTGCCAAAAACCAGCTCATCCGCCTAGTGGTGCAGTGTGAACACCACCCCCTCACCTGGTTTAGCCCACCAGCTGAGGTGGTTTGCCATGGTGTGGCGCTTGGAGCCAGCACGTGAGAGATTAAGGAGATGGATGAGGACCAGTGATGCCCGTCCGTCCTATCATAGTGTAGGACGCAGCTGCCGAACAGCAAAGGTACTATCTCTATCCAGAGCCCCCTCCACCCCCACTGTGTGTACTACACGTACTAAACTAAATCACGTCACCGCAAAACCCTTTGGTGTCATAATCTAGGGCCCGCATAGTCTGGAGTTCACTTCATACTTTTCTAAAATGTTTCAAAGGAGGTGTCGTGACGTAAAGTTTACATACACATAGGCTGAAGGGAACTTCACAGTCCAACACCAAACGTATGCTTCAAACATACAGAACGTGAACCCAGCTAATCTGACACTGCTGAACATGTTTCATTGCGCAAATTCTCTCTCGCACGCCTCCCATCTTGGAGAAAACAGGCGAATAGGTGCGATCACAGACATTAATAACTATGTGTATTGATGAACTTCTGTGTGACACTTCCGATGTGTTGTCTCTGTCCATATACTGACCTATTGGACTGTCGACTGACTCAGCGCGGAGATTTCGTTTGACTGTGTAGACATCAGTGCTAATTTCTATAATCGTGCGTACTGTTAAGTAAAGTCTGCTTGTAGTTAGAACACGGATAATGAGGGAAAGTGCCAGCAGGTTTGTTTATTTAGTCCTTGTCTAAGGCTGTCACTATCACTAGCGGACATCAGTGTCGTCAATCCTAATAGTATGGCGATTCGATTCGAGTGTTTGCTGCTGCCTATTAACCGTTTATGTGAGTGTATGGGAAAGAAATTTAGAGCGTACGTACACACTAAGAAGTATTTCATTACTAGCGAGCACAAGATGCTTGCTAATGTGACAGTATACACATATTTAGCGTTTTTGCATTGCGGACAGGCAAGCATCAAGATTTAGTCTTTTTGGTCTGCAAGGAATTGTGGGAAGGAAAGCATATCGAGCAAGCTCATGAATATTAATGTGCTTGTTATACAATATGTCAGTACATGTGTCAAAGAAGGGGAAATTTTATTGGGTTGGTATATATTATATTATATTATATTATATTATATTATATTATATTATATTATATTATATTATATATTATATATATATATATATATATATATATATATATATATATATATATATATATATATATATATATATATATATATATATATATATATATATATATATATATATATATATATATATATATATATATATATATATATTGTAGCCCTCTTTTGGACGCGTCTTGGAGATCAGTTTTTTTAAGCTATTCTGGCATCACCCTTGAACTATCATGGTCGAGCTGTCGCCTGAATTGGAATATATAATCAAGTCCGCTAATAACAAAGTCGGACAGAATAAAAGTCGGATATAAGAAAGCTTTTGCCAAATCTGTTCTTTGTCTTTGAAAAATTAATCCGCTTTTAACAAGGTCGGACATAACACAATTTAGGATATAACAGATGTTTTATTTAGTCCACGCGGCGCTGCCGAGTTCGTTTATAACAAACATGAGAAACATGAGAATGCACCATTTTCACAGAATTTGCGTGTTCTTGTTTGCCAACTTAAAACTGGCTGTGTATTCAGACATTCCCTCGCGTTTTTCTTTGTCACGAATATTGGCCTTCCACGTGCATTCCTGCATATATAGGTACTGAGCATTTTGATCAGCTGCAGCAACTATGGTTCTTTGTAGGACACACGAACGATATACAAAATCCAGACCCAAATGCAGTGAAAAACCCAACGAAGAAAGATTCTGTTTGCTTAGGAAAGACATACAAACCAATTTATGAATATGAACTTTTTCAAAATAGAGAAACAAACAAGAAAACACTTCGCTGCTGATCTTATCATTACGCGGAGAAAGTTGTAACTGTCTATTCTAAGCGTGCTTCTTTCTTCGTTGGGTTTATCTTAAACTGTATACAGTTAATTATCTTTCTTTTAAGCTTGCTTCCCCGTGTTCCTTTTTTTTGGTGGTAAACTTGCACCATTACCGGTGTAGTAATCACTAGCTGGTATACCTCCGTTTGTGATAGCTTTAAAATTTCCTAAGCAACCTGCTTCATATCAGATATGGTTATCACCTTCACAGCCGAGAAAAAGTGAACACAATCCAACTGCAAGAGCCATAGATCCTCACGCGGTGCTCATGAGCATCTATGCCTTTTGCTGAGACCAATTGTTATCCATGTTTCTTTGACGGTTTTGGCTTCTGGTCGTTGAATAAACATAGATTTGAGAAACAAAAATGTACGTACATTGGTAGAGAAGGGGTTAACTCATTCGAGACGTGCCGCCTACGAATACGCGGCGGTTCGCCGCGTATCTGTAGGGGCACGTCTCTAATGAGTTAATAGTTTTTCAGCATCTCGTTAGTTTTCAATGCAATTTAATTTTAAAAAAACTTTATTTGCAATATCACAAGTTGTGGACGGGGGGAATAATTACTATTTTGTGAACGGGGGTGGGGGGGGGGGGGGGGGGGTGGGGGGGGGGTGGGGGGTATGTGGACAGCTTATAATAATGCTGTTCAAAAGGGCTAACTTAATTTGTGAAGTTTAAACCGTCATAATATGAATAAAGTTTTTGCTTGTCTTCTCATTTGCATGCAGGAGAGTTCCTCGCTGCGCACAAGGGGGCAGTAGAAAACCCCTATTTCGTGGGCCTCCTTACATGGACTGTGAAAAGAAAGATAAAGTCTTATTTGAGGCATGCTAAAAACACAGAAAACTTCTTCTATCAGCAAATGTTAGCAATTAAAGCCCGTTCCGGGGCAGTTCGGTTTAAAATCTATTATTGTTTTAACTTATTCGCGGACAGCCGCATCCGAATGCGGCTGGCGCGAATGAGTTAAGCATTATAGAAAAGTAGTAATTTATCTAATACTTTTGAGAGTCACACCTAAACTTAGCAATAGCTTAATAAATCCGTGTATACGATGGTCGCCATTTTTCGGAAAGGCATAAATTGCCTGGCTGTTTTAGTCGTTTCGTGTAATGACTACGGGTCACCGGCAATTCATGTATTTCATAAATGGTTTAGGAAATTCATGAATTTCCTGACTTCATGGACTGACTGTAACTGATATATACACGTTTGCCAATTCAGGCGATAATCAACCATGATAGTTCAAGGGTGGTGCCAGAATAGCTTGGCGCCTACATGCTTTGAACTAGCACGATCGATCTATATTTTGCGGTAGTGTGTCTGCTGGGCTGATACGTTTTTAAGACAAACGAATTCCACTGACTGTTCAAACCCTTGATTGCAGTTGACGCGGATACTGTTCTGCAAAAAAACTCGCTTAAACCTATTGGCCTTTTGGCTGTGGATAGCACTTTTCGTTGCGATGATTACTGCCGGAATCATCGCTACGAAATTTGCTGCCAAAAACCAAACGGTTAAATGATGAACATGTGTTTGTGACAAGGTGGACAACCTGTTGGCGAACCCCAGCTTTGAGGGTGCACTAAAAGGGACATGGTTCGGTCACGGCTTTCGGATGTCACAGCACGGCGGTGAGGCTCTGGAAGGAAAGTACTCCGCTATATGCACGGGCAGGTAGGTCCCAGTCAAACACATAGACCAAGCGCATACCAAGGTACAGCGCGTGGAGTCTCTGCTATGGTAAGCCTTTGCATGTCGGTAGCAGTTTTATTCGCGATGATTCCTGCAGGAATCATCGCGACAAAAACCACTACCGACACTCAAAGGGTTAAAACGCGTAAGTGCCGTGGCGTGGCGCTAAACGACAGAAATATTAAAATAGAAAGGAAGGAACCAGAAACGCTACCTACGTGGCGCTCCTATGCCACCAAGAACTCATGTAGAAGGTTCTAGTCATTGTACAAGCCGCTGACAGCTACTGCGATGTGAACGATTTCAGAATTCCTGCCATTTTGTCCGCAAGATTTTGGGATTAATAGATTTCACGTCATCAGTGTAATATGATGACGGTAAAACCAAAACATTTACGTTACTTGACAGCAAAATGACGTCATATTCTTGTAGTTCATAATTTCTTTGGGGCCTCATTCTTGCAGTACATATAATTCTTGGGAAAGCATCGTACTCCTTGAGAAGGCTTTTAACAGGAAGAAAATAAACCCAACAAAAACAAAACAAAAAAACTACCAAGTAAATCTGCGCCACCAGTTAAATATGTTTACCAGGACAGATCTGCGGCGGAGATAAGAAACAAAAAACGCGTGTTAAAAAAAATGGATATTTTTTGTTGGTCTATCGACGAAAACGATTCACCCCAAGTAACGGATCCGCTCAACTTACATTGTGCGCTCTGATATATACAGTGAACTTAGCTGTTTCCGAGAACGTGAGGATCCAATATATATCACCACTACCTCATCAGCTAAGTTTATGCGTCACTGCTTCTGAATGGATGGATTCGGTGCCTTGAGTTCAAGAGCCCCCCCCCCCCCCCCCCCCATAACTGGGGCCCCGTCCGGGCTTAGACCTAGTCAGCAGAAAGGCCTCGGGTCGACTGTATGAGCTCCTGTGAGGAAAGCATCCTCGGGTTGCGATCGGCCTGATTCTAGTTTAGCAAAAGGTCCTCAGGCCGACCTCAATCTGAGTTCTCCCGCGCACTGTTACAAGCACAGAAAATCTTTGTCTTTCGAGAAACGGGCTAGAAAGGAAACGACTTTTTGATTTCCAAACTTTTTTTTTTTTTTTTTGGGGGGGGGGGGTGGAGGGGGGGGGGGGGGGTCTTGTGAAAATATTCCTACGCCTTTGCTCAGTAGTGTCTACACAGGGGGAGAAAATCGTAGTTAGTCGTGCGCTAACAGCCATTTTTTTCTTTCATCTTGTTGAGAAGCTAACTTCTTTACTGCGAGTGGGCGCAGATTGTATACTGACATCTTAATTTGCTAATCAGTTTACCGCTGACACACTGCAGCGGTTGCTCGATCGACTACGATCATTCAAGGGCAATGCTAGATTAGCATGGCGCCGCAAGGCGCCATGCTAATCTGGCACTGCCCTTGAATTATCATGGACGAGCGATTCCCTGCAACTGTGCATAGCGGTTGTCTGGTGACGCATCCACAATTTTGGAAAGACTCATGGGAGTAAATGGGTTAATTCAACACAAAATATACACAGCCGACCAACATGGCCACAATGCGGTGTCAGCAAGAAGCAGGAATCCTCATAAGGGGGGGGGGGGGGGGGGGAGGGTGTGTGTGTGTGTGTGTGTGTGTGTGGGGGGGGGGTATAATTACTAGTATTACTGACTATATTCTCTGTACTATTATTTATAGTACACATCACTACTGCGTATCTGCAGTGCCTGTCAGTGTGAATAAGTCTTTGTTACAAATACCCACGTGTGTAATTACACACTACAGTTCAAACAATCAGCCGATTGTGGCTTCAATTATGGAGAGCTGTTACCATTGCACTAATATTATATGGCAGTATCACACGGTACAGTGGCCTATCCTTCCACTTTTCTTTTTTAGTCAGTCAGTAATGACTGTGTACAGATGAATTATAGGTCAAGGGTAGTGCCAGATTAGCTTGACGCTCTACCGGGCGCCAAGCTAATCTGCCACTGCCCTTGAACTATCATGATAGAACTTTCTTGAGCAACTCGGCAGTGTCATATCAGTGCAGGCTATTCATTATCTAGAAAATAATAATAATAACATATTTTTTAGAAAAATCAAATAAAAAGACTCTGATTCTGAATTCTGCATGGCACTACCCTTGAACTATGATGGTAGAACTTTCTTCAGCAATTTCGGCAGTGTCATATCAGTGCCTACTCGTTACTGTCAAAACACACCCGTGAGTGAAAAGACTGTCAATCTGAATTCTAATTCATACTCGCAAAAAGTCCCAGTCCAATATAGTGTTCAATTTGATGCAAGTACGAAACATGACTTCTTTGCACTACGTGTGGAGTTCTGTAATTTTGGAATTTACAGCTGTAGGCGGCAAGGTCCAAAATCGTACACCTCACACATCTCTCATTCACGTATCCCCCACTTATAAGTACAGTGACCTTATTCACCTTAGAATATAACTAACCTACATGATTGTGTTACCAGAGACGAAATTGCTTGATAATCATCTACACAATTGTAGACTGTCAAATTTTAACCGTTAGCTGCCGGGGTAAGGCGAACTCTACCCAGCTGCAAGAGACATAAATCCACATGAGCCCCCGCAATTGCGGGGGCTCATGAGGATTTATGTCTCTTGCTAGTCGTGTGTTTTTTGTTTTTTTTTTGGCAGGGGGGTTTGGGGGATTTTAAATTTTTTTTTGTGGGGTGGGGTGGGGGTGGGGGTGGGGTGGGGGTGGGGGTGGTGGTGGGGAGTGGGGGGGGGGGATGTGGGTCCCATTTACATTGTTATTTTTCACGTGGGTGTCAGTGTGCAGCGGTTTTCAAAACACGCAATTCATAATTACTGGCAGCAAAGGGTTTAATATATAGTGTTAATACTTGTTACATTTCGTACAGTGCT